>JAZHEH010000920.1:0-429401 GCA_036589455.1 Ateles fusciceps | reverse complement strand
AGCAATTATGTGTGTTACTGGTTCAGTTGCGTATTGCTAGAACCAGGGGAGCATCAGTTAAATGGATTCAGGAAGGGAATTTGAGACCCTGGCTACAGAAAAAATATGCTGGGTTTTCCTGGAAGAAGATATCTTTTGAAAAATTGCAAACAAGGGCCATATGAGCCTTCTAGTTTTATAACACAGATGACAACTAATAATTTTTGTAGCAAAAAAGCTAACTTAATATACAGACGCAGTCCCCTCCTCCTAATTAACAAATTAATAAGCAAAAAACTCTGAAAGCTTAAAATTTAGGGGTTAGAGAGGATCATATATCTAAAATCATTTTTTTTCCACTCTGTTTCTCTACTGATCTTTGTGCTTGGAAGACTAGATAGGAGAGTGATCAAGACTGCTCTCACTTCATGAAATGCAATGAATGTCTCACTTGTCCAAGACTAAATAAGTAATTTGGCTTAAATCTACTAACACTCCAATACACTAGCATTGTTTTTATATTACTACAAAGGAAGCTAGGTTTTGGTACTTTACCCTGAATTTTTGTTTCAATTTTCAAATTGAATTCATATTTATGTTGCTCGTTGCATAGGAGCAATTTACCAAGAAAGGCATTAGCTCTGTGGTACACTAACCATCTTGCAAACAATACCTCTTCGTATAAAGGCTTGCTCTTCTTTTGAAGGAAATTTTTGGACAAACAATGTTTTGAGAAAGAAATTCAGATATGGGGAAGAAAAGATCATAGGGAGCAGGGGCTTTAGAAACCTGGCTTGTGCATGTGATTTACACATTTTGAAAAGCATTAATATAAATGAAGCAAAGTGCATAGAAGATAGAACAACATGAGATTTGAGTTACAGTTGAGTTACCCACTAGGGAGTCAGTTTTAGACGAGAGCTGGTATAAGGAAAAAGGGCCAAAACGTGAAATCTTGGCTGTGCAAAAGCTGAAATAAGATGATGGATTTAGAAATTGAGTTTTACTTGGAAGTAAATTCTGACCTTAATTTCCTTTATAAGGCACCACTGCAATTTTGGTTTAAAAGAAATGATAATCACTTTAAAATTATTCTTGTAGTTTTGAGAGTACAATAAGTACAAGTGGAAAGGAGGTGCCGATGTGGGAAATGAGAGAAGAGGGGAAAACTGATGTCCAGAAAGAATATGGTACTTAGAATTATATTGGCAGTGAGGAGATCTATATTTTAACCATAGTACTGTATATTAACTTTGTAAGTTACTGTGAGAATTTTCCTTTCTCACTGAGCCTTTGTTCCCTCATGTAATCATTTAAAATGGGCATACTAAATGGTATAACCCTTAATACTCTGCATCCAAGTTAAAGTTTTTTGGAATCATCTATTGCAAATTTGCCTAGGTTTTGACTAATATTTATTTGTAACTGATAGCAACTAATAAAACTGACCCATCCATATCAATTTTAGTTGGAGTCTTCTGCTACCATTCTAATCATGTTAATGCTAAATGAAGGGCACCACTTTGTCTTGAAACATTATGCTGAGCACAACTCACTGCGTACAGCTGGAGATAAAAGTGGAGGAAGTATACGTGATTGGGCTGACTGTTCACTAAATCCAGAAAAACACAACCTGGAAATGGCTGAGTTGGAGTAATCTTGGCATTAGTTTTTTTCTTCTCATGTTCTACACTTTTCTTAGGTTACCACAAGTTTCCAGGCAAACCTGATGTTCCTGTCCTACTTGGCTGTTATGCTGTCTCTTTCATGGATCTCTGAGTTTATGCAACTGTCAGGAATGTGATCAGTTTTTAGGTATCTCTTCTGCCTATAGAGATTATTGGCTTTGCATGTTGAATCCATCTATATCCAGCCTGTGTTCCTCATCCAAGTCTGTTCATGTCTTGTCCTATATTTTGTTCCTCTCTTTAACTCACTATTAAAATCTTACATCAACACCTCCCATAACTGGCAGTACCGGTCCAAATATGCCAGTAAATTTGAGGACAAGGAAATATTATATGCCATTCTACTAGCCTCAAGCAGTAGCCCTCCCCACCTGCTTTTTTTTTTTTTTTTTTTAAAGCCACTAATACACTACTTGTCTCTGTGAGCTATATAGTAGGATGGTGCACAAATAATCGCAGTTTTCGCCATTAAAAATAACAGCAAAAACCGCAAATACTTTTGCACCAACCTAATAAAAAAGAGATTGTCTTTCTCACATAGTGAAACATTCTTGTGACCACATCAATCCCATTTTTGCCAGGTCTTGCTGTGTGATTCTTGAAAAAACTCTACCCTTTTCTGAGAAATAGAAGTTCTTTTCTATATATTCTAGAGACACAAAGCAAATTTAGACCTGACCCCATCTGCCACAATTTGTATATGAGACTACTTAGGAGGTTTTTGGACAAATACTTTATTTTAATAATTAACATTACTATTTATAATGTAATCAATGTTCTTTTTTTGCAGTTACTATTATTTCTTGATGTCAGTTGTTACTTTTTTCAAACACATAGTAATATAACATTTCTTTTTAAAGAAGTTAAATAACTTTAAATAAAATTAAAATTGCCTAAGCTGAAAAATATATGCATGTATGGAAAAACCATGTAGGAGGTGTAAAAATTATTAGAATTTGAAAAATACAGGATGAGATAACCTCAAGGTTGCCATAAGCCCTTAGATTTTGTGACTTCATCAATTGTGACTTAATGAAGAATGAAATTATAAAGTTATTTTATCTCCACGCCCTTCTTCTCCATCCTCCATTCAGTGCTATGTGTTTTAGTACTGGGTATCTGCTAGTCTTTACTTGTTCCAAAAGCATCAGCTCTGCCTAGGTCATTTTCAACAAGTGTTATTCGCCTTCCAGATGAAAGAGTGTCTTACCACAAAATTACATTGCTCTTGTTGGAAATTACCTGTAGCAAATCTATAAATGTACACATTTTAAAATGGTGTCAGAAATTTAAGATAGAGAAACTAGACATTCTCATTTCACTATAAATGCTCATTCTAAATGCCATCTTCAGCTGATGGGTAGAGTGAGCCTCAAATGATAGCCTAAAATTTGGGGCTGTGTGATTGTTTTACAAGCTGGGGCACAGATTCTCTACTGTTGTGGGATGTGCGAGCAATGAATGGTAGAACCATTTGAGCATTTGAAGTTCAAAATAAAGCTAAAAGAACACAGTCATGTCTCCAAGAAAAGATCTGTTATGGCCACCATGCAGACACAATTCCAAATGTCCCTCAAAGAAAGTGGAACCAGACGTGGTGGCTCATGCCTGTAATCCTAGCACTTTGGGAGACCGAGAAGTGTGGATCACCTGAGGTCAGGAGTTCAAGGCCAGCCTGGCCCAAACCCTTTCTCTACTAAAAATACAAAAATTAGCTTGGCATGGTGGTACACACCTATAATCCCAGCTACTCGGGAGGCTAAGGCAAGAGAATTGCTTTAACTTGTGATGCAGAGGTTGCGGTGAAAGTCCCTTAGGGTGCACGACACCTACCTACCTTTTGTTTCATTAGGGTGAATGGAATTCTTTAATACTTTGCCCAGGGATCTATGATTTGTCAACCCGTATCAACATTTATTAAGGTTGTGTGTTTGCTAGCTCTTTGCACAAGAGAAATTAATGCGGGTCTCTTACATGTGAATAGCACCTATTTTTTTTTTTTTTTTTTTTTTTTTTTTGACAGAATCTCACTCTGTCACCCAGACTGGAGTGCAGTGGCACAATCTCAGCTCACTGCTAACTCCAACTCCCAGGCACAATCTTGGCTCACTGCTAACTCTGCCTCCCATGTTAATGTGACTCTTCCAGCTCAGCCTCCTGAGTAGCTAGGACTATAGGCACATGCCACCATGCCCAGCTATTTTTTTTTTTTTTTTTGTATTTTTAGTAGAGATGGGGTTTCTCCATGTTGGCCAGGCTGGTCTTAAATTCCTGATCTCAAGTGATCTCCCCGCCTTGGCCTCTCAAAGTGCTGGGATTACAGGTGTGAGCCACCGCATCTGGCCCTAGCACCTATAATTGTATTTACTTCTTAAGTTTCACACAACCTAGGAAGGTAGGCAGAGTAGGTACTATTATCTTTATTTTGGAGAAGCCAAAATTGAGAACTCACCAGAGAGGTATTTCTGGTTTTTATATTTTATATTAGAAGCAGAGTAGGCAGCATAACTCTAGAGCCAAGACATTTTGGCATCTTATGGGATCCCAGGTTCTATCTGGACTAGTTTGTCACTGGAAGTAGCAGTAGAAAGGGTTTTAGAGAATAAGACAAAAGGTATAGATAAGAGTCCTGAGCACCTCTTTCAATGTTCAGCTATATCTTGAAAAGTATGCACAGTCTCATTCTCCCAACCTAACCTGAGAACTGAGCACCTCTGGAAGAAACTTCTCTACTGCCCTGGTGTAAACTGGTAGAGGAATCCATCTGAGGTTTACATAAGCAAATCTTTTGACCTACCTAGTTTGAGAATATAACTAAATAGATCATTGCACATTTTTTTTTTGTTTTCAGATGATGAAATCTAGATTTTCGCTTTCAATAACATTTAACATGGCAATAAATTCCTTCTAAACATTGATAAACCCAGAAGAACTAAGAACACCATATATACTCAACTATCCTTTTATCTCTGATCAAAACAGATTATAGAATATCAATGGGAACCAAAGGAGAAAGAAGACCAGGCAAGAATTAGAGATTTAGGAATCATCAGTATAGAGAGAGTAGTTGCAATCATAAAAGTAAATGTACCTAGTGTGAATAGGTAGCATGAAAAGAACAATAATTGCCTGGGAAGTGGTATGGGGGAAGAACAATATTTAAGCACTGAGCAGAGGGAGAGTTGACCCAGAAAGAGAGAACAAAAAGGAAATAGAGAAAAGGTAGCAAGACCAGGATGGCTACTTAATAAAACTAAGGAAGCAAAGCTCCAAAAAGTGATGATGTACAGTGTAAACCACTTTAAAAAGGTCAAGAATGATGATGATTTGAGGAAACATTACATTATATATTAATTAAGAAGTCACTAGTGACCTTCAAGTGAGTATTTTCATTAGAAAATGTGGAAACCAGGTTTTAAGAGATAGAATAAGATATGGATGTAGTAGGTAAAAGTTATTTATAGAATGTTTGGGTATGAAAAAATATAACAAAATTATGATAATTTAAGTGGAAAAGAATTTCACTATGTTTAACAATTTATAAATATTTCTTACCTTAGAAATTAAAAACAGACGATAGTTTGATGAGGCAACATGGTAAATGTAATTTACATCTGTCTGTTATTAAGTGAATAAACAAAAGCACCTAAGTGTGTGCTTTTTGCATTAAGTTAGGGGAAAAGAGACATGAGCATTGGCACCCTAGGTTGGCATATGATTATATATAACAATATTCTTCGTTTCCTTTCTCACTAAGACTGAGTAGTGCCACCGACACTGTTCTTTGTAAACATTTTTTCACAGTTCTGATAGTACCATTTTTAAAAACCTTCTGAATGTTCTGGCTATTTCTGTCACCTCTTGAAGACTCCCTATTTGCCTCTGTTTACAGGTTTTAGTGAAAACAGGAGATGAAGTGAAATAAATGGATCAGTGCTGATGTGACTAATCAACAGTCTAGAAATAAAAATAGTCATTTCCAATTTGGCCCTAGTATCTTAAATTTCATTATAAATCCATGACTTTGCATGTGTATACATATAGAGTGTATAATTCTTTTTTTTTTTTTTTTTTTTTTTTTTTTTGCATAGCAGCTTGTCTCTGTAGTGTTCAGTGATGAGGATCTCAAAATAACCACCAGTTCATATGAGGACCTAGAGAAAGTCTGACTAACACTGTTTCTACCCCTATCTCACACCTTCTCTTTCCTCCTCCTTGTATTTCCCTGACTTCTATGTGAGGGGCTTGATTCCTAAGTTGAATCACAGTCTTTCAATGTCTTCCAGTTCCAATTTTTCTTTAAGTGTGACTTAAATACTGAACTCATGCAATCCCCCAACCTGGGGTGAAACATGTCCATGGACTGGGCACATGATCAGGTATATTTCATAGGCAGCAATAAGTAACATCCAAGAATGTGAAGCATTCATGAGGAGCCTAAATTCAACTTAGCTCGAGTTTTTTAAGTGGAGCCTTCAGGGGATTTCATGTTTTTTTCTCATTAGAAAAGTATATATGTTTCAAATCACTAGTAATCCCCAAATGCAACTTATTGGCACCTGTTTGTTGAAATTCATTTCTTATTCAGAGAACTCTATGCTTTCATTTAATCATCAAACTCTCCATCAGCTGTAAGGGGCTTATCCTTCATTTTAATATTTCCAGTAATTCTGCTTCATGTGTAGATAGTTGATGATGTATTTTAAGTGGTAATATTGAGGTTAAAATAACTTTTGTGTTATTGCTAAGATAATCATAATCTTATTACATTGTTATGCCATTCAAAATCTCATGCTGCCACATCAGAAAATGTGATTACAATTTTCCATAGGAAATATTCTAAACACTTTATATGGGAAATTTAAATTGCTCAATAAGTACCTTTGTATCCACTTTCGCAGTTTACTTATCCTGAAGACAAAACTCCTTGCTGACTGTCAATCTCTCATATCTGCTCAACAAGAATCATAGCTCATTTACTAGGCCCTTAGCACCTATATACAAGCCCAAGACTGCAACCAGAAGAAATAATAAAAGAACTCTGCCTTAGAATCAGAGATATTTCTTTGTCCCTACCCTGAAGCAATGGACCAAACTTTATTGACTTAGATGTGCCTATTATCAAGTTTTTGTTTAACTGATATTTAGGTCATACCATCTTTCAAAATTATTCCTGGTTTCTTGTCTCTAGCCGCCATCTAAATCCTATCAGTAGACAAAGGAAGGAAAGCCTCAGTAGTTTGTGAAAATTTCTCCTTGCAATTAAATAAAACAACATAAGCAAGAAATGATAAATAATAAAGTTGGCTTATAGACAAGGCCAACTTATTCTAACTACTTTGTGTATTTCATCTGTAGTTAAGATGAGTGAGAGGACTACCATAGTTGCCTGTCTTCAGACAGTTTTAGTTTTTTTGTTTCATCTGTTTTGCTATTGTATTTGTATAGGTGAGTATTCAAAGGAAAACACTGCTGTGCGTAGTTCACACATTTCCAATATCCCAAAGTCTACTCAGTGAGAATGACAGCATTAAACTTCTCTGAAAGAAGAATCTGAGGAAAGTTGACAACACTTTGCTCATCAAAGATTTTACTTACAAATGGACATGTATGTCCATTTGTGGAGATTCACCTAGCTGGGGGAAGATTCCTTGAGCACAACAGAATAAGGAACAAACTGGCTACATAAAAGAGAGCTTTGAACTGTCTACACCAAATGGTAATCCACCCACTAGCTTATCTGTGAATACAAATATTACAATTAAAACCCAATTCCAGCAAATTAAAACGGAAGGTCATGGATGTCAAGTTCTCTCCATGAGCAAGGAAATAATAACCAAGGGAAAATAAATCTTGAATACTTGGATGAGATAAATATTCTAAAAATTATTTGAAGTATATTTTTCCCTCTGTTCAGAAAATTCAATCTAAAGCAAGATCTAGATCATACATTGTTTTAACAAAGGCTGAGCAAGAGGAGGAGTCTCTGCTGAGTTCATTACAAAAGGTTCATTCTCTCATCAAATAGCAATTACTTTTAAAGCCACCCCACCAAAAATATTCCGACCATCTAAATTCCCACCCACACACTCACTAACATAGAACAGCATCTCACAAAAATATCTAAACACTTAAGAGGAAAAGAGTGGGAGTGGGTCAACATCCACATTTTTTTCTACTGGACTCAGAGACTTTCTTTCCGTTTGCTAACTACAGTGGTTAACAACACAGACTTGGGTACGAGACTGAGGTCAAAATATGATCGCGACTCTCTAGCAGTGTAACTTTTGGCAAGTCATTCAACATCTCCGTGCCTCAGTTTCCTCATCTGTAAAATGTCATAATAATAGAAGCTAACTCATAGAGTTGTTGTGATGATTACATAAATTGAAATAAGTGTTTGTTATCATTTTAAGGCATGTAATTCCTCATCATGTACTCTTTGTGACTGGGTTTCATCTAAGCCAAGCGTATTGTCTGGTTGGTTACATTGAATTCCAAAGCAATCCCTAATATAACGAACATTTTGTATACATGCTGTGTTCAAGTGAGATATGTAGACATTACCATGCTTTGTGTAGTGGGTACACAAATCCCCATATAGGATTATATGTGTGTTTTATGTGTGTGTGTGTGTTTTCATACTTTTTTGGCATGGTTATATCTGAAATTAGGCCAACTGACAAGTGCATTATTCTTTTTCACAACAGTACATTTTTAAGATGATTATTTTTCTTTTTTGTGTGTGCATGGAAACTTCTACTACATTGTTAGTTTCCTAGATTCTAGCAGGCAAGTGATTCTAAATCTAATTTAATTCAATTATATCCTTAACTGTTGTTGGTTCGAGTTCAAAATTAAAGCACAGCTTTGTGGGCTGTGAATTTTCATTAACTTAAGTTCTAGGTTTCTTTCAGTGCCCACACAGACTCCCACACTCTGTCGCCTGCCCCTCTGAGTCCCCAGGGACCTACAGCTCTGTTTCAGAAAGAGAAAAAAAAAAGGCTTGTGCTTTCATTTTACACTTGTGAAACAGCCAACTTACAAGCCACTATTGCCCCACACCCACTCCCAAAAGCCAAGGATGAAAAAAAAAATCACTCCTCCTTTTTTGTCTGCTTTTGCCTTGTTTCATATGGATCTCACTGTTTTTGTTTGACTTTGAAACTCCTAATGTTGCAGTACTGTTTGTTGAACTGCTCCACCCCTCTGTTCTGCTGCACACAGACAGGAAGGTAGATAAGCAACACCTGTAGACACATGGTAAAACAGTTCACAGCTGCTGAAAGCCAGAGCCTGCATTATTGTTTAAATGTGGTTAAGCTGGGAAACTGAAGTGTGGGTGTCTATGGGAACAGTCGCTCAAGAGATTACAAGATGAGACATAGAGAAACCAAGTTGTAAAGGGGATGTGCTAATTCCAGCCTCCTCCTCCACTTTGTGCTTATCAAGTGGCAATACAGACTAGCAGGGCTACCTTCAAATTTTCCTTCAAACACACTTAGCTTCGGTGTTACTGCTTTTGCCTTGGTGGAAGAGTTTAGTTCTGAGTGCTCAGGGCTATAAGAAGATTTTACTCGACTGCAGGCTCCACAAACCTACCTCTCTCCAGAAAGACACAGTCCTTTGGGCCATCATCCTTTATAAGCATTGACTCCAAACTTATTTGGTGGTACAAGGTGCCTTCTACATTGTAGAATGGAAAGAGCATTAGTGTTACAGTTAAGAATTTCTTCTCAAGTCCTAATTTAGCACCAATCATAAGCAGTAGCTAAGGGAGTTATACAGATCATGGGAGTCAGACTGCCTGGATCTTAATCCCAGGTCTGCAAATTAATAGTTATATAACCTTAGGCAAATTACTTAACCTATATTTTTACCTTAATTTTTTGATCTATGAAATAGTTACAGTAATAGGTCCTATACCTCACAAGGTCATGTGAGAATTTAATGAAATAATATGTATGCCTAGTCCAAGATAAGATAATAAAATTTTAATAAGTATTATATTCTTTCAAGACCACCACCAACATCATCATCATCTCTATGTTACTATGTAGGGAAAATCAAATAACCTTTCTTCTCCTTAGTGGACTTAGTTATATATTGATGGTTATGACCTATGGATGTTCTGAAAATTTCAAAATTTACTAGTTTCTAGAAAATACAGTAGTCTCTGAAATGTCATATGAATTAAAGAGTGATAATAATTGTTCATTCATTATTATTAAGTATAGAAGCTAACAAGTGACTACATGCCTTTTATTTTCTGGAGTGAAATCAAATCTAAAAGTGAGAACACAAGCACCTATTTCACAGTTGTTTTGAGGAAACTAATCCTAGTTATCCCCTTCGTTGGCATTTCTTCAATGATTCTTGCAAATTTACTCACTAGATTCCAGAGATAGCGATGTCTTCAGAGAATCAGTTCAGATCTGCTGGAGTTTATAGGACTTGGCTAAAGATCTTTTGATCTTGGCGTGAAATATCAGAGACAATTCTAAGATGGATTTTCTCCAGGTGCTTTGATTAGTTAAGCTTCTGCATTATCTATGAAATCTCAAAAGAAGTTAGAAACTTTGTAGACTCCTCTTGATTGTCCTATTAATTAATTTCATATTTTCTCTGTAGGCATTCCTTCACCAGAATAGTCAAAAGACCCTGAAATTAAACTCTAGATCACAGCTTTTTACATTCTGTGGATGGGATTTAAAGACTCTCAGCCTTTCTTTTTCGTTTTTTGTAATACACTTATATATTTTTGTCTAAGTCAGAATGAGCTGAATGTTTGTGGAATTGTTTTAATGTTTGACTGAAGTGAATTTTTGGTTGTTCAAAACTCCTAAAAGAGATCATCTATCATCTTTATGATTACTTGTGGAATCTTACATAAGGCTTTGCTGTCAAGATCTAGGGAGAGGCATTACTCGTCATCATTTCTTCTTATTCAACTTCTTGCAGCTAAGAGCAAAAGGGACCAGTAGCTATGTTGTACCGTTTTCAGAAATCTCTGGGTCCATGGGATTTTTTTTATTTTAATTTTTAATTATATATTTTTTAATTTTTATTTTTTGTGGCTACAGTGTAGTTGTATATATTTATGGAGTACATAAGCTACTTTGATAGAGAAATACAATATGCAATAATCACATCAGGGTAATAGCATCACCTCAAGCATTTATTCTTTCTTTGGGTTATACACACCCTAATTGTACTCTTTTAATTTTTTAAAATGCACAATAAATTATTGTTGACTGTAGTCACACTATATTACCTATATTAACTTATGTATAGTAACCTATATTAACCTATATTAACCTGTGTCAAACTTTGACACAGGCATATGATGTTTAATAATCACCTCAGGGTAAATGGGGTATCCATCACCTCAAGCATTTATTCTTTGTGTAACAAACAATCCTATTATAATCATTCAGTCATTTTGAAGGGTATGACTAAGTTATTATTGACTGTAACCACTCTATTGTAATATAAAATGCTAGATCTTATTCTATTCTTTCTAATTCTGTATACATTAATCATCCCCACTCCCCACCATCACACCCAACCTCTCACTATCCATTGCAGACTCTGGTAATCATCTTTCCACTTTCTATCTCCATTAGTTCAATTATTTTAAACTTTAGCTCCTACAAATAAGTGAGAACATATAATGTTTGTCTTTCTGTGCCTGCCTTATTTCACATAACATAATGATCTGCAATCCCATCCATGTTGTTGTAAATGTCAGAATCTCATTCTCTTTTATAGATGATGAGTACTCCATTTATGTATATACACCATATTTTCTTTATCTATTTGTGTCCTGATGAACAGGTTGACTTCACATCGCAGCTATTGTGAACAGTGCTGCAACAAACATAGGAGTGCAGATACTGTTTTGTTATATTGATTTCTTTTTTTTTTTTTCCGGCTATGTACCTAGCAGTGGAATTGTTGAATCACGTGGTAGCCGTAGTTTTAGTGTTTTTGAGGAACCTCCAAACTGTTCTTCATAGTGAATGTACTAATTTATATTCCCACCAGTGGTGTTCGAGTATTCCCTTTTCTCCACACTCTCACCAGCATGTTATTTCTTGTGCTTTGGATAAAAGCCATTTTAACTGGGGTGAGATGATATCTCATTGTAGCTGTCATTTACATTTCTCTGATGATCAGTGATGTTAAGCACCTGGTCATGTATTTGCCTGCCATTTGTATGTCTTTTGAGAAATATCTATTCAGATCTTTTGACCAATTTTTAATTGGATTATTACTCTTTTCCTATAGAGCTGTTTGAGCTCGTCATATATTCTGGTTATTAAACTCTTGCCAGATGTATAGTTTACAAATGTTTTCTACTACTCTGTGGGTTGTCTCCTCACTTTGTTGATTGTTTCCTTTTTCAGGCAGAAACATTTTAATTGATATGATGCCATTTGTTCATTGTTTCCTCTGTTGCTGGTACATGTAGGGTATTACTCAAGAAATGTTTGCCCAGTTTAATATCCTGGAGAGTTTCCTCTATGTTTTTAGTAGTTTCACAGTTTGAGGTCTTAGATTTAAGTCTTTAAACAATTTTGATTAGATTTTTGTATAAGGTGAAAGATAGGTTTTTAAATTCATTCTTCTGCATATGAATATCAGTTTTACCAGGACAATTCATTGGAGACTGTCCTTTCCCAATGTATAATATGTTCTTGGAACCCTTGTTGAAAATGAGTTCACTGTAGGTGTATACATTTGTTTCTGGGTTCTCTATTTTGTTTCATCATTTCGTTTCTGTTCTTATGATAGTACAGGATAGTTTTGGTTATTCTGAATATTTTGTGATTCCATATAAATTTGGGGATTATTTTCTCTATTTCTGTGAAGAATGCCATTGATATTTTCATGGAAATTTTATTGAATAAGTAGATTGCTTTGGGTAGTATGCACAGTTAAACAATACTGATTTTTTTTTTCAGTTTTTCAAAATAGGCTTTATTTTTAAAAAGTTAATATATGCATTATAAGAAACTAAAAAACACAAGAAGCAAAGAACAAAGTTATTCACAGTCACCAGCAGTTTACAATTTGCCATGTCTTTCTAGGTCCTGTGTATATATAGATACAACATTCAATTTTATGGGATCGAGGTTCTATAGCATGTGCCATGCTTTTTACACGTCATGAATATTTACCAATTCAAAATTCCAGACCAGGCATGGCGGCTCACACTTGTAATCCTAGTACTTTGGGAGGCCGAGGCAGGCAGATTACTTGAGGTCAGGAGTTCGAGACCAGCCTGACCAACATGGTGAATCTCCATCTCTACTAAAAATGCAAAAATCAGCCAGGCATAGTGGTGCATGCCTGTAATCCCAGCTACTCAGGATGCTGAGGCAGGAGAATTGCTTGAGCCCAGGAGGTGGAGGTTGCAGTGAGCCAAGATTGCACCACTGCACTTCAACCTGGGTGACAGAGTGAGACTCAGTCTTAAAAAATAAAAACAAAAACAAACAAAAAAAATTCCAGAGCTATATGAGAATTTTGATAACCAAGAAGACACTACATCACATCAGTATGTTAGAAAAAAAAGATGTTATCGTGCCTTTCCTGAAACACAAATTTTAAATAAGGCAAAAATGGCAACAACTACTTAAGAAGTAGTTGTTATTATTTTGAATAGGCTCATCTTTTAGTCTTCCTACTGATGATATAAGTAGTTTGCACACCACAATTACAGTGGTATAATGTTCAGCATTTGGCTGTATATTTACTATTACTAGTGAATTTTGTACCTTCAGATTATTTATTCTTGTTTATTAACTTTCCTGTTTTTCAGACTAAAGAACCCTCTTTAGCATTTCCTGTAAGACAGTCCTGGTGCTTATAAAATCCCTAAGATTTTGTTTATCTGGAAGAGTCTTTCTCTTTTATGTTTGGTGGATATTTTTGCTGGATGTGATATTCTGGGACAAAAGTGTTTTCCCTTCAGCATTTTTATATGTCATGGCACTCTCCAGGCTTGTAAGAGTTCCACTGATAAATTTGCTGCCAGATGTATTGGAGTGCTTTTAAATGTTACTTGTTCTTCTTTCTTGTTGTTTTCAGAATCCTTTCCTTATACTTGACCTTTGGAAGTTTGATTATTAATTGTGTCCAGTTAGTCTTATTTGGGTTAATCTGCTTGGTGGTCTGTAACCTGCTTGTACTTTAATACTGATATCTTTCTCTAGGCTTGTAATGTTCTCTTTCATTATCTTTTTGAATGAACTTTCTACCCAGATCTCTCTCCCCACTTTATGACCAATAACTCTTAGATTTTCCATTTGAAGCTAACTTCTAGATCTTATATGCATGCTTCTCTCTTTTTTATTTTATTTTCCTTTGTCTCCTCGATATTTTTTCAAATAGCCTGACTTCGAGCTTCTGAATTCTTTCTCTCTGCTTGATTAGTTCTTCTGTTCAGAGTCCCTGATACATTTTCAGTTTGTCAACTAAACATTTTAGCTCAAGAATTCCTGCTTGATTTTTTAAATTATTTCAATTTTTTTGTTATCTGACAGGATTCTGAATTCCTTCTCTGTGTTATATGGAATATTGTTGAACTTCTTCAAAACTATTTTGAATTCTCATTGGAAAGGCCACATATCTCTGCTACTCCAGAATTGGTCATGGTGCCTTATTTAGTATTTTTGATGAGTTCACGTTTTTCTGTGTAATCTTGATGCTTGTAGATGTTTGCCAATGTCTAGGTATTGAAGAGTTAGGTATTTAATGTAATCTTCACAGTCTTGACTTGTTTATACCCATTCTTTTTGAGAAGGTTTTCCAAGTATTCAAAGGGAATTGACTGTTGTCATCTAAGTCTTTGGTTACTGAAGCCATATGTGCATTGGGGGCACTCCAATCCCGGTAATGCTGTGACTTTTGTAGACTCATAGACCTACCATCCTGGTGGTCTTGGGTAAGACCCTGGAGAATTTTCTGAATTGCAAAGCATTGTCTCTTATTCTTTTCCCTTACATTCTCCCAAAGAAGTAGAGTCTCTCTCTCTCCATGCTGAGCCACCTGTAAGGGGGTGGGGGTTGTCGGGTGACACAACAGTGCTGAGTCACACCTAAAGCTAACACAGTACAGGGTCTCACCCACAGCCTGTGGCAACTATTGCCTGGCTATCATTAATGTTTATTCAAGACTGAAAGCTCTTTAAGTCAGCAGCTGGTGAACTCTGCCAAGAACAGGTCTTTCATAATCTGAACAACATAATATCATTATTATTTTAACCAACAAAATGTATTTACTCAACATGCAATGAAACAATATTTATTCATTTATTCATGCAACCATTTATCCACCTATCCATTTATCAGTCCATCCATTCATTTAAGTGTAGCCTACCAGCCAGCCAGTATTTATCTAAACATTGTTGAATTTAACCTTAAATAAAAGTTATTGCATGAGTTTATCCATCAATGTTGTTGACCACAGACATGTTTTATAGGTTGTGATAATTTCAATCACCCAGGTGCTTGCATATATTTAAATATTAAGAGTTATCTAGGGCAGAGCAAGAGGGCTGTATAGAAGCCTGTACCATTCATCCCCCACAAACAGGAAAACCAAATTCTAACAACTAACTACATACAAAAAAACAGCATCACAAAAACTAAAAACCAGATGAGCACATAGAGTGGTTGGGTTTTACTTCATATCACTGAAAGAGGCACTGAAGAGAGTAGGCAGTCAATCTTGAATTGTCAGATGCCACCCTTTACCCAAGCCCTGGCAGTTGCCACATGGCAAAAAAGAATCTACCCTTGTGGGAAGGAAAGTGCAGCAACTAGGGTACTTTGTATTCAACTCAGTGGTACCCTGTCACTGCAGAGAGAAAACTTATGCTGGGCTCAGCTGGTACCCACGCACATAAGGTGCATTTTAACTAATCCTAGCCAGAGGAGAATCACCCATCTCAGTGGTCAGAAGCTGAGTTTCTTGGCAGGTCTCTTCACCACAGGACAAAGTGCTCTGGAATCCTAAGTAAACTTGAAAGGCAATCTAGGACACAAGGATGGCAATTACTGGGCAACTAATACCGCTGGGCTGGGCTTAGAGCCAGTGGACTATGGTGGCATGTGACCTACAGAGACAGCAAATGAGGGTGGCTAAGGCAGTGCTTGAGCCACACATTCCTGGTCATATGCAATGTTTCTGGCAGCAACGAAAGCAATTCCTTCTTTCTGCTTGAGGAAAGGACAGGGAAGAGCAAAGAGGAAGGGTAAAGAGGACTTTGTCTTGGATCCTGGATACCAGCTCAGCAACAATAGGATAGGGCAGTGGGCCGAGTTGTGAGGTGTCCCTTCCAGGACCTAGCTCCTGGATGACATTTCTAGACACACCCTTGGCCAGAAGAGTGGAACCCACAATCTTGATGGGAAGGGCCAAGTTGTGGCAGGATTCATCAACTGCTGACTAAAGAACTCTTGGGTCATGAATAACCAACAGCAATACACAAATAGTATATGGACCCACCTGGGGCCAGATAGCACTCTGTGGGCCTTGGGACATGCTTGCTTCAGGTGTGACACAGCACATTCCCAGCTGTGGAAACTGCAGTGAAAGACTCCTTCTGTTTGAGAATAGCAGAGATAAAAGTAACGGAGACTTTGTCTTCCACCTTAGGTTCCCGTGAGCCATAGAAGGTAAAGAATTAAGTGGGATCTTGGCATTCCTGAGTCCAGGCCTAGACTCTTTGACAGGATATCTGGACCTCCCCCTGGCACATAGAGAAGCACACTGCCCTT
Organism: Ateles fusciceps; assembly: GCA_036589455.1. Classification (NCBI taxonomy): domain Eukaryota; kingdom Metazoa; phylum Chordata; class Mammalia; order Primates; family Atelidae; genus Ateles; species Ateles fusciceps. The sequence continues at coordinate 412,945 of JAZHEH010000920.1, read as the reverse complement.
AAGGGTGAGTCCCAGGCCAGGCAACATTCATTATAAGCAGATTGAAAAGCTCTTGGGCCGCATCACTGGTGGCCTGGGAGAAACCCCCATTGGCTGGTGGTGGTAGTGGCCACAGAAAGATAGAGACTCCTTTGCCTGTGGAAATGGGTGGGTAGAGTGGGGAAGGACTTTGTGTTGGGTTTGAGGGACAGCACAGCCACAGTAGAATGGCATAACAGGTGAATTTCTAATGTTCTTGACTCCAATCTTTAACTCTCAGACACCATCTCTGGACCTACTCAGTGAGTGGGCCTGGGGGGACTCACTGCTCTAAAGAGAGACACAAACATGGGTGGCTTTGCCACCTGCTAACTGTAGAGCCCTACAATCTTGAATGAATGTATGTAGTAGACAGGTAGTGGTTACAGTGAGCCTTGGGCAAGACCCAGTGAAGTGTTGGCTTTAGGTCTGAACCAGCAGAGTCCCAGTGTTGCTGGGCACATGGATGCTTTTCATCCCCCACCCCCCTTTCCATGCGGCTCAAGCACAGAGAGACTCCATTATTTGGAAGAAAGTAAGGAAAAGGTACAAGAGTTTTGGCCTGGCAATCCAGAGAATTCTTCTGGATCTTATCCAAAACCACCAAGGTTGCATGGCTATTACTCTTGATATGATTTGGTTGTGTCCCCCCCAAATCTCATCTTGAATTGTAGTTCCCATAATCTTCATATGTCGTGTTAGGGGCCAGGTGGAAATAATTGAATTATGGGGGCAATTTTCCACATCCTGTTCTTGTGATAGTAAGTTACTTCTCGTGAGATCTGATGGTTTTATAAGGGGCTTCCCACTTCCCTGGGCACTTATTCTCTCCCCTGCCATCCTATGAGGAGGTGCCTTCAACCATGATTATAAATCTTCTGAGGCTTCTCCAGCCATATATAACTGTGAGTCAATTAAAGTTCTTTCCTTTATAAATTACCCAGTCTTGAGTATGTCCTTACAGCAGTGTGAGAAGAGACTAATAGAGTAACCTGTTACCACATAGAGTGGGGTACTGCTGTAAGGATACAAATAATGCAGAAGCAATTTTGAAACTGGGTAACAAGCAGAAGTTGTAAGAGTTTAAAGGACTCAGAAGAAGACAGAAAGATGTGGGAAAGTTTGAAACTTCCTAGAGATTTGTTAAATGGCTTTGACTAAAATGCTGATAGTGATATAAAAAATGAAGTCTAGGCTGAGGTGGTCTCAGATGGAGATGAGGAACTTGTTGGGAACAGAAACAGAAGTGACCCTGGTTATGCTTTAGCAAAGATACTGGCAGCATTTTTCTCCTTTGCCACCTCTTTCCTAGAGATCCATGGAACTTTGAACTTGAAAGAGATGATTTAGGGTATCTGGCAAAAGAAGTTTTAAAGCAGCAAAGCATTCAACAGAAAGCAGAACATAAAAGTTTAGAAAATTTGCAGCCTGATGATGTGATAGAAAATCAAAACCCATTTTCTAGTGAGAAACACAAGCCTGCTGCAGAAATTTGCGTAAGTAACAAGGAGCTGAATGTTAATCACCAAGACAATGGGAAAAAGATCTCCAGGAAATTTCAGAGACCTTCACATAAGCCCCTCCAATGATAGGCCCAGAAGCCTAGGAGAAAGAATGGTTTCATGGACCAGGTCCAGGACCATCCTGCTCTCTGCAGCCTTGGGGCCTGGTGCCCTGTGTCCCAGCTGCTTCATTTCCAGCTGTGGCTAAAAGTGGCCAAGGTACAGCTCAGGCCGTTGCTTCAGAATGTGCAAGCCCCAATGCTTGGCTGCTACATGGTGTTGGGCCTGTTGGTGCACAGAATACAAAAATTGGGGTTTGGGAACCTCCACCTGGATTTCAGGGGATGTATGGAAATGCCTGGATGTCCAGAAGAAGTCTGATGCAGGGGTGTATCCCTCACAGAAAACCTCTTATAGGGCAGTATAGAAGGGAAATTTGAAGTTGGAGCCCCTACACAGTCTCCACTTTGGCACTGCCCAGTGGAGCTGTGAGAAGAAGGTCTCCATCCTCCAGATCCCAGAATTGTACAGTTTACCAAAAGCTTGCACCATGCACCTGGAAAAGCAACAGACACCCAGTGCCAGCTGTGAAGGCAGCCAGGACAGTAGGTTGTACCCTGCAAAGCCACAGGGACAAAGCTTCCCAAGGTCTTGAGAGCCCACCACTTAAATCAGTATGACCTCGATGTGAGACATAGAGTCAGATAAATTCGTTTTAAAACTTTAAGTTTTAATAACTGCTCTATTGGATTTCAGACGTGCATGGGGCCTGTAGCCCCTTTATTTTGGCCAATTTCTCCCATTTTGGAATGGATGTACTTACCCAAACCCTGTAACCCCATTACATCTAGGAAGTAACTAACTTGCTTGTGATTTTACAGCCTCATAAGCAGAAGGGACTTGCCTTCTCTCAGATGACACTTTGTACTTGGACTTTTTAGTTCATGTCAAAATGGGTTAAGATTTCAGGGGACTGTTGGAAGGGGATTATTGTGTTTTAAATTGTGAGGACATGAGATTTGGGAAAGACTAGGGGATAGAATAATATGGTTTGACTGTGTTCCCAATCAAATCCTATTTTGAATTGTAGTTCTCATAATTCCTACATGTCATGGGAGGGACCAGGTGGAAATAATTAAATCATGGGGGTGGTTTCTTCCATCCTGTTCTCATGATAGTGAGTTAGTTCTCATAGATCTGATGGTTTTATAAGGGGCTTCCCCCTTCACTGGGCATTCATTCTCTCCCCTTTTGTCCTGTGAAGAGGTGCCTTCTGCAATAATTGTAAGTTTTCCTGAGGCTTCACAGCCCATGAGGAACTGTGAATCTATTAAAGTCTTTCCTTTATACATTTACCCAGTCCCAGATATTTCTACATAGCAGCATGAGACTAGAATAATTTAAGTCTGCAAGAGCCACAGCATTATTGGGCTTGGGACCCTTGTATCTTCTAATATCTGAAAAGCCTTCCCAGAAAGGACAGTAACAAAAATTTCCAGACTGCAAAAAATACAAAAAATAAAAAAAATTTTCAGTATAAGAATGTTATAGAACACAAGAACAGAAAATCAAACACCGCATGTTCTCACTCATAGGCGGGTATTGAACAATGCGAACACATGGACACAGGGAGGGGGAGTATCACACACTGGGGTCTGTCGGGGGGAAAATGGGGAGGGATAGTGGGGGGTGGAGAGTTGGGGGAGGGATGGCATGGGGAGAAATGCCAGATATAGGTGATGGGGAGGAAGGCAGCAAATCACACTGCCACGTGTGTACCTATGCAACAATCTTCCATGTTCTTCACATGTACCCTCAAGCCTAAAATGCAATAAAAAAATAAAAAAAAACACAAGCCAAAAAAATAATAATAATAAAATAAAATAATAAAATAAAAATAAAAAAATTAAAAAAAAAAAAAAGAATGTTATAGAACACCAAGAAGATTTAACCAAAGGAGACTACCTGACGACACTTAACAATCAAACTTCCAAACATCAGTGATAAGGAAAAGATTCTAAAGAGAGTTAGAGAAAAGAAAAAAATATTACACAATGGAGCACCAATATACTTGGTAGCAAACTTTTCACTGGAGACCTTACATTCCTAGAGAGAGTGACATGACATATTTAAAGTGTGGAAAGAAAACAAAATTACCTTAAAATAGTATACCTTGTGAAAACGATCTTTAAGAATGAAGGAGAAATAAAGATGTTCTAGCAAAACAAAAGCTTAAGTCTTTTGTCAACACCAACCCAGCCTACAATAAGTGTTAAAGGGAATTCTTTAAGCAGAAAGAAAAGGATGTAACTAAGCAATAAAAAATCATCTGAATGTGCAAAATTCACCAGTAATAGCACACAGAAAAACACAGAATATTATAACACTGTAATTATTATGTGCAAACTACTCTAAAGTAGAAAAGCTAAACAATGAACCATTCAAAATAATTACATGACACAGCTTTTCATAAAAAAAAACGAATGAATGAACTAACCAACAGTAGTAATTATGTAACAATGTCATATAAATAGAAACAACAAAAGTTAAAAAGCTGGAAGACAAAGTGTAGAGTTTTATTAGCTTTCTTTTTGCTTTTATTTATTTATTCATTTTTTTTGCAAACAGTACTTATCAGCTCAATATAATGGGTTAGAACACAGTATTTACAAGTCTCACAGTAACCACAAATCAAAAATATACAACAGATACACAAAAAATAAAAATTAAAAAATTAAATTATAATATCAGATAAAATCACTTTTAATTAAAGGAAGACAGGAAGAAAAGAGAAACAGAAAGACCTCAAAACCACCAGAAAGCAAATAACAAAATGGCAGGACTAAGTCCTTACTTATCAATAATAACATTTAATATACATCTATGAAAGTCTCCAGTCAAAAGACAGAGTAGTTGAATGAATACAAAAGCAAGACCCGATGATGTGTTGCTTACAAAAAATACACTTCATCTATGGAAATACACATAGACTGAACATGAAGAAATGGAAATGGAAAAATATTTTTCATGCAACTGGAAACAAAAAAGAACAGGAGTAGCTATACTTACATCAGACAAAATAGGTTTTAAGATAAAAGCTGTAAAAAAGACAAATAGGGTCACTAATTTTTTAGAAAGTCATTTCATTAAGAATATATAACAATTTTAAATATATATGCACCAAACACTGGACCACCTAGATATATTTAGCAAGTATTAGTAGAGCAAATGAGAGAGATAGACCCCAATAAAATAATTACTGGAGATTTCAACACCTCACTTTCATCATTGAAAAGATCTTCCCAACAGAAAATCAACTATAAACATCAGACTTAATTTGCACTGTAGAACAAATGGACCTTATTGATATTTACAGAATATTTCATTCAAGGGATCTAGAATACACATTCATTTCATCAACAAATGGATAATTATAAGAATAGACCATATATTAGGTCCTGAAACAATTCTTAAAACATTTAAAATTATTAAAATAATATCAAGGATCTTCTGTGAAAACCATAGAATGATACAATTAATAACAAAAGAAATTTTGGAAACTATACAAATGCATGGAAATTTTTAAAAATGTTCCTGAATACCAGTGGGCCAATGAAAAAATTAAGAATACTGAAAAATTTGTTGAAACAAATAATAATGGAAACACAACATACCAAAATCTATGGGACATGGCAAAGGCAGTACTGATAGGTAAATTTATAGCTTTAACTGTCTGCACCTCCCCCCCAGAAAAAAACAGAATAATGTAAAACAAAATTTAACAGTGCATCTTAATGAACTAGAAATGAAGGAAAAATCAAACCCAACATTAGAAGAAAAATATAATAAATATCAGAGAGAGATAAATGAAATTAAAATGGAGAAAACAATACAAAAGCTCAAAGACATAAAACTTTAAAACAAAAGTAAACAAAATTGACCAAACTTTAGCCAGACTAAATAAGAAAGTGAGAAGAACCAAATAATGAAATCAGAGGTGAAAAAGGATACATTACAAATGAAACTATAGAATTTCAAAAAATCATTAGTGGTTAGTCTGAGCAAATGTATACTAATAAATTGGAAAATCTATAGAAAAGTGAATAATTCTTAGACACACACAGCCTACTGAGACTGAGCCATGAAGAAATTCAAAACATAAACAGACCAATAACAAATAACAAGAATGAAACAATAATAAAAGGCCTCCCAGTAAAAAAAAGTCTAGGGATCCAATGTTTTCCTGTTGAATTTTACTAAACATGTAAGAAAAACAAACAAATAAACAAAAATCCTGCATGTGTTATTGCCTGTTTTTGGATATAAGCAACTTCAACTTGGATGACATGATATCTTGTTGTAGTTTTAATTTGCATTCCCCTGACTTTCATTGATGTTGAGCACATTTTCATATACCTGATTGCCATTTGTATGTCTTGTTTTTGGAAATGTCTATTCAGATATCTTGCCCATTTTGTAAATGGATAATTAGATGGTTTTATTATAAAGTTGATTGAGCTCCTTATATATTTCAGTTATTAATCCCTTCTCAGATTGGTAGTTTGCAAAGATGCTTCCATTCTGTGGGTTATGTCATTTTTTTGATGATTGTTTCCTTTGTTGTGCAGAAGCTTTTTAACCTTATGTGATCTCATTTGTCCATTTTTTTGTTGTTGTTGCCTGTGCCTGTGTAGTATTGCACAGAGAATTTTGCCCAGACCAATGTCCTGGAGAGTTTCCTTAATGTATTTGTGTAGTGTTTTTATAGTTAGAAGTCTTAAATGTAATTCTTTAATCCATTTTGATTTGGCTTGTATATAGCAAAAGATGGAGATCTACTTTCATTCTTCTGCATTTGGATTTCTAGTTTTCTCAGCACTATTTCTTGAAGAGAACATCTTTTCCCAAGTGTATCGTCTTGACTTCCTAGTCAAAAATGAGTTATCTGTAGGTGTGTGAATTTGTTTCTGGGTTCTCCATTCTGTTTCACTGATCCCTGTGTTTGGTTTTATGCCTGTAACATGTTATATAACACCCCTACACAAATGCACTACAAAATCTAGAAGAAATGGACAAATTCCTGAACACACACACCTTCCCAAGACTGAAAAAGAAAGAAGTTAAATCCCTGAGCAGACCATTAAAAAGATTGGAAATTGAGGCAGTAATTAATAGCCTACCAACCAAAACAAGTAAGTCCAAGATCAGATGGATTCATAGCCAAATTCTACCAGAAGTACAAAAAGGAGATGGTACCATTCCTTCTGTAACTATTTCAAACAATAGAAGAAGAGGAATCCTTCCTAACTCATTTTATGAGGCCAGCATTATCACGATAACAAAACCTGACAGAGACACAACAAAAAAAGAGAATTTCAGGCCAATATTCCTGATGAACATTGATGCAAAAATCCTCAAATTGAATCCAGCAGCACATCAAAAAGTGTATCCACCATGATCAAGTTGGCTTTATCTCTGGGATGCAAGGCTGGTTCAATATGAGTAAATCAATAAACTGCAATCCATTGCATAAACAGAAACAATAACAAAAACCACATGATTATCACAATAGCTGCAGAAAAGGCCTTCAACAAAATTCAACAGCCCTTCATGCTACAAACTCTCAGTAAACTAGGTATTAATGGAACACATCTCAAAATAATAAGAGCTATTTATGACAAGCCCACAGCCAATATCATACTGAATAGGTAAAGACTAGAAGCATTCCCTTTGAAAACCAACACATAACAAGGATGCCGTCTCTCACCACTCCTATTCATCATAGTATTTGAAGTTCTGGCCAGGGCAATCAGGCAAGAGAAAAAAGTAAAGGATATTCAGTTAGGAAAAGAGGAAGTTAAATTGTCTCTGTTTGCAGATGACATGACTGTATGTTTACAAAATCCCATTGTCTCAGTCCAAAATCTCCTTAAGCTAATAAGCAACTTCAACAAAGTCTCAGGATACAAAATCAATGTGTAAAAATCACAAGCATTCCTATACACAAATAACAGACAAACAGAAAGCCGAATAATGAATGAACTCCCATTCACAATTGCTACAAAAGAGAATAAAATATCTAGGAATGCAACTTACAAGGGATGTGAAGGACCTCTTAAGGAGAATGATGAAACATTGCTCAAAGAAATAAGAGAGGACACAAACAAAGGAAAAACACCCATCATTACGGATTGGAAGAAGCAATATCATGAAAATCGCCATAGTGCCCAAAGTAATTTATAGATTCAATGCTATCCCCCATCAAGCTACCACTGATTTTCTTCACAGAATTGGAAAAAAACTACTTTAAATTTTATATGGGACCAAAAACGGGTCTGCATAGCCAAGACAATCCTAAGCAAAGGAACAAAGCTGGAGGCATCATGCCACCTGACTTCAAACTATACTACATGGCTACAGTAACCAAAATAGCATAGTACTGGTATGAAAACAGATAGATAGACCAATGGAATGGAACAGAGGCCCCAGAAATAACACCACACATCTACAACCATCTGATCTTTTAAAAACCTGACAAAAACAAGCAATAGAGAAAAGATTTCCTATTTAATAGATAGTGTTGGAAAAATTGGCTAGCCATATGCAGAAAGCTGAAACTGGATCTCTTCCATACACCTCATACAAAAATTAACTCAAGATTGATTGAAGACATAAACACAAGAACTAAAACTATAAAAACCCTAGATGAAAGTCTAGGCAATACCACTCAGGACATAGGCCTAAGCAAAGAATTCATGACTAAAACACCGAAGCAATGGCTACAAAAGCCGAAATAGACAAATGGGATCTAATTAAACTAAAGAGCATCTGTACAGCAAAGGAAACTATCATCAGATTGAATAGGCAATGTACAAAATGGGAGAAAATGTTTGCAATCTATTCATCTGACAAAGGGCTAATATACAGAATCTACAAAGAACGTAAACAAATTTACAAAAATAAAATCAAAAAGTGAGCAAAGAATATGAACAGACACTTCTCAAAAAAAGACATGTATGCAGCCAACAAACATATGAAAAAAAGCACATCATTGCAGGTCATTAGAGAAATGCAAATCAAAACCACAAGCCAGTTACAATGGCAATCATTAACATGTCAGGAAACAACAGATGCTGGAGAGGACGTGGAGAAAAAGAGACGCTTTTACACTGTTAGTGGGAATGTAAATTAGTTCGGCCATTGTGGAAGACAGCGTGGTAATTTCTCAGGGATCTAGAACTAAAAATACCATTTGACCCAGCAATCCGATTATTGGGTATATACCCAAAGGATTATAAATCATTCTACTATAAAGACACATGCACACATATGTTTATTGTGGCACTGTTCACAACAGCAGACTTGGAACCAACCCAAATGCCCATCAATGACAGACTGGATAAAGAAAATGTGGCACATATACACCATGGACTACTATGCAGCCATAAAAATAAGATGAGTTCATGTCCTTTGCAGGGACAAGGATGAAGGTGGAAACCATCATTACAGCAAACTAACACAGGAACAGAAAACCAAAGACCACATGTTCTCACTCATAAGTGGGAGTTGAACAATGAGAACACATGGACACAGGGGAGGGGAACATCACATACCAGGGCCTGGCAGGTGGTGGGGGGGGTTAGGGGAAGGAATATCATTAGGAGAAATACCTAATTTAGATAACAGTTTGATGGGTGCAGCAAACCATCATGGCACGTGTATACATATGTAACAAACATGCATATTCTGCACATGTACCCCAGAACTTAAAGTACATATATACCAGGGTACATTTTATATATATATATATGATATCTGCACTCCTAAGTAGCCAAGATTTGGAATCAACCTGAGTGTCCATCAGCAGATGAATGGACAAAGAAAATGTGGTATACATACACAATAGAGTACTATTCAGCTATAACAAGGAATGAAATTCTGCCATTTGCAACAGCATGTATAGAACAGGAGTTTATTATTTTAAGTGAGATAAGTGAGACAGAAAGACAAACTGTGCATGTTGTCACTTATTTAAGCTAAAAATTAAAACAAATTCATGGGGATAGAGAGTAGAAAGATTGTTAACAGAGGCTGTGAAGGGTAGTGGCAGTGTGGGGGTAAAGTTGTGTGGGTTAATGTACAAATATTTAGAAAGAATAAATAAGACCTAGTATTTCCTAGCACAACTGGGTGACTATAGTTAAAAATAACTTAATTGTAAACTGTTAAATAACTAAGAGAGTGAAATTGGATTGCTTTTGAAACAAGAAATTAATGCTTCAGGTGATGCATTTACCTGTATATCTCATTTACTCTGATGTGATTAATATGCACTGCATACTTGGATCAAAATATTTCATGTAACCTGAAAATATACATAGCTACTGTGGACCTGCAAAAATTAAAAAGAAAAGAAACTATATATATAAACTTACATATATAGTTTCTTTTCTTTTCTTTATATATATATATATATATATATAAGAAAAAAAGGTAAAATTATCTCTAGGTGCAAATGACACGATCCTATATGTAGAAAAAAAAACAAAAAAATTCTCAGAAATAATAAAATAGTAAAGTTATAGAATACAAAATTAACATACAAAAGTCAGCAGCATTTTTATACACAAATAACCTAACTGAAAAATAAATTTTAAAAAATCTCATTTATATTTATGTACAGGTTTTTATTTAGGTATGTACTTTTACTTCTCTTTGGCAAATATCTAGGAGTAAATCCCTGGGTCATATGGTAACTCTATGTTAAATTTTCTGTTTCTATATTTCCTATTTTAATTATTCTTGCTCTAATCTTTATTATTATTTGATTTTTTCTTTTTTAAATATAAAGTATTACAGCTATGATGTTCTCCCTCCCTTCCTTCCTTCCCTCCTTGCTTTCCTCCCTCCCTCCCTCCCTGCCTCCCTCCCTCTCCTTCCTTCCTTCCTTCCTTCCTTCCTTCCTCCTTTCCTTCCTCTTCTTTCCTTCCCTCCTTCTCATCTTCCTTCCCACCTTCTTTCCCACCTTCCTTCCTGTCTTTCCTTCTTTTTTTTCTTTCAGACAGCATCTTGCTCTGTCACCCAGGCTGGAGTGCAGTGGCGCAATCTCAGCTCACTACAGACTGGACGTCCCATGCTCAAACAATCTTCACACCTCAGCCTCCCGAGTAGCTGGAAATACAGGCACACAGTACCAAGCTTTGATTTTTGTTGTTGTTGTTGTTGTTGTTTATGCCAGGTTTCTTTGTGTTATCAAGGCTGGTCTTGAACTCCTGAGCTCAAGTGGTCCTCCTGCTTCCGCCTTCCAAAGTGCTGGGATTACAGGCATAAGCCAGCGCTCTCAGCACTGCTATAATTTTTATAGCACTATTTTATCTGCTTTCTGTAAGTTTTACATTTTGAGTTTGTTTTTATTTTAAAGTATTTTCAAATTTTCCTTGTGATTTCTTTATTTACTCATTGATTATTTAGTGACAGATCGTTTAATTTCCACATATCTCTGATTTTTCTAATTTTGCCTGTTACTAATTTCTGTTTTAATTCCATTGTGGTTGTGAAACATGATTTGTGTGATTTCAAAAATTTTAATTTTATTAAAACATTTTATAGATGAAAACAAACATGTAGTTACTTCTGGAGAAAGTTTCAAGACTCTTGAGAAGAAGATATATTTTCCTATTGTTGGATACAGACTTCTATAGATGTTGATAGTGGTTTATAGAATTGTTCATCTTCTAGTTCCTAGCTGATATTTTGTCTAGTTCTCTTCATTATAAAATACGAGATATTGGAATCTCCAACTATTATTATTAAATTGTCTATTTCTTCCTTCAGTTCTCTCAGTTGTTTTATGTAAAATTGCATTCTGTTTTCAAGTACATATGTGTCTATAATTGTTATATCTTCTTAAGAGATTGCCTCTCTTGTAATTTCAAAATGACATTTATTTTCTCTAGTAAGAATTTTTGTCTTAAAGTCTATTTTTTCTGATACAACTATAGCTAGCCCAGCTTTGTTTTAGTTACAGTTTGCATAGTATTATTTTGCATATAATTTTTCATCCTTTTGACCTTTTGACTTTCCTGGTTTCTGATGATAAATTACCTAGCAGTATTACTGAAGAATCCTTGTATATGATGAGTCATTTTTCTCTTGCTGCTTTCAAGGTTATCTCCTTGACTTTGGCTTTTGTTAAGTTTATTATGATTTCTCCCAGTGGTGGTCCCTTTGAATTTATATGACTTGGAGCTTATTGAGCATCTTAAATATGTTGTGGCATGCCTTCAACACTCAGGAAGCAGTTTACACCTCTGCTTTAGCCTTTACTTTCTGCTTTGCATAGTTTAGGCATACATACAACCCTGGGCATGTGCATAGGCCTACCTATGTATATGAAAATCTAATTTCTGACAAATATGTCCAAATTATTCAAAGCACTCTTTAGATATCTTTATTTCACAGATTTTTCTTTTACATTTTTTGTTCAGCTTGCTGATTGCCCCAACTGTTATCTCTGCCTCAGGTAGCTGAAATATTAAACAATTGTCACTGATTGCTTTCAACAAAAGACCCCAGAAAAACTTGTGTCTACTCTGTGAGCTCTGAATCAAGTCAAATAAAGACATTGCTTGTGAATGGATCATTTTTATTTATTTCTACTAAGATCAATAAAATGACAGAGCCACAATTTTTATTTGGATAATCTATATAAAATCAGAGATGGTCAGAGTTATAGGGACCTTAAGATTATTCATTCCACTGTCCTCATGTTACAGATGAAAAAACAGGTCCAGAGAAGAAAAAGGGCTCTCACAAGACCATCCTTTAAAATGGTAACAAAAATACTGGGTGGCCTTTTTGCCTCTAAGGTGGAAATACCGTGATTCCCAGTATTTAATTTTCGTAATCAAAATTTACTCTGTCCAAAAGCTATCTACAGGTGTGGTATATGTGCTTGGTGTAAAATGAAACTTTTAACTACCCACAGTATCTGAGACTCAGCTGGAGTTCCAGCTGTTATGCCTTTTTTACTTCAATTTCTAGACGGCAATATAACATAGCTCACAGCTCATGTCTATTCTCTGACAAGTGGCTTCAAGCCCCAGGTGAACATACACAAGGTTTCCATGCTTTTCTAGCTCAAATGATAGTGAAACAATTGATTATGAGGCATAAAAGAGAGCCAAATAGCCACATTTAGGATTACATGGTTTACTAAGGGCATAAAAGGCAACACATGCTGTTGAGTGAGATAGGAATATGAACACTGGGGAGGGATAACCTAAAAGTGCTGGCATTCTAAGGGTCTCCTGGCCTGTGAAAAAATCTGAAAGAAGCCAGGCTTAAAATCAGGGCTCATCCCCTCTAGCTCCTTTATGTCCTTCCCATCATAAAAAAAAAAAAAAAAGTGGCCTCATAAACTCCATTACTCTGAGGGATGGAGAAAAATGTGTTTCTCTTTTAGGTGACTGACATTTGCGGAGACCACTGGGCTGGGACAAGAGGTAATTCAATGAAATGGCTCCCCAAAGCAAATTTTAGGCATTAGTGAGTGACATGTTTGGAGGAAGAAGATTTCTTTTCTTTTTTTTAAATTGTACTTTAGATTCTGGGTACATGTGCAGATCATGCAAGATTGTTGCATAGGTATATTCATGGCAAGGTGGTTTGTTACCACCATCCCCCCCATCACCTATACCTGACATTTCTCCCCCATGTTATCCCCTCCCCACCCTCCCTACCACTATCTCTCCCATAGCCACCCCCAACAGACCCCAGTGTGTGATGCTCCCCTCTTTGTGTCCAAGTGTCTCATTGTTCAACACCCACCTATGAGTGAGAACATGTGGTGTTTGATTTTCTGTTCTTGTGTCAGTTTGCTGAGAATGATGGTTTCCAGGTTCATCCATGTTCCTATGAAGGACACAAACTCATCATTTTTTATGGTTGCATAGTATTCCATGGTGTATACATGCCACATTTTCTTTGTCCAGTCTATCATTGATGGGCATTTGGGTTGGTTCCAAGTCTTTGCTATTGTAAACAGTGCCACAATGACATACATGTGCATGTGTCTTTATAATAGAATGACTTATAGTCCTTCTGGTATATACCCAATAATGGGATTGCTGGGTCAAATGGAATTTCTATTTCTAGGTCCTTGAGGAATTGCCACACTGTCTTCCACAATGGTTGAACTAATTTACACTCCCATCACCAATATAAAAGTGTTCCTATTTCTCCACATCCTCTCCAGCATCTCTTGTCTCCAGATTTTTTAAAGATTGCCATTCTAACTGGCGTGAGATGGTATCTCAATGTGGTTTTGATTTGCATTTCTCTAATGACCAGTGATGATGAGGATTTTTTCATATGTTTGTTGGCTTCATATATGTCTTCTTTTTGAAAAGTGTCTCTTCATATCCTTTGTCCACTTTTGGATGGGTTTGTTTGTTTTTTCTTGTAAATCTGTTTTAGTTCTTGGTAGATTCTGGATATTAGTCCTTTGTCAGATGGGTAATTGCAAACATTTTTTCCCATTCTGTTGGTTGCCAGTTCACTCTAATGATTGTTTCTTTTGCTGTACAGAATCTCTGAAGTTTAATTAGATCTCATTTGTCTATTTTGGCTTTTGTTGCCATTGCTTTTGGTGTTTTAGTCATGAAGTCCTTGCCTATGCCTGTGTCCTGAATGGTTTTGCCTAGGTTTTCTTCTAGAGTTTTTATGGTGTTAGGTCTTATGTTTATGTTCTTAATCCATCTGTAGTTACTTTTAGTGTAAGGTGTCTGGAAGGAGTCCAGTTTCTGCTTTCTGCACATTGCTAGCCAATTTTCCCAACACCATTTATGAAACAGGGGGATCCTTTCCCCATTGCTTGTTTTTGTCAGGTTTGTCAAAGATCAGATGGCTATAGACGTGTGGTGTTGCTCCGGAGGCCTTTGTTCTGTTCCAATTGTCTATGTCTCTGTTTTGGTGCCAAAAGCATGCTGTTTTGATTATTGTTGCCTTGTAGTATAGCTTGAAGTCCAGCAGCGTGATGCTGCCAGCTTTGTTCTTTTTGCTTAGAACTGTCTTGGCTATGTGGGCTCTTTTTCGGTTTCATAAGAAGTTTTAAAGTGGTTTTTCCCAGTTCTGTGAAGAAGGTCATTTGTAGTTTGATGGGGATAGAGTTAAATCTATAAATTATTTTGGGCAGTATGGCCATTTCCACAATATTGATTCTTCCTAACCATGAGCATGGAATGTTTTTCCATCTGTTTGTGTCTTCTCTTATTTCTTTGAGCAGTGCTTTGTAGTTCTCCTTGAAGAGGTCCTTTACCTTCTTTGTTAGTTGTATTCCTAGGTATTTTATTCTTCTTGTAGCAATTGTAAATGGGAATTCACTCTTGATTTGGCTCTCTGTCTGTTATTGGTGTATAGGAATTCTTGTGATTTCTGCACATTGATTTTGTATCCTGAGACTCTGCTGAAGTTCCTTATCAGCTTAAGGGGAGCTTGGGCTGAGGCAATGGGGTCTTCTAAATATACAATCATGTCATCTGCTCATAGAGACAATTTGACTTCCTCCTTTCCTAACTGAATACCTTTTAATTCTTTTTCTTGCCTGATTGCTCTGGCTAGAACTTCCAATGCTATATTAAATAAGAGTCTAGAGAGAGGACATCCTTGTCTAGTGCCAGATTTCAAAGGGAATGCTTGCAGTTTTTGTCCCTTCAGTATGATATTGGCTGTGGGTTTGTCATAAATAGCTTTTATTATTTTGTGATAGGTTCCATTGATACATAGTTTATTGAGAGTTTTTAGCATAAAGCACTGTTGAATTTTGTCAAAGGCCTTCTCTGTATCTATTGAGATAATCATGTGGTTTTTGTCTTTGGTTCTATTTATGTGGTGTATTACGTTTATGAACTTGTGTATGTTTGAGGAGAGACAAAAGACAGCTTTGTTTAGTGCAAACTCCAAAGTCAGTATGTTCTAGGAAGGAGAGATAAAGTCATGCTTACAAACATATGTCTTCTTTTCCCCTTACCATTTCACTGCCCACTCCTTCTGCCACCTCTACCACAGCTGCTGAGGTAATATCAGAGAATAAAGCCCTCTTGTCTGTGGATTATAATAATGCAAGCACAGGGTAGGTTGATAAAAATGTTTACCATCAACACCAGCACGTGGGAAAAGGGTTGCCAGGTGATTTGTGCTAAATCAAAGAGTTTTTTTCTTTTAGTTTTCTGTAGAATAAAACAAAACATATTTAAATGCCCTTTTTATTATTATACTTTCAGATTTTTGTAATCAATTTCTCATTCATACATACTCAGAAAGTGAATAGAAAAATTAATTATTCTATTAATTAAAATTAATTAAAATTAATTTTATAATTTTTAATTATTTTAATTTTGAAAAATTAAAATAATTAAAAATTATTTAACTCTATTATTAAATATTTAATAATCTATGAAAAAGATGCTATTTAAAGAAACACAAAGATATGTTTGCAATAGTGATATAATTATTTTTGCCTCTCATTTAATTAATTGCCAAGAAAATGATCAGCTATTAGAATTAACTATTCAATTTGTAAATCTATAGGGGCACATGGTGGCCATATATTTCTGCTTAAATAGTTGCTTGACTCACTATACCCTGTAACTTAGTATTTCTGTGATGATCCTATGAGTTGTAAGTATTTTATCTTTCAGAGCTGGTGTAGTTGAAGTGTTTGTAGCTTTTTTAAAGTTTTGTTTTCCAATTTAACAAAAATATTAGAATTCTTACACTGTGGAGAAACAAAAAAGTGAACATATATTTCTCAATGTAAATATAAAGAGAGAATTGGGCCATTCAGAAATGACCTATGTAATACTGGTTAGTGACTAAAATCTGTTACCTTACTATCTTTCCTGTTAGAAATGCCATAATGTAAATTCCATGAAGACAGGGTTCTGGTTTGAGTGTCTTGTTTACCTCTGTAGCCTCACTATCAAGAGCACCATTACACTGAGAATAGGCATGCCCTCAATAAATATTTATTGAAGGAGTATTGAAGAAATAGTCATTTTAGGTTGTAGAGAAGATTTTTAAACAAGAATATGATCAGGTGGCTGGCAAGATGGCCAAATAGGAAGAGCTCTGGTCTGAAGCTCCCAGCAAGATCAAAGCAGAAAGCAGGTGATTTCTGCATTTTCAACTGAGGTACCAGATTCATCTCATTAGGACTGGTTAGACAGTGGGTGCAACATAAGATAACACCCTTGAGAAAAGGTTAAAGGAGTTGCTAACTAGAATAACCAGTTTACAGAAAAATACAAATGACCTGTTGAACCTGAAAAACACAGCACAAGAACTTCATAAAGCATACACAAATATCAATAGCTAAATTGATCAAGTGAAAGAAAGGATATCATAGATTGAAGATCAAGTTAATGAAATAAAGCATGAAGACAAAATTAAAAAGAAGAGAATAAAAAGGAACAAACAAAGCCTCCAATAAATGTGGGTCTATGTGAAAAGACCAAACCTATGTTTGATTGGTATACCTGAAAGTGATGGGGAGAATGGAACCAAGTTGGAAAACACTCTTCAGGATATTATCCAGAAGAACTTCCCCCAACCTAGCAAGACAGGCCAACATTCAAATTCAGGAAATACAGAGAATACCACAAAGATACACCTTGAGAAGAGAAACTTGAAGAAACATGATCATCAAATTCATCAAGGTTGAAATGAAGAAAAAAATGTTAAGGGCAGCCAGAGAGAAAGGTCGGGTTACCAACAAGGGAAGCCCATAAGAATAACAGTGGATTTCTTTGCAAAAAGCCTAAGTGGGTGTTGAACAATGAGAACACACAGACACAGGGAGGGGAGCATCACACACCAGGGCCTGAGGGTGGGGGCTAGGGGAGGAAATAGCAGGGGGTGGGGTATTGGGGAGGGATAGCATTAGGAGAAACACCTAATGTAGATGATGGGACGATGGATGCAGCAAACCACCACCATGGCATGTGTATACCTATGTAACTAACCTGCATGATCTGCACATGTACCCCAGAACCTAAAGTATAATAATATATATATATGGACTATAAAAAAATAAAAAATAAATCCTGAAGCCTGCTTTCTACATTCACCAAAAAATAACCTGTACATAATTTCTAATTTGTCAAACACAGGTTAAAAAAAAAAAAACCTGGGGGGCCAATATTCAACATTCTTAAAGAAAAAAATTTTCAACCCAGAATTTTATATCAAGCCAAAGTAAGCTTCATAAGCAAAAGAGAAATAAAATCTTTTACAGACAAGCAAATGCTGAAAGATTTTGTCACCACCAGGCCTGCCTTGCAAGAGCTCCTGAAGGAAGCATTAAATGTGGGAAAGGAAAAACCAGGACCAGCCACTGCAAAAACATAGCAAATTATAAAGGCCATCAACACTATGAAGAAATTGCATCAACTAATGGGCAAAATAACCATCTAGCATCATAATGACAGGATCAAATTCACACATAGCAATATTAACCTTAAATGTATATTGGCTAAATGCCTCAATTAAAAGACACAGACTGGCAAATTGGATAATCAAGACCCATTGGTGTGCTTTATTCAGGAGACCCATCTGACGTGCAGACACACATAGGCTCAAAATAAAAAGATGGGAGGAAGATTTACCAAGCAAATGGAAAGTAAAAAAAAAAAAAGAAAAACACAAAAAACAGAGACTGCAATCCTAAGTCTCTGATAAACTCTTTAAACCAAAAAAGATAAAAAAGACAAATAAGGGAATTACGTAAGGATAACAAGATCAATGCAACAGGAAAGGCTAATTCTCCTAAATATATATGCACCCAATACAGGAGCACCCAGATTCACAAAGCAAGTTCTTAGAGACCTACAAAGAGACATAGACACCCACACAATAATAGTGGGAGACTTTAACACCCCACTGTCAACATTAGACAGATTAACAAGACAGAAAATTAACAAGGACATTCAGGACTTGAACTCAGCTCTCAACCAAGCAGATCTAATAGACATCCACAGAACTCTCCACACAAAATCAACAGAATATATATTCTTCTCAGCACCATATCACACTTATTTTAAAATTAACCACATAATTGGAAGTAAAACACTCCTGAGCAAATGCAAAAGAATGGAAATCATAACAAACAGTCTCTCAGACTACAGCACAATCAAATTAGAACTCAGGATTAAGAAACTCACTCAAAACCTCACAACTACATGGAAACTGAACAACCTGCTTCTGAATGACTATGGAGTAAATAACAAAATTAATGCAGAAATAAATAAGTTCTTTATATCCAATGAGAACAAAGACACAACGTACCAAAATCTCTGGGACACATTTAAAGGAGTGTTTAGAGGAAAATTTATAGCACTAAATGCCCACAGGAGAAAGTGTGAAAGATGTAAAATCAGCACACTAACATTACAATTAAAAGAACTAGACAAGCAAGAGAAAACAAATTCAAAAGCTAGCAGAAGAAAAGAAATAAATAAGGTCAGAGCAGAACTGAAGGAGATAGAGACACAAAAAAAAATCCTTCAAGAAATCCATGAATCCAGGAGATGGTGTTTTGAAAAGATTAACAAAATAGATAGACCACTAGCCAGAATAATAAAGAGGAAAGAAGAGAATAATGAAATAGACACAATAAAAAATGATGAAGGGAATATCACTACTGATCCCACAGAAATACAAAGTACCATCAGAGAATAATATAAACACCTCTATGCTAATAAACTAGAAAATCTAGAAGAAATTGATAAATTCCTGGACACATATAGCCTCCCAATATTAAACCAAAAAGAACTAGAATCCATGAATAGACCAATAACAACTTCTGAAATTGAGGCAGTAAATTAATAGCCTAACAACCAAAACTATAAGAAAAACCACATGATTATTTCAATAGATGCAGAAAAGACCTTCAATAAAATTCAACACCTTTTATGCTAAAAACTCTCGATAAACTAGGTATTGATGGAACGTATCTCAAAATAATAAGAGCATACAGATGACTCTTTGTAGCCTCAGAGCATTTTCATAAAGGGTAGAGGAATAGTTTTATACTAGGAAACACATATTTTAAAGTGCTCTAATAGGAAGATAGCCCAAATCAGGAGCCTCCCAAAATTGTGACCATATATTCCTATTAATTAAAAACACTTGAACACTTTGCATGCTTCCTTACTGCCAGAAATGGACCAAATTTTTACCAACACACGTATGCGACTGGCCAGAATTAATTTGGCAGACTCAAAATAACACTCTCCATGTATAAATGTGTTTAATAGTGATGCTGTGCAATTCATGGGGAATGATGGAGGCAACTACAAACAACTCTCAACCTCTATCATCACTAATAACTTAGTCCTAGTCCTTAACCAGCAAATGCTCTTCAGCAGAACAAAAGAACTGCAGTTACCAGACCAACAATGTCAGATGTTAGTGCTCACTAAATATTCAATATGTTTTTCTATATTTCTGAGCCTACCGTGTTATTATATTGGGCTATGTGACTAGTTCTGTCCAATTTATTCTGAAATGAGATTGAAGACTTTTAATGCTGGGCTGAGGCAGTTAAGAACAAAAGTGCCTACTTAATCTTCTTCCTCCTCCTTCCATGGTAACTTTGGAGGTCACATGTTCCAGATGGTACAGCTATATAATGGCTCATGGACTGGGCCCCTCATTCTTTATGGAGAATCTTGCCACTTACCACCAATGTCAACCCGCATTAGCCACTTAATGTTGGAATAAATATTACAGTGTTAGCATATTCACCATACTTAGAGGGCAGTTTACATTCTCTGTTGTTATTTAACGTTGCCCCTGAGAAAAGTCCTTCTGCTTAAAAGACCTCTTTCTTAGCCTATCACATGTATATAACATTAGAGACTCTCCTTAGATATTTAATTTAGGCATTGTGTTATGTAATTCATAATGCATTAACTGTATTCACTTATCTCATTAACCCATAAGCTACTAACATGTATCTAGGAAACACAAGGACCCTGAGGAGAGTAGAGCTAGAAAAAACAAGTTATTTTTTTTTTTTTTACTGTTATACTTTAAGTTCTGGGGTACATGTGCAGTCTTGCAGGATTGTAACATAGGTATAAACATGTCTCAATCCCCCCCGTCACCTACATTAAGTATTTCTCCCATGTTATCCCCTCCCCCAATCTCCCCACCCCCTGCAATCCCTGTACTGGCACCCCACCCCCAACAGACCCCAGTGTGTGATGTTTCCCGCCCTGTGTCCATGTGTTCTCATTGTTCAATACCCACCTATGAGTGAGAACATGTGGTGTTTGGTTTTCTGTTCTTGTGTCAGTTGCTGAGAATGATGGCTTCCAGATTCATTCATGTCCCTGCAAAGGACATGAACTCATCCTTTTTTTATGCCTGCATAGTATTCCATGGTGTATATGTGCTACATTTTCTTTATTCAGTCTATTATTGATGGGCATCTGGGTTGGATCCAGGGCTTTGCTATTGTAAACAGTGCTGAAATAAACATATGTGTGCACGTGTCTTTATAATAGAATGATTTATTATCCTTTGAGTACATACCCAGTAATGGGATTGCTGGGTCAAATGGCATATCTATTTCTAGATCCTTGAGGAATCGCCACACTGTCTTCCACAATGGTTGAACTAATTTACATTCCCACCAACAGTGGTTCCTATTTCTCCACATCCTCTCCAGTGTAAGTTGTCTCCAGTTTTTTTTAATGATTGCCATTCTAACTGGCATGAGATGGTATCTCAATGTGGATTTGATTTGCATTTCTCTAATGACCAGTGATGATAAGCACTTTTTCATATGTTTATTGACCGCATAAATGTCCTCTTTTGAAAAGTGTCTGTTCATATTGTTCACCCAGTTTTTGATAGAATTGTTTGTTTTTTTTCCTGTACATTTGTTTAAGTTCTTTGTAGATTCTGGATGTTAGCCCTTTGTCAGATGGGTAGATTGCAAATTTTTTTTCCAATTCTGTTGGTTGCCAGTACACTGTAATGATTGTTTCTTTTTGCTGTGCAGAAGCTACTAAGCTTAATTAGATCTCATTTGTCTATTTTGGCTTTTGGTATCATTGCTTTTGGTGTTTTAGTCATGATGTCCTTGCCTATGCCTATGGCCTGAATGATATTGCCTAGGTTTTCTTATGGGGTTTTAATGGTGTTAGGGCTTATGTTTCAGTCTTTAATCCATCTGGAGTTAATTTTAGTGTAAGGTGTCAGGAAGGGGTCCAGTTTCTGCTTTCTTCACATGGCTAGCCAGTTTTCCCAACAACATTTATTAAACAGGAAATCTTTTCTCTATTGTTTGTTTTTGTCAGGTTTGTCAAAGATCGGCTGGTTGTAGATGTGTTGTGTTGCCTCCGAGGCCTCTGTTCTGTTCCATTGGTCTATATCTCTGTTTTGATACCAGTTCCATACTGTTTTGATTACTGTAGCCTTGTAGTATAGTTTGAAGTCAGGTAGCATGACGCCTCCATCTTTGTCCTTTATGCTGTTGATTGTCTTGGCTATGGCTCTTTTTTTGTTCCATATGAATTTTAAGGTGTTTTTTTTCCAGTTCTGTGAAGAAGGGTCGATGGTGGCTTGATGGGGGATAGCATTTAATCTATAAATTACATTAGGCAGTATGACGATTTTTACAATATTGATACTTCCTAAACATGAGTATGGAATGTTTTTCCATCTGTTTGTGTCCTCTCATTTCCTTGAGCAGTGATTTGTAGTTCTTTTTGAAGAGGTCCTTTACCTCCTTTGTTAGTTGTATTCCTAGGTATTTTATTCTCTTTGTGGCAATTGTGAATGGGAGTTCACTCATGATTTGGCTCTGTCTGTTATTGGTGTATAGGAATGCTCATGATTTTTGCACATTGATTTTGTATCCTTAGACTGCTGAAGTTGCTTATCATCTTAAAGAGATTTTGTGCTGAGGTGATGGGGTCTTCGGAATATACAATCATGTCATCTGCAAATAGAGACAATTTGACTTCCTCTTTTCTAATTGAATACCATTTTTTTTTTCTTGCTTGATTGCTCTGGTTAAAACCTCCAATACTGTGTTGAATTGGAATGGTGAGAGTGGGCACCTTGTCCAGTGGCAGATTTCAAATGGAATGATTCCAGTTTTTGTCCATTCAGTATGATATTGGCTGTGAGTTTTTTGTAAATAGCTTTTATTATTTTGAGATAGGTTCCATTGATACCTAATTTATTGAGAGTTTTTAGCATAAAGCGCTGTTGAATTTTGTTGAAGGCCTTTTTTGCATCTATTGAGATAATCATGTGGGGTTTTTTTGGTTCAGTTTATGTGATGGATTATGTTTATATGTTTTCACTGTTGAACCAGCCTTGCATCCCCAGGATGACACTTACTTGATCATGATGGGTAAGTTTTCTGATGTGCTGTTGCATTCAGTTTGCCAGTATTTTACTGAATGTTTTTTGCATTGATGTTCATCATGGATATTGGACTGAACTTTTCTTTTATAGTGGTGTCTGTGCCAGGTTTTGGTATCAGGATGATGTTGGTCTCATAACATGAGTTAGGGAGATTTGCCTCTTTTTGTATTGTTTGGAATAGTTTCAGAAGGATTGGTACCAGCTCCTCTTTATATGTCTGGTAGAATTTGGCTGTGAACCGGTCTGGACCTGAACATTTTTGGTTGGTAGGCTTTTGATTGCTGCCTCTACTTCAGACCTTGTTATTGGTCTATTCAGGGATTTAACTTCTTCCTGGTTTAGTCTTCAGAGGGTGTAAGTGTTCAGGAATTTACCCATTTCTTCTAGATTTATTGCTTTATGTGCATAGAGTTGTTTGTAGTAATCTCTGATGGTGGTTTGCATTTCTGTGGAATTGGTGGTGATATCCCCTTTATCATTTTTTTATTGCATCTGTTTGATTCCTTTCTTTTGTCTTTTTTATTAGTCTGACTAGTGATCTATCTATTTTGTTGACCTTTTCAAAAAATAATTTATTGATTTTTTGAAGGGTTTTGTTATGTGTCTATCTCTTTCAGTTCTGCTCTAATCTTAGCTATTTCTTGTCTTCGGCTATCCTTTGAATTTGTTTGATCTTGCTCCTCTAGTTTTTTTAATTGTGATAATAGGGCACCAATTTTAGATCTTTCCTCACTTCCCATGTGGGCATTTAGTGCTATAAATTTCCCTCTAGACACTGCTTTAAATGTGTCCCAGGGATTCTGGTACGTTATGTCCTAATTCTCATTGTTTTCAAAGAACATCTTTATTTCTGCCTTCATTTCATTATTTATCCAGTAGTCATTCAGGAGCAGGTTGTTCAGTTTCCACGAAGTTATGTGGTTCTGAGTTAGCTTCTTAATCCTGAGTTCTAATTTGATTGCACTGTGGTCTGAGAGATTGTTTGTTATGATTTCTATTCTTTTGCATTTGCTGAGGAGTGATTTACTTCCAATTATGTGGTCAATTTTAGAGTAAGTGTGATGTGGTGCTGAGAAGAATGTACATTCTGTGGATTGGGAGTGGAGAGTTCTGTAGATGTCTATTAGATCCACTTGGTCCAGATCTGTGTTCAAGTCCTGGATATCCTTGTTAATTTTCTGTCTCGTTGATCTGTCCAATATTGATAGTGGAGTGTTAAAGTCTCCTACAATTATTTTGTGGGAGTCTAAGTCTCTTCATAGGTCTTTGTGAACTTGTTTTATGTACCTGGGTGCTCCTGTATTTGGTGTATATATATTTAGAATAGTTACCTCTTCTTGTTGCATTGATCCTTTTACCATCATGTAATGCCCTTCTTTGTCTCTTTTGATCTTTGTTGGTTTAAAGTCCATTTTATCAGAAAGTAGAATTGCAACCCCTGCTTTTTTTGCTCTCCATTTGCTTGGTAAATCTTCTTCTATCCCTTTATATTGAGGCTGTGTGTGTCTTTGCACACAAGATGGGTCTCCAGAATACAGCACACCAATGGGTCTTTATGTTTATCCAATTTGCCATTCTGTGTCTTTTTGATTGGGTCATTTAGTCCATTTTTATTTAAGGTTAATGTTGTTATGTGTGAATTTGATCCTGCCATTTTGATACTAGCTGGTTGTTTTTCCTGTTAGTTGATGCAGTTTCTTCATAGTGTCGACAGTCTTTACCATTTGATATATTTTTGTAGTGGCTGGTACTGGTTGTCCCTTTTAAGGTTTAGTGCTTCCTTCAGGAGCTCTTGCAAGGCAGGCCTGGTGGTGATGAGATCTATCAACAATTGTTTTTCAGTAAAGTATTTTATTTCTCCTTCACTTATGAAGCTTAGTTTGCCTGGATATGAAATTCTGGGTTGAAAGTTCTTTTCTTTAAGGATGTTCAATATTCACCCACAGTCTCTTCTGGCTTGTAGAGTTTCTGCTGAGAGATCCGCTGTGAGTCTGATGGGCTTCCATTTATGGGTAACCCAACCTTTCTCTCTGGCTGTCCTTAGTATTTTTTTTTTTTTTTCATTTCAATCCTGGTGAATCTACGATTATTTGCCTTGGGGTTGCTCTCTCTGAGGAATATCTTTGTGGTGTTCTCTGTATTTCCTGAATTTGAATGTTGGCCTGACTTGCTAGGTTGGGGGAAGTTCTGGATAATATCCTGAAGAGTGTTTTCTAGCTTGGATTCATTCTCCCCATTACATTCAGGTACACCAATCAAACTTAGATTAGATCTTTTCATGCAATCCCATATATCTTGGCAGCTTTATTTCTTTTTACTTATTTCTCCCTTCTTGTCTTCTCATTTTATTTCATTGAGTTGATCTTCAATCTCTGATATTCTTTCTTCTACTTGATTGATTCAGTGATTGAAACTTTTGTATGCTTTGTGAAGTTCTTGTGCTGTGTTTTTCAACTCTATCAAGTCATTTATGTTCTTCTCTAAGCTTGTTATTCTTGTTAGCCTTTCGTCTATTTAGGGTTCTTAGTTTCTTTGCACTGGGTTTGAACATGTTCCATTAGCTCAGAGAGGTTTTTCATTACCCACCTTCTGAAGCCTGCTTTGTCAATTTGTCAGAACTCGTTCTCCACCCAGTTTTGTTTCCTTGCTGGTGAGGAGTTGTGATTCCTTGGAGGAGGAGAGGCTTTCTGGTTTTTGCTGATTGTACTGTTTTTGTGCTGGTTTCTTCCCATCTTCATGGATTTGTCTACCTTTGATCTTTGAAGTTGGTGACTTTTGGATGGGGTCTCTGAGTAGACGTCCTTTCTGTTGATGTTGAAGCTATTTTTTTCTGTTTTTTAGTTTTCCTTCTAACAGGCAGGCCTATCTGCTTCAGGACTGCTGGAGGTCCACTCCAGACCCTGCTTGCCTGGAAATCACCCGTGGGGGCTGCAGAACAGCAAGGATTGCTGCCTGGTTTTTCCTCTGGTAGCTTCGTCCCAGAAGGGTGCCCACCAGATGTCAGCCAGAGCTCTCCTGTATGAGGTCTGTTTTGGGATATATGGGGGTGAGTGAGCCACTTGAGGAGGGAGACTGTCCCTTATCAGAGCTCAGGTGCTGAGTGCTGTGCTGGGAGCTCTGCTGCTCCCTTCAGAGCTGCTGGGAAGGGATGTTTAAATCTGCTGCAGTGGAACTCACAACCACCCCTTTTCCCAGGTGCTCTGCCCTGGGAAGGTTGGGTTTTATTTATAAGTCCCTCACATGATGCTGCTTTTTTTCCAGAGATGCCCTGATCAGCAAGGAGGGAATCTGGTTACAGCCTACCTGTAGAGGTGCTGCTGAGCTGCTGCAGACTCAATTCAGCTGCTGTGTAAACTTCCTTGCACTTTTGTTTACACAAGTAAGGTTAGAACTGCCTCAGCAATGGTGGATGTCCTTCCCCCACCCAGCTAAACTGTCCCAGATCAACCTCAAACTGTTGTGCTTACTGCTAAACTCTCAAGCCAGAGGGTTTTAGTTTGCTGGTCTTTGTGGGGATGGGACCTGCTGAGCCAGATCACTTCGCTCCCTACCTTCGAATCCCCTTATTTCAGGGGAGTGGGAGGCTCTGTGTTGCAGGCATTCCAGGTGCCATCCAAATGGCCACCCAGATTTGTGCTGAAAACCCACAGTGCCAGCTGAAATGGCTCTTCAGTTCTGTGCTGGAAACCCATGGCACTTGTGGAGCCCGGCAGAAATCTCCTGGTCTGTGGGCTGCAAAGACCATGGGAGAAGTGCAGGATCTAAACCAGAGTGTCAGAGTGGCTAGAAAGTTCCTGATGGCCTCCGTTGTGTAGGCTGAGGGTCTTCGTGGCCAGTTACACTTTCCAGGTGAGACAGCACCCCACCCTGCCTCTGTTTGCCCTCCTTGGACTACATCCACTGTTCAACCAGTCCCATTGAGATAAACCTGGTACTCAGTTGGAAATGTGGAGATCACTCACCTTCTGTGTTTCTCTCACTGGAAATTGCACTCTGGAGCTGTTCCTATTAAGCCTTCTTGGCACACCCCTGAATAAGCAAGTTTTGTTGGAAGATTATGTGAATAGAAACCCTAAACATGGTGTAAGACAGACCTATAGTGGGTAAAGGTAGGCAACATTAGGAGTCTGTGGATGCTCTGTGGGCAGTATGAGGAGGAACAGTTACTGAAAATAAGGGCAAGAGTTGGGCTGTACAGTGTGCATTGGCAGGGGTCCTCATTTCCCTTTTTCAAATTTCTTTTCTCTTGACACTGGCTTACTTCTTCCTTTTTAATTTCATAGGTGATTGCAAGAGCTCCAAGGGAAAGGCTTGGTCTGGGTAGGGCTTGAGTTCTCCTTTACATGTCCTAAAAGTCATGAATTTCACAGCAAGAAGAGATCACCTTCTCTGGCTATCACAGGGCTATCAAAGTGTAAGCACAATAATATAGGACCTAATCTTCTGTCAGGAAAGAAATGGTAAATATGTGAACTAAAATGTGGACATGTAGGTTTTATTTCTCATTTTAACATGAGTAAAAATTTTCAAAAGCGACACAAAACAGGCTTTGTAGGAATAATCAGAAAGTCTGACATCTATAAATTATCAGTGGAGTAGCCAGTGATGATAGTGGTGAAGTGTGTTTTCTCTATAATAAAGAAATTCTAGCAGGAAACCTGGGATGCCAAAGAGGAGATGAAGTAATTTGAATCTAAAGCTGTAGATACCAGTGACTCCTCAAAGAGTTTGCTGGCCCAGACTAGCCAAGCCAATAAATACACATGTCTTTGTTTTGTGTGTTTGCAGCAATGGAATTCTATTTTTTGCAGTTTTTTAAAAATAGATCTTGTGAGTAAACTACTTTTAGTGGTGACAGGTGTCCTCCACAGGGTTAAGTCTCTAGCTAGGCATAAACACTTTTCACAATCTGCCTTCAGCTGACCGCACTTTCCTCATCTGCATTCACTTCTCTCTGGATCTAAAACTTAAGCCACACAAGATACTCATGGTTCCTTTAATATAGGTTTTGGATATATTCTATTAATTACTCCAGCTCTAATCTCTACTCTTCTCTGACCTATTTCATGCCCCCAACAGATCAACATGTATAGAATATAGTGAGGAGTTCCTTTGACCTTAGCTTCCTATTGGCTTTACCCAGTGGGAAGAACCAGCAAGAGATAAGAGGGAGAAAGAGACAGTAAGTTTAGCACATATATTTTCCTAGATCTCTTTTCATTAGTTAGCTGTTGCTGTGCAACAAACTACTCCAAAACTCAGCTTAAAATACAGTTATTTGTTATGGCTCATATAATTGCATGTAAATGTGATTCAGCGTATCTGGGCTGAGTAACTGAGTGACTTTGTTTCTGATTGAAAATTTATGAATCATTACCAGAGGAGGTTCAGGTCCACTTTCGTCTCCTTTTCTTGGATGAGCAAACCAGACTTGTCGGGGCATGTTTTTCCCATTCTAATATCAGAAATACAAGACAGCATGTTCAATCATGAAAGTGTTTTTATGAATTTCTTTTTGTTTTTCTTTATTTTTAATTTTTTGGGGTATATAGTAGGTGCATATATTTATGGGGTACATGAGACATTTTGATACAGGCATGCAATGTGAAATAAGCCCATCATGGAGAACAGGTTGTCCATCATCCCAAGCATTTATTCTTTGTATTGCAAAAAATCCAATTACACTCTTGGTTATTTTAAAATGTACCTTTAAATTATTACTGACTACAGTCATATTGTTGTGCTTTCAAATAGTAGATCTTATTGATTCTTTCCAAATATTCTCTTTGTATCTGTTAACCACCCCAACCTCCCTTCTAGTCTCATGTTACCCTTCCCAATCATAAATAACCATCTTTCTAAATCCCATGTTCATGAGTTAATTGTTTTAATTTTTAGATATCACAAACAAGTGAGAACACGTGATGCTTGTCTTTCTGTACTTGACTTATTTCACTTAACATAATAATCTCCAGTTCCATCCATGTTATTGCAAATGGCAAGAACTTTTTTTATGGATGAATAGTACTCTGTTGTGTATATGCATCACATTTTCTTTATCCATTAATCTGCTGATGGACATTTAGATTGCTTCCAAACCTTAGCGATTGTGAATGGTGCTGCAACAAACATGGGAGTGCAGACATTTATTTCATATATTGATTTCAATTTTGAGGGGGTAAATATGCAGCAGTGAGATTGTTGGGTTGTATTGTAGCTCTATTCTTACTTTCTTGAGAAACTTCTAAACTGTTTTCATAATAGTTGTAACTAATTTGCATTCCCAGCAAAAGCGTAGGAGAGTCCCTTTTCTCTACATTCTCGCCAGCATTTTTTACGGTTTTCTTTTGAATATAAGCCATTTGACCTGGGATGAGACATCTCATTGTAGTTTTGATTTACATTTCTCTGATGATCAGATGATGTTGAGCACCTTTTTATATGCTTGTTTGCCATTTGTACTTCTTCTTTTGAGAAACACATTCAAATCTTTTGCCCATTTTTTTATAAGATTATTAGATTTTTTTTTCCCATAGAGTTGTTTGAACTCCTCATATATTCTGGTTATTAATCCCACATCAGATGCATAGTTGATGAATATTTTCTCGAATTCTGTGAATTGTTTCTTCACTTTGTTGAGTGTTTCTTTTTGCTGTGCAGAGGCTTTTTAACTTGACATAACCTCATTTGTCCATTTTTGCTTTGGTTGCCAGTGCTTGTGAGGTATTTTTGCTCAGAGCAATGTCTAGGAGATTTTGCCCAATGCTTTCTTGCAGTAGTTTCATAGTTTGAGGACTTAGATTTAAGTCTTCAATATATTTCCACTTGATTTCTTACATGGAGAGAGATAGAGGTCTAGTTTCATTCTTCTACATATGGATATTTAGTTTTTCTAGCACTATTTATTAAAGAGAATGTCTATTCCTCAGCATATGTTCTTGGCACCTGGATTGAAAATGAGTTCACTGTAAGTGTGTGGATTTTTCAGTTCTCTGTTCTATTTTATGGGTAAATGTGTACTATTTTATGCCAATACCATGCTGTTTTGTTTACTGTAATTCTGTAGTATAATTTGAAATCAGGTAATGTGATTTCTCCAGCTTTCTTCTTTTACTTAGGATAGCTCTGGCCCTTCTGGGTCTTTTGTGGTTCACATTAACTGTAGGATTCTTTTTTCTATTTCTGTGAAGAATGTCATTGGTATTTTTATAGGGATTGTATTAAACCTGTTGATTGCTTTTGGTAGTATGGACATTTTAGCAATATTGATTCTTTCAATCCATGAACATGAAACATACTTTCACTTTTTGGTGTCCTCTTTAATTTCTTTCATCAGTATTTGGTAGTTTTCATTATGGAGACTTTCCACTTCTTTTGGTTAAATTAGTTTCAATTTATTTATTTTTTGCTGCTATTATAAATAGAATTACTTTTTTTTTATTCAGATTGCTAACTGTTGGCATACAGAAATGCTACTGATTGTTGTATTTTAAGTTTGTAACCTGAAACTTCACTAAATTTGTTTATCCCTTCTAATAGTTTTTTGACTAAGTCTTTAGGTTTTCCCAAATGTAAAATTATACCATCTGCAAACAAGGATAATTTGATTTCTTCCACTCCAGTTTGGATGCCCTTTATTTCTTTCTCTGGTCTAATTGCTCTTACTAGGAGTATATTACATAAAAGTGGTGAAAGTGAGCAACCTTGTCATATTCAAAATCTTAAAATAAATGGTTTTACTTTTCCCCCATGTGGTAAGATACTGGCTGTTAGTCAGTTGTATTTGGTTTTTATTATGCTGAAGTATGTTCATTCTATACCAAGTTTTTTAATACTTTTTATTATGAAAATATGTTGAATTTTATTAAAAGATTTTACAGCATCAATTGAAAAGATCATATGATTTCTATTCTTCATTTTGTTGATATGATGCATCACACTGATTGATTAGTGAATATTTAACTATCCTTGCATCTCAGGAACAGACGCCACTTGGTCATGATGACTGATCTTTCTAATGTATTGTAGAATTAGGTTCACTTGTATTTTTTTGAAGACATTTTTGCATCAATATTTTTCAGAGATATTGACCTGTAGTTTTCTTTTTTTTTTTTTTTAATGTACTTTTGTGTGGTTTGGGAATCAGGATAATACTGGCCACGTAGAATGCATTTTTGGAGTATTCTTCTCTATTTTTCAGAAAAGCATAAGATTAAAATTAGTTGTTTAAATGTGTAGTAGAATTTAGCAGTGAAGTCAACAGATTCCTCTCTTTACTGAGAAATATTTTATTATGGCTTCAATATCACTATTTGCTATTGATATGTTCAGGTTTTGAAATTCTCATTAGTTCAATCTGGTTAGGTTGTATATGTCTAGGAATTTGTCCAAATCTTCTAGATTTTCCAAAGTATTGGCATACATACTTATAGTAGTTGGTAATAATTCTTTGCATTTCTTCAGTATCAGATGTAATAATGTTTTTTCAACTCTGATTCTCTCTTCTTAGTTTGGTTAAAGGTTTGTAAATTTTATATAAATTTTTAGAAAAACAACTTTTTGTTTTATTGATCTTTTGTGTTGTTTTCTTCATTTTGTTTTTATTTCTGCTCTGATCTCTCTGATTTTCATTATTTTTTTTTCTTATACTAATTTTGGGTTTGGTTTGCTCTTGCATTTCTAGTTCTGTAAGATGCATCATTACTTTGTTTGAAGTGTTTCTTCTTTTTGATATAGGCAATTATAACTATAATCTTCCCTCTTAGTTCTGCTTTTGCTGTATTCTATAGGTTTTGGTATGTTGTGTTTCCATTATTATTTGTCTCAATAAATTTTTAAATTTTCTTCTTAATTTCTTCATTGCCTCACACTGGGAATTCAGGAGTATATTGTTTAGTATTCATTTATTTATATAGTTTCAAAAATTCTCCTTGTTATTGATTTCTAGTTTTATTCCATTATGGTCAGAGAAGATGCTTGATATTATTTCAATATTTTTGAAGGTTTTAAGACTTCTTTTGTGACCTAGCATACATTCCATTTTTAAGAATGAACCATGTGCTAAGAAAAATAATGTGTATACTACAACCATTGGATGTGATAGTCTGTAAATAGCTATTAAATTCATTTGGTCCAAAATGCAGATTATGTCTGACATTTTTGTTGATTTTTGTCTGGATGGTCTGTCCAATGCTGAAAGTGGAATATTGAGGTTTTCAGCTGTTATTGTATTGAGATTTTCTCTCTTAATCTCTAATAATGTTTGTTTTACATATATGAGTGCTCCAGTGTTGGGTGCATATGCATTTTAAGTTTTTATATCCTTTTCCTGGATTGACCTTTTTATCATGCTATAGTGTCCTTCTTTGTCTTTTCTTAGAGTTATTATCATGAAATCTCCTATAAATATAGCTACTTTTGATTTTTTTTTGTTTCCATTGGTATGGAATATATTTTTTCATACTTTTATTTTCAGTCTATGTGTGTTTTTACTGATGAACTGTGTTTCTTTTTTTTTTTATTTATTTTTTTTTTTATTTGAGGAGATAATTAATGTTTTTTTTTTTATTTTTTTTTATTGCATTTTAGGTTTGGGGGTACATGTGAAGAACATGGAAGATTGTTGCATAGGTACACACATGGCAGTGTGATTTGCTGCCTTCCTCCCCATCACCTATATCTGGCATTTCTCCCCCATGCTATCCCTCCCCCAACTCCCCACCCCCCACTATCCCTCCCGTTTTCCCCCGACAGACCCCAGTGTGTGATACTCCCCCTCCCTGTGTCCATGTGTTCCCATTGTTCAACACCCGCCTATGAGTGAGAACATGCGGTGTTTGATTTTCTGTTCTTGTGTCAGTTTGCTGAGAATGATGGTTTCCAGGTTCATCCATGTCCCTACAAAGGACACGAACTCATCGTTTTTGATGGCTGCATAATATTCCATGGTGTATATGTGCCACATTTTCCCTGTCCAGTGTATCATCGATGGGCATTTGGGTTGGTTCCAGGTCTTTGCTATTGTAAACTGTGCTGCAATGAACATTCGTGTGCATGTGTCCTTAGAGTAGAACGATTTATAGTCTTTGGATATATACCCAGTAATGGGATTGCTGGATCAATGGAATTTCTATTTCTAGGTCCTTGAGGAATCGCCACACCGTCTTCCACAATGGTTGAACTAATTTACACTCCCACCAACAGTGTAAAAGCGTTCCTATTTCTCCACATCCTCTCCAGCATCTGTTGTCTCCAGATTTTTTAATGATCGCCATTCTAACTGGCGTGAGATGGTATCTCAATGTAGTTTTGATTTGCATTTCTCTAATGACCAGTGATGATGAGCATTTTTTCATAGTTTGTTGGCTTCGTGTATGTTTCTTTTGTAAAGTGTCTGTTGATATCCTTCGCCCACTTTTGAATGGGCTTGTTTGTTTTTTTCTTGTAAATGTGTTTCAGTTCTTTGTAGATTCTGGTTATCAGCCCTTTGTCAGATGGGTAGACTGCAAAAATTTTTTCCCATTCTGTTGGTTGCCGATTCACTCTAATGACTGTTTCTTTTGCTGTGCAGAAGCTATGGAGTTTGATTAGGTCCCATTTGTCTATTTTGGCTTTTGTTGCCACTGCTTTTGGTGTTTTGGTCATGAAGTCCTTGCCTACACCTATGTCCTGAATGGTTTTGCCTAGATTTTCTTCTAGGGTTTTTATGGTGTTAGGTCTTATGTTTAAGTCTTTAATCCATCTGGAGTTAATTTTAGTGTAAGGTGTCAGGAAGGGGTCCAGCTTCTGCTTTCTGCACATGGCTAGCCAGTTTTCCCAACACCATTTATTAAACAGGGGACTCGCTTCCACATTGTTTGTTTTTGTCAGGTTTGTCAAAGATCAGGTGGTTGTAGATGTGTTGTGTTGCGTCGGAGGTCTCTGTCCTGTTCCATTGGTCTATATCTCTGTTTTGGTACCAGTTGAACTGTGTTTCTTATAGGCAATAAGAATATAAATGGGTCTTGTTTTCTCATTCATTCAGCCATCGTATGTCTTTTGATTGGAGAGTTTAATCTATTTACATTTATTGTTATTATTGATAAGTGAGGACTTACTTTTGCCATTGTGTTAATTTTTTTCTGGTTGTTTTGTGTTCTGCTACTCCTTCTTTCTTTTCTTCCTATCTTCCTTTAGTGAAGGTGATTTTCTCTAGTAATATAATTTAATACTTTGCTTCTTACTTTTGTGTGTATCCATTATCTGCTTTTTTGTTTTGAGTTACCATGAGGCTACTCAGGAGTTTTCAAGCTTCTTTATCACATCTGTTAATACTCCATTGATCTAAATAAGTCACATGTCTGAGCCCAAAGTAAAGGGGCAGGAAAACATTGTGTAGCTTTAGTGCAAGCATTTGAAAAATTAAAAGTAAAGAATATAAATACATGGTGAGATAAAGTATTGGAACTGAGAACACACTTATTTCACCCTCCCTGAAATTGTTCTTGGACTCTTGCTTCTCTAGTTCTTTTAATTGTGACAATAGTGTGTCAATTTTAGATCTTTCCTGCTTTCTCCTCTGGGCATTTAGTGCTATAAATTTCCCTCTACACACTACATTAGCTACGTCCCAGAGATTCTGGTATGTTGTGTCTTTGTTCTCATTGATTCCAAATAACTTATTTATTTCTGCCTTAATTTCATTATTTACCCAGTAGTCATTCAGAAGCAGGTTGTTCAGTTTCCATGTAGTTGTGCGGTTTTGAATGAGTTTCTTAATCTCGAGTTCTAATTTGATTGTACTATGGTCTGAGAGACTGTTTGCTATGATTTCCATTCTTTTGCATTTGCTGAGGAGTGTTTTACTTCCAATTATGTGGTCAATTTTAGAATAAGTATGATGTAGTGCTGAGAAGAATGCATATTCTGTTGATTTGGGTTAAAGAGTTCCATAGATGTCTATTAGGTTTACTTGGTTGAGAGCTGAGTTCAAGTTCCAAATATCCTTGTTAATTTTCTGTCTCATGGATCTGTCTAATATTGACAATGGGATGTTAAAGTATCCCATTATTATTGTGTGTGAGTCTAAGACTTCTTTGTAGGTCTCTAAGAACTTTCTTTATGAATCTGGGTGCTCCTGTATTGAGTTCATATTTATTTAGGATAGTTAGGTCTTCTTGTTGCATTGAACCCTTTACCAGAATGTTTTTTTTTTTTTTGCCTTCCATTTTCTTGGTAAATATTTCTCCATCCCTTTATTTTGAGCCTCTATGTGTCTTTGCACGTGAGATGGGTCTTCTGAATACAGCACACCAATGGGTTTTGACTCTTTATCCAATTTCCCAGAGAATTTTTTAATATGTTTGTTGGCCACATATATGTCTTCTTCTGAGAATTATCTGTCCACATTCTTTGCCCTCTTTTTGACAAGGTTGTTTGTTTATTTCTTGTGAATTTTTAAATTTCCTTCTAGCTTCTGGATATTGGATCTTTGTCAGATGGGCAGATGGCAAAAATTTTCTCTCATTCTGTAGGTTGCTTGTTCACTCTCATTCTAGTTTCTTTTGCTGTGCAGAAACTCTTTAGTTTAATTAAAACCCATTTGTCAATTGTAGGTTGTGTTGCATTTTCATCTTTGTCCATGCCTGTTTTGAATAGTATTGTCCAGGTTTTCTTCCAGCGTTTTTATGGTTTGGGGTTTTACATTAAATCTTTAAACCATTTGAGTTAATTTTTTATAAGGTGTAAGGAAGGAATCTAGTTTATTTTTCTGAGTATGGCTATAATCTCACTCCAGTCAGAATGGTGATTATTAAAAAGTCAGGAAACAAGGCTTGGTACACTGGATCCCAGTACTTTCAGTGGCCAAGCTGGGTGAATTATTTGAGATCAGGTGTTTGAGACCAGCATGGTGAAACCCTGTCTTTACTAAAAATGCAAAAAATTAGCCAGGAGTGGTGATGCATGACTGTAGTCCCAGCTACTTGAAAGGCTGAGGCAGGAGAATTGCTTGAACCCAGGAGGTGGATGGTGCAGTGAGCCGAGATTGCACCACTGCACTTGAGCCTGGGAAACAGAGTGAGACTCCTTTTTGTAATAAAGGTCAGGAAACAATAGATGCTAGTGAGGCTGTGGATAAATAGGAAAGGTTTTACACTGTTGGTGGAAATATAAATTAGTTCAACCATTGTGGAGGACAGTGTGGGGATTCCTCAAGGATCTATAACCAGAACTACCATTTGACCTAGAAATCTCATTACTGGGTATGTACCCAAAGTAATATAAATCATTGTGTTATAAAGACACATGCACACGTGTGTTTATTGTAGCACTATTTACAATAGCAAAGACATGGAACAAACAAAATGCCCATCAATGATCAAATAGGTAAAGAAAATGATTTACATATACACCATGAAATACTATGCAGCCATAAAAAATAATGAGATTATAGCTTTTGCAGAGACAAGGATGAAGCTGGAAGCCATCATCCTCAGCAAACTAATACAGGAACAGAAAACCAAACAATGCATGTTTTCACTCATAAGTGGGAGTTGAACAATAAGAACAAATGGGCACAGGGAGGGGAAACGACACACACGGAGGCCTGTTGTGGGCTGGAGTGCAAGGGGAGGGAGAGTATTAAGGCAAATACTTAACACATGTGGGGCTTAAAACCTAGATGGTGGGTTGACAGGAGCAGCAAACCACTATGGCACATGTATACCTATGTAACAATCTTGTACATTCTGCACATGTATCCTGGAACTTAAAGTAAAATAATAAAGAAATAAATACATATTTTAAAATAAACAAATAGAATGATGGAAAAAGACATCCCACAGAAAGTATAAAGTGAGCTGCTGTAGCTATACCAATATTAGTAAAAATAGAGTAAGTCACAAACAGTTACAAGAGAGAAAGAAGAACATTGTATATTAATAAAAGATCAATTTACCAACAGATATAATAATTATAAACAAATATTCACCAAACATAAGAATTCTGAAATACACAAAACAAAC
This sequence comes from Ateles fusciceps, assembly GCA_036589455.1. NCBI lineage: Eukaryota > Metazoa > Chordata > Mammalia > Primates > Atelidae > Ateles > Ateles fusciceps. Next base: position 375,978 of record JAZHEH010000920.1, on the reverse strand, counting down.
TTTGACAAAATTGAGGGGGGAAATAACAAGCTATACAATAATAGCTGAAGGCTTGAATGTCATACTTTCAATAATGGGTATAATATCCAGTCAGAAGATCAATAAGGAAATAAACAATTTGAACGACATTATAAACTAACCATAGCTAACAGATATATACAGAACACTTCACCCCACAACAGCAGAATACACACCTTTCTGAAGTGAACATTTTTCTGAAGTGAACATTTTTCTGAAGTGAACATAGAACATCCTCCTAGTTTAGAACATAAATGAGACCACAATACAAGGCTTAGTAATTTTAAAAAATTACAATACATCAAATATTTTTACTAATTACTATAGAATCGATGTAGAAATCAATAACAGAATATGAAGGCTAGAAAATTCAAAATTATGTGATTATTAGAAGACATACTTTTAAACAACCAATGAATCAAAGAATAAATAACATAGAAAATTAGAATATATTTTGAGATGAATAAAAACAGAAACACAATATATCAAAACTTATGGGATTCAGAAAAAGCAGTGTTGAGCTTTAAATCCATACATTATAAAAGAAGAAAGTTATCAACCAACAATCTTACTGTAGACATTAAGGAAGTAGAAATAGAAGAATAAACCAAATCTAAACCTAGCAGAGAGAATGAAATAATAAAGATCAGAGCAGACTTAAATGAAAAGAATAGAAAAACGACAAAGAAAGTTTGTGAAACAAAGTTGGTTGTTCAAAAAGTTCAACAAAATGAATAAGGCTTTAGGTATATTGACTAACAACAAAAAAAGAAAATACCAAAAAGTAAAATCAGAAATTAAAATGGTGATATTGTGACCAATTTTACAGAAATAAAATGGACTATAAGAGATTAGTATGAACAATTATAAATCAACAAGTTGGAAAACCTAGGCAAAAATTCCAAATGTCTAGAAGCTCACAACCTACCAAGAATAAATTATGAAGAAATAGATAATCTTAATAGGCATATAGCTATTACAGAGATTGAATTCATAATCGAACACCTCACAACAAAAGAAATTCCTGGACCATATAGTTTTGCTGATAAATTTTACCAAACGTTTAAAGAAGAATTTACACAAATTTTTATGAAACCCTTCCAAAAAGTAGAAGAGGAGGGAATATCCCCTAACTCATTATATGAAGCCAGCATTAACTTGATACCAAAGCCAGACAAAGTAAGCATAAAACTGAAAACTAATGAAAAATAATCTTTGCAAATATAGATGTAAAATTATGTAACAAAATACTAGCAAAACATACTCAGCAACATATTAAGAAGATTATACACCATAAAATAATAGGATTTATTTTGGGATGGCAAGAGCAGTTCAACACACAACAGTCAATCTTTTTAACCATAATGATCTACAGATTCAATTAAATCCCCATAAAAATCCCAATGGTATTTTCTGCAGAAATGGAAAAATCTGTGCTAAAATTTGTATGCAATCTGGAGAGATCCAAATAGCCACAACAATCTTGATAAAGAAGAACAAATCTGGAAATCTCACACTTTCTGATTTGAAAAAAAAAATTATAAAACTACAGTACTCAAAACAGTGTGGTACTGGGATAAAGACAGACAAATAGACAAATAAGCTATATTAGAAGCTTAGGAATAAACTCTCATGTATATAATCAAATAATTTTAGACAAAAGTGGAAAGAACACTCAGTGGGGAAAGAACAGCTCTTCAACAAATGGCTTTAGGAAAACTGGATATGTACACACAAAAGAGTGAATTTGGATCCTGATCTTATATAATATTAATATGTAAGAATTAATCCTAAATTGATTAAAGGCCAAAACATGAAACACAAAACAATAAAACTCTTAGAAGAAAACTTAATAGAGAAGCTTTATGACATTAGATCTGGCAATGATTTCTTGCCATGACATGGAAACTACAGGCAACAAAAACAAAGATGGTCAAATGAGACTGCATCAAAACTAAAAACTTCTCTGCATTGAAGGACACATTTAACAAAGTGAAAAGGCAAGCTATAAGAATGATAAAATATTTTTAAATCACATCTGATAAGGAGTTAGTATACAGAATATATCAAGAATTTCTATAATTCAACAGCAACACAGAACTTGATTTTAAAATGGGCATAAGACTTTAATAGCTGATATACAAATAGCCAAAAAGCATACAAAAAGATGCTCAACATTACTAATCATCAGATAATGCAAATCAAAATCACGGCGAGATATCACTTTACATCCCTTATAATTGCTACTATCAACGAAACAGAAATAGCAAGTGTTGATGTGGATGCAAACAAATTGGAACCCTTTTGCACTGTTGGTGAGATTGTAAAATAGTGCAACTCCTATGAAAAGCAGCATGGAAATGTCTCAAAAACAATTTATAAAAAATTACCCTAATATTCAATAATTCCCTTTTTCAGTACATATCCATTTTAAGTACATACTGCATATATATGAAAGAGGTTATTTTCACAGCCATATTTATTCACAATACTTAAAAGGTAGAAGCTGCCCAAATGTCCATTGATGGATGAATGGATAAACAAAATTTGGTATAATCATACAATTCAGCCTTTTAATGGAAGAAAATCCTGTTACATGCTATGATGTAGATTAATTTTGACGAATTATGCTAAGAAAACTAAGCCAATTACAGAAAAATAATGTCTAAATCCATGTACATGAGGTATCTAAAGGAATCAAATTAATGGAAACAGAAAGTTGATGGTGGTTACCAGGGACTGGGGGAAGGGAGAGATAGAGTTGTTGTTCAACGGATATAGAGTTTTAGTTCTAGAAAATGAAAATATTCTGGAGATTTGTTGCTCAGCAATGTGAATATACTTAACACTCCTGAATTTTACATTTAAAATTATACATTTTATGTTTTTACCCATAATTAAATTTGTATAAATATAAATTGTTTTTGTTACATACCACATTAATAGAATAAAGGAAATAATCATATGATAATCACAATTGATGCAAAAATATATATTTGGCAAAAGTAACCACACTGTTATTATGAAAACACTCAACTAATTAGTATTGGAAGGAGACTATCTGAATGTAATAATAGCGCTACATAAAAATACCACCACTAACAACATGCTCAGTGTTGAAAGACTGAAAATCTTTGTTCTAAAATCAGGAATAAGCATGCATGCTTTCACTACTTCTATTTAACATAGTACTGAAAAGCCTAGCCAGAGCAATTAGCCAAATAAATTTAAAAAATAGCATGATATGTGTAATGAAAGAAGTAAAATATAATTGCTCACAGATAGCATCATTTTATACATAGAAACCCTAAGTATTCCACAAAACACCAAAACTGTTTGAACTAATAAATTGAACCATAGTGGCAAAAGCAACATGCAAAAATTAGTTTTGCTCTCTACATTGGCAATAAAACATCCTAAAAGCAAATTAAGAACAAGTCTTTTTATAGTAGCGTTGAAAATAAATGTTACTTAGTAATAAATCTAATCAAGGAGGCAAAAGGCTTGTTCACCGAAAAAAAAACATTGGTGCAAAAAGTAAAAAATACACAAATAAATGTGTAGATATTTTACATTCATTGATTGAAAGACTTAACATTGTTGTCTGTAATACTAGCAAAGCAATCTACTGATTCAATTTGATCCCCATTAAAATTATGTATTTTGTAGAATAAAATAATCAAATAGATGAAACAAAGACCTTAATGTAAGAGCTAAAACTATAAAACTATTAGAAGAAAACATGAGGTAAAGAGTCACAACATTGGACTTGGCATTGGTTTCTTGGATATAATACCAAAAGTACAGGCAACAAAATAAAAATATGCATAAAGTTTACTTTATAAAAATTTTAAAATTTATGCATCTAAAGACACTATCAATAAAGTGAAAAGGCAACCCATAGAATGCGAGAAAAATATTTGTATTACATATGTCTGTTAAAGCATTAATTTCCACAATATATTAAGAACTTCTACAATTCTACAGCAACAATGAAAACTCAATTAAAAATGAGGAAAGGCCTTGACTAAACACTTCTCCAAACAAAATATACAAAGCCTATAAGAACATTGAAAGATGATGTCAACATCAGTAATCATTAGGGAAATGTCAGTCAATACCACAATGAGATGTCCCTTTAAAACCATTAGGATGGGGACTATGAAAAAAAATTGGAAAATAACAACAGTTGGAAAGGTTGTGGAGAATTTGGCACCCTTGGGCATTGCTGGTGAAAATGTAAATGGTACAGCCATTTTAAAAAAACTGCACTGTGTTTCCTCAGAAAATTAAAAATGGAATTATTGTGTCAAGTCCAATTCTGAGTATGTACCCAAAATAATTGAAAACGGTGACTCAAACAAATATTTATTTATCAATGTTCATAGCAGCATTATTCTCAATGGCCAAAAGATGGAAATACCCTACTTTATCTGTCCACTGACAGATAAAGAAATAAATAAATTATGGTGTATACATGGAATGGAATAATATTCAGCTTTAGAAAGGAGTGAAATTCTGATACATGCTACCATATAGATGAACTTTGGAAATACTGTGCTAAGCCAAACACAAGAGGATAAATATTGTGTGATTCCACTTACATGTGGTACCTAAATGAACAAATTCATAGAAGCAGAAAATAGAATTATGATTACCAGTGGCTGAAGTAAGGAGGGTATGGAGAATTATTGTTTAATGCATAAAGTTTCAGTTTGGAATGATGAAAAAGTTCTGTACCTGTACAGTGGTAGTGATTGCACAACAATATTAATGTACATCATACCATTGAATTGTACACTTTAGTTAAAACAGTAAGATGCATGTTATACATATTTTATCACAATAAAATATTTGTTTTTTAGTTTTATTATTATTATTTGTGTTGGTTCATGCCTGTAACCCTAGCACTGTGGAAGACCAAGGTGGGTGGATTACCTGAGGTCAGGAGTTCAAGAGCAACCTGAACAATATGGTGAAATCCCTTCTCTGCTAAAAATACAAAAATTAGCCGGGCATGGTGGCAGGTGCCTGTAGTAGCAGCTACTTGGGTGGCTGAGACAGGAGAATGGCTTGAACCTGGGAGGCGGAGGTTGCAGTGAGCTAAGATCACGCCGCTGCACTCCAGCCTGGGCACCAGAGTGAGACTCAATCTCAATACATACATACATACATACATACATACATACATACATACATACCATGACTAGAAATGAATAAAAGTAATAGCAATTTTAGAATAAAATTTATTTTTACCTTAAAATATAAATGCATATATAAATATAAATGTACTCTTCTCTTGTTATTCATGGAGAACCAGTTCCAGGACCTCCCCCTCAATGCCAAAAACCAAGGATACTTAAGTGTCCTATATAAAATGGCATAATTTAATATAAACTACACACATTTTTCCATATATTTTAAATCATCTCTATTTAATGGCAGTACCTATTATAATGTAAGTGCTACATAAAATAGTTAACTGTATTTTTATTTGTCTTAATTTTTATTGTTATATCATTATTTTTTATTGCTTTCTTCCTCAGATATGTTCAACCCATGGTTGGCTGAAACCAAGGATGCAGAAACCACAGATACAGAAGGTAGAATGTATAGTTAAATTTGACTACATGTGATTTAGATGGCAAGCTCCCAGTACCTAACTAGTACTTGCCATTAACTGATGCTCAAACAATAATTGTTTATGGATGAATGAAAAATACATGAAACAGTGACAGAAAAACCAGATTAACATGTGCTGAGAAGTAAATGCGATGTAAAGAAACAGAGACAGCCTTATTAAGCAAACGCTGTAGTTATTATCTTCACATCCTGTTGCCTAACACAAAGGATGTTACATGGTACTTACTTAATATTTAACTATTTGAGTAATTAACTAGTAAGAAGAGTGGACATAAACAACTTTTCTAGCCTAATGTCGAACATAATGTAGTTTATCATAAATATGAAGTCTATTGCTTTGTTTTATATTTAAGTGTCACTTAACAACAGTGATACATTCTGAGAAATGCATCCTTTGGAAATGTCATCTTTGTGAGAACACTGTAGACTGTACTTACACAAACCTGGATGGTATAGCATACTACACATCTAGGTTATATGGTATAACCTATTGTTCCTAGACTATAAATCTGTACAACAGGTGACTGACAATACTGAACATTGTGGGCAATTGTAACACCACAGTAACTATTTGTATATCTAAACATATTTAAACTTAGAAAGATGAAGTAAGAATATTATAATCTTATGGTACCACTATTGCCTATGTGGTAAGTCATTGATCAAAACTTTGTTATATCACACATGACTGCATTTTCATAGCCAGAAAAAGAGAAAAAAGCATAGCTCTTCAAATGATATACATTGTCTATTATGTTACTAGAAATTCCTTTTTAAATATTTATATTTCTCTAGCAGTTTTAATGATCCTCACTTTGCCTCTAGTCTCCCAAACACACATTTCTGTCCCCATCTATTTCACACACCCATTTTAGAGGAATCTGCTTAGTCATTCTCAGAGGTCTCTCTAACTGAAAATCTAAAATACAGCCAGTGACACAGGTTGTGATGAGGTTAACCAGCAGACAAAACTGAAAAGGGCTTAAGCCTCAATCTCATCCTATTCTGACTATATTGCTTTCCCACACCTCTCTTTAGGTATGAACTACCTTATCATACTGCTAAGTAAAATTCAAATTATCTTTTCAGAGCTATTACACACAAACTACCGATTTGGGGTAAACTATCTCATTAGATGATTTGTTAGCAAATGATCACCATGTTCAACTCAGAGGCTGAACTGGGCACTGGCAGAGGTAGTGGTGAGAATTTCCCTGTCCCCACCAGGTCAGGTTCAGGCCTCGAACCCTGTAATATGGTAGGTAATGCGAGAAAAATTGAAGTATTTTGTAATCACTAAGAAATAAGGCTTTAGAATTATAGTTGGTAAAGAGAAAATTAGACTGTTATTTAATTTCTACCGTAAGTCCAGCATTGACTGGATTTTTTTATTATGATTTTACATGCTTCTGGCTAGGTCCCATAGGAATAATAACCAGGCTGGATGGATTGGTAAGGAAGAAATTAATTTATCTCCTGGGCAATACCTTTGAGAAAGCCAATTCTCTCTTTCTATTTGGGTTTCTGCATAATATCGGTAGGTAAATCATGATGGTTTTCCTAGGCTGATTCCCCAGATCACAATTTTGGCTCAGGCATGAGCTTTAATGAAACCATGCTTAGATAGTTTTGAAATACAAACACATGTGACAGCTTAAAACCAAGACAAATGACTAATTTTCATTGAGGGAATAATACGTTTTTAAGGTACCCAAAAGTCAAGTATGCTCCTCTTTTGAAAGACTAGCATTTTCATCCAGAGCTGTGCCTATTACAAAAAAAAAAAAAAATCAAATTTTGTTTCTTAGCACTGAATCAACTGGTGGAATTTAAACTACTAGTTACTGGTTAAACTGCCAGTTTCATCACATTTGTTTCATCCATTGACTTCAGTAATCTACTGGCAATGACATGATCAAATAAATTAACTCTTTTAATTTTTGCTTTCTGTGTTAGAAAGACTATTTACTTAAGAAAGAATACAGAAGTTGATTTATAACAACCTCTCTGCTTATTTTAACAGACACATGAATGGGGATGTTCTTGCTATTCTTAAGTCTTATTTAATTGAGGGTCAAATATATAGTAATATTGAGATTTCCTTGCTGTGACACCAATTCTCTAACACCAACTGTATGCCCTATAATTCAACTGAATTCTGACACTGCCCAGAGTTAATACAGACCCCACAGGGGCAAGTCCTTCACAAGACAACTACCACCTCAGACACCAGCTGCAAGTTTCAGATGTGCCCAAGCCAATTTCACTCCTCCTTGGTTACAAATCTGGGGCTTTCTGTAACCTCCTTGGGTTACATAATTCACTAAAATTACTCAGAGCTCTTGAAAGTGCTATGCTTGCGATTACCATTTTATTATGAATGATAAAATGAACAACCAGATGTAGAGCTATATAGGCAAGGTCTGGAAGGACCTTAGTCCAGGAGTTTCTGTGTCGGTGGAGACATAGTGTGCCAACCTCCTGGTATATTAATATGTTCACCAGCCAGGAAGCCCCTCTGAGCCTTGATGTCCAACATTTTATCTGGGTTTTATTATGTAGGCATGAGTGATTAAATGATTGGACATGTGATTGAACTCAATCTGCAGCCTATCTCCCCCCCTGCCAGGAGGTTGGACTAACTCTCTAATCATGTGGTTAGACTTTCTGGTGACTAGCCCCCATCCGGAAGCTATTTAGCTGCCCTCTTTTTCTTGAGTTACTTCTTTAGCATAACAAATACACTGCTATCATTCAGGAAATTCAAGTAGTTTTTTAACTTACATGCAGAGAACTCTGAGAAAAGACCAGGCATATTCTTTATTATACCACACAAATACAAGGAGGCACATATAACATAAAAAAGTTTAACATATTTCCTCTTAGATACACTTTTGATGGCACCTGAACATTTTGTAAGACCTTAGGTTAGCATCATGGATCTGAACTGTTATTGTATACTATAAACCATAAACTATCAATTGACATAGCATTTCATACAAAGAATGCTGGATAACAGATTTCAACTTATTTAGATTTATTATCTATGTATGCATTCAACATACATTTTTGTGTGTTTACTATGTTGCAAGTAGTGAGCTAGGCATTGCAGACACAAAATGAACAAATCTAATATTCAAGTGGGACAGACATACAATAAACACATTTTAAAAATAATTACAAATTAGGAGTCATGCGGAAAAATTCAAGCTAACATATTAAAAATGAATTTATGTCTCTAGGGGTGAGGAGCCCTTTAGCTAGGGTGGTCAACTTTGAGAAAGAAGGACTTTTAAAACCAAAGGACAAGACAGCTATTGGAAGAGCATTCTAGGCAGAGGGAACAGTTACTGCAAAGCACTTTTGAAGTGATTTTAATTCCTCTGAGTAATTAAGTTTGGGGAAAAGCTATGCTATATATCTGAGTTGACTCACAGGCGAGAGGTTAGAAGAGAGTGTTGCTTCCTCTCTGGGAACAGAGCAAAGAAAGCATGGGTGGGACACTGACCAATGAGGTCATTCCACATATCCTCCTCTTTGATGTCCCATCTTGTTGATGTTAAACCTTGTTCATACACTGCCAGAGCACCACTATCATAACATTTTCTAGCAGCTACTGCTTTTTTTTTTTCTTTGCTGTAAGTATAGGTCACGTTGGATGGTTTGGATAACCCCAATGGGGAAGAAAAGGTGTGGTTTTATTAGAGGAAAGCGGTGGTTTGAAAAAATGGAATGAACATACAAAGATCTACTGAGGCTTGTAGTTTAGATGGCATTTTTAAGGCAGATTACATTGCTGGTGCCTTTGATATACCTAGAATGATAGGGACACACTGTGCCCCCGTATTTATTTTTCATTTCTTCCATAATAAAGTAATATCTAATAGCATATGGCCACATGAATAATGACTATAATTTCTAGCCTCCTTTGCAGCTTGGCAGGGCCACATAGCTGATTTTCAGCCAGTGGCTTACAAGCAGAAAGAATATTCACAATTTCTGGTCATCCACTTAAAGGGAAGAGGCATTCCTCCTCTTCCCCATTTATCAATCATACTAGCTACAGTGTAAATGTGATAAGATATGATTAAAAGAAAATCTTACACAAATTACATTTATCAGAGTTTGTTTGAGCAAAGAGCAATCTGTGAATTGGGCAGCATCCAGAAACAGAAGAGGTTTAGGGAGCTTTGCTTCGTAGTGTGAGTAGTAGGCTTTTACAGGTTGAATGTGGAAGCAAAGTAAATAAATCACTTTGATTGGCTATAGATAGGAATTTGCTTTATTTGGGTTGAAAGTCCCGAGTTAAAGGGTTTTGGCAGTTTCTGATTGGTTAAGTTTAAGTTTCATTTTGTTGTTACATTAGGCTTCACTTTGCTTATGTAGGAGCCCAAGGCACTAGAGCCATTTCTACATAAGGACCTCCCATTTATTTATTTATTTATTTTAATTTTTAAAAATGTTTGTAGGTGGCCAGGTGCAGTGGCTCACAGCTGTAATCCCAGCACTTTGGGAGGCCAAGGCAGGCAGATCACGAGATCAAGAGATCGAGACCATCCTGGCCAACAGAGTGAAACCCCGTCTCTACTAAAAATACAAAAATTAGCTGGGCATGGTGCTGCACACCTGTAGTCACAGCTACTCTAGAGGCTAAGGGAGGAGAATCGCTTGAACCTGGGAGCAGAGGTTGCAGTGAGCTGAGATCGTGCCACTGCACTCCAGCCTGGTGATGGAGCAAGACTCTGTCTCAAAAAATATATATCAAATGGCAAATAGTCATATGAAAAGATCCTCAACATTATTAAACGTTCAAAGAAATGCAAATCAAAACTATGATGAGGTGTTATCTCCACCCCAGTTAAAATGACTCGTTTTTCTAAAAGACTGGCAATAACAAATGCTAGCAAGGATGTGCAGAAAAGGGAACCCTCATATACTGTTTGTGGGAATATTTGTAGCTACATAGTAGGTGTATATTTTTATGTGGTAGATGTGATGTTTTGATACAGGCATGGTATGTGAAATAAGCACATCATGGAGAATGGGGTTTCCATCTCCCTAAGCATTTATCCTTTGAGTTACAAACAATCTAATTATACTACTCAAGTTAATTTAAAATGTACAATTAAGTTACTGTTGACTATAGTCAACCTATTGTGCTATGAAATAGTAGATCTTATTCATTCTATTTTTTTGTACCCATTAATCATCCCCCACCTCCCCAAAACTACCCCCATTACACTTCCCTGACTCTAGTAATGATCCTTCTACTCTCAATGTCTATGTGCTCAATTATTTTGATTTTTAGAGCCCACAAGTGAGAACATATGATGTTTGACTTTCTGTACCTGGCTTATTTCACTTACTATAATCATCTCCAATTGCATCCATGTTGTTGCAAGTGACAGAATCACATTCTTTTTTATGCTGAATATTACTCTATTGTGTTTATTTAACACATTTTCATTGTCCATACACCTGTTGATGGACACTTGTTTCCAAATCCTAGGTATTGTAAACAGTGCTGCAACAAATGCAGGAGTGCAAATATCTATTTGACAAACTGATTTCCTTTCTTTCGGGTATATACCCAGCAGCAGGATTGCTGGATTTTATGGTAGCTCAATTTTTACTTTTTTGAGGAACCTCCGAACTCTTCTCCATAGTGGTCGTACTAACTTGTATTCCCACAAACAGTGTACAGGGATTCCACAACCATTTCTCCACATCCTTGCTAGCATTTGCTATTGTCAGCCTTTTAGGAAAAAAAAAGTCATTTTAACTGGGGTGAGATAATATCTCAACATAGTTTTGATTTGCATTTCTCTGAAAGTTCAATAATGTTGAGGAACTTTTCATATGGATGTTTGCAAATTGTATGTCTTCTTTTGAGAAATGTCCATTCAAATATATTTGCCCATTTTTGAATCAGATTGTTAGATATTTTCCTATAAAGTTGTTTGAGCTTCTTATATATTATGGTTATTAATCTCTTGTCAGATGGGTAATTTGCAAATATTTTCTTTCGTTCTTTGAGTTGTCTCTTCACTTTGATGATTGTATCCTTTGCTATGCAGAAGTTTTTTAACTTGATGTGATCCCCCAATTAATTTTTTAAACAATACCTTACAACATTCAGATTAGAGGAATATCCAAGAAATGTTGGTGTTACAATATAGACTTCTAGGTCCAAAACATCTTGCAAAGAAAAGCCATCATGCTGGCTAATACTTTTCCATGAAAGAGAAATACATTTGTATGTAGTTCAAGCTACATTTCTGTTAACCACAGCTGAACCCGTAGCCTAACTAATCTATTCTTATCAGAAGAAATTGAAAGGCAGAAAATGTGAAATACTTGAGGAAACTTTACAGGAGTCTACCCAGCTAACTCTGGGTAGTGAGCGGTATTCACAGGGTTCATATAACTATGGCATAAGCTTCAGAAACATTTAGAGTATATATTTACATAGATGCATTCTAATACTACTCTATGAGTATAGTGGACCATTTTTCCTACAGTGTAGAAATGCAGTCTGTTAGCATGGGTATTTTTATGTTCAGTGGAGCTGAGTGAACTGGACTCCTTCTCATGGGAGCCATAATTTGGACTAAGGAGTCCCCGAACTGAATTCAACATTAGTCTTCATTACATTTCTGAAACAGAAGAAACCTACCTAAAGAAAACAGACTCAGGTTAATAAATGTTATTATCTGAGTTGAAACTTGTTCAGACTAATCAAAGGGAAATTCTTCAACTTTTTGGAATTTAATGTTCGTTGTTGTTACTGAAAATATCTATAATCAGTTTTATTCCTCGGTACCTTTTGACCATACATTAATCAGTTCATTTAAATGATACTGTGACTTACTACAGTATTCATAGATTAAATTATATAATGGAAATGCACTTTAATATAATTGGAGTAGGGGATTGGATGCAGACATACAAGAAAAAACTGGGCCATGTGTTGATATTGGTTGAAGTTAAATAATGGGCATTCATTATACTCATTGCTCTGCTTTTGAGTATGTTTTAGGTTTTTCATAGTAAAAAAGTTTACCAAGTTACTTTTTTCATGGTATCATCTCCTTATATGCATTTTAGTAAAAAAGTTAAGCTTGTTTAATGACAGAGGGCAGTAATGTGATTTATGAGCATTTTTAAACTTTTATTATGTGTTTTACATTATACAAAGATGATGTGGGTAATTTATAGCATGACTACTTCCTCTGTGCTTCCACACCAGTGCCATAACTTGAACCATCATTTCTTCAAACTCTTTTTGTTTATTTTTGTCCTCTTCTTAGAGTAGCAGTTTAAAAGATAATGAATGCTACCTGTCTTCTTACAAGTTGTAGATACACAGCATTGTTTAGAAAAGTATGAAAAATCTCATTATTATGGGCCAGAATCAAACTTGAAGAGCTCCTGCAATAAAAGTAGATGCTGGGTTCAGAAGGGCAGTCCTAATGACAGCCTTCCCTGTGGAGCAATGGTTCTATTATTGAGGAGATACAAGAAGGCAATGGAAGGCTTTGGATAGGGCTATGCCTATAGCTGAATCAGAAGATATGCATTGCAGTAAGAAGTAGAATGAAGATAATTACTCAACAAACAATAGAAAAAATATAGTGTTGGCATATTTCTATTACTTGAATTATTTGGCTGAATTAGTGGTTAAGGCTGAAGAAGTTCTGAAGAAGAGGAAATGGTCTGTGAAGTTTAGTAAAATTACAATTCGCTCTCCCCTCCCCATACCACATCCTTTAATAACTGATAAATAAGCAAGTGAAAATAGCCACATTTGCTTGAGAGTTTATCTCTTACTCCCTCCTCCCCTACCTCCACCACTCTATCAAAATATGTTGGTAAAGACAGTGAAGTTGTTTCTGGATGGTCTTCAGGAGGGAACAGAAGAGGTTTCTGTGAGATTTGAGGGCATCTGAAGCATGGGGCATGTCGTATTTATATCCCATTATTTTATTCCGGTTTACCAAAGCATCAAAAATTCTTCCTTTGGAAACCCTTCACCACTTCCTAGGAAAATATTTTTGCAACAGCCAAAATGTGTAATTCCTAAAAATTTGGTTATGGTAGAAGATATTTGGGGTCCTGAACATACTAGGGATATGGGTGAGATGAGGAGGGAGTTACTGAAATAGAAGAAAGAGAGCCAGCCTGAAGGAAGGGTCAGAGACAATTTTCCTGACTTCACACTTTTTTGTTGTTGTTGTTTAAGTAGATCCGTTTTGAGAAGAGTAGAGAGGGACAGTAGAGGATGAGTTCCCCCACCCCTGACAATCTAGAGAAAAAATCAGACTGCCACATCTTAACAACCCTTAAGACTAAGAAAATATTCTCTCTGTCCCATCATTACAAATATAGAGCTTTAAGTAGTTCCAATAAACTTGGTCCACAGTGAGGATTGGGAATAATTTTTAGCAGAATATAAATAGTAAAACGTCTATAGGCAAAGTGTGTGGCAAGAGTGGGGTAAAGTTGGGGGTGTGGTTTAGCTTTCATTTTGAGAATAGAGTGCACCTAGAGAGAAAAGAGAGAATAGAGTCTTGAGGACTTCTATTCATGCATGTGAGAACACTAACAAAAATGCTCAAGTCTATCAGTGTGTTGAAAGAAGTGACTAAGTACACGTTAACTTCTGGAGGCAGAAAATTTCTATGTAATTACAAAGACAATCTTTATTATTAAAATGAATATTATAAATTATAGCCATAAATAAATTCCAAGTGCAACATTTTCACAGTATCTTGGGAGTAAAACCAAAAGGTGACATAAAATGTAAGTTGCGCAAGAGTTCCACAGATGCACCCTTTCAGACCAAGGCAGCTTAGTCTGTTGCTCCTGGGGCAGATGGCTTCTCTTTGTGGAATTACCAGTTAATAGAATTGGCTGATTAACTGAGTGACAATGAACACATATAAACCATTTGAACATAATAATGATAACAACAATAATAATGACAATATTATAACATAGAAATCACTACAACTTCAAAATTTTTCTTATTGGAATAATTATGTATGGATTTGGGAATGAAAATTCAACAACTTTATATATAGGGAATGTGGAATTATTTATCTTGAAGTATATATTAGTATGGTTGAGGGTGTTTACTCTTTGCACCACAATTTCATGGAACCCAGAGAGTGATAAATGAGAAGTCTGGAGAAAAGATTCTCCATAGAATGGAGAAGCTCAGAGAGGAAGCTGCTGTCTGGATAGTAGCTGCACCAGTATTCCTAAATTAGGAAGCTACTAGTTTAGACTTCCACTGAAAATTGGGCCCAAAGTAGGAAAGGAGAGAGGCAAAATGAAAAGAAGATGAGCAGACATCTGAGAAACTGATAGCCATGTTCATGGATACATTTCTTAATTTCTTAAAAGTTACCATTTCCATTACGGTAAGCAAAGTAGGTGTTCGCTTACTATATGCAATATGAAAGGCAGTGTTGTGGGACCCACTTTCTTCAAAATATCTTTCCCTCCAGTCTGTCTGCTTCAATATATATTAGCCCTCCATTGAAAGTCACCACTTTGGTTTAATGCCTAGTCTTAAGGCCTGGAATTCAGATATTCCTGGGTAAATTAATATTAACCTAACATTAGCTATTAGCATCATGGTGTGAATGAATTGATCAGGTTGTTGTCTGGGAGAGCAAGGGAATAAAGCAGAAGACAAAACTTATCCATGGGGTAGGGGTGAATAAAGTAAATCAGAGCACTGAATGCAAACTTAGATGGGCAGGCCTGGGGCAAAAGTGTGTCCTTATCTAAGCTGCATAGAACACTTAAGACTTGTCCTTTTTTAGAATGATGTAAATGGGCTGCCTAACAAATGAATGGACCCTACCCTCAACCATTCTTCTAAGAAGGTCAATTATCTCCTGAAAAAATTTCCCTCCCTCTTTAAAAAAAATGTAGTCAAAGTGAAATCAATATGTTAATAAAATCAAATTGTCTTCCAAAGTGACCTTAAGAAGTGTAATTCATGCTAATCTAGAAACTAGTAAGCACACACAGTATAGATAAGACTCTCACAAGCACCCACAATTGTTTCAAAATTCCACAAAATTAGTACTTGCAATCTCATTACCACATTAAATTATAGTCAAACAAAAGACACTTTAAAGCAAAGAGACAAGACACAGTTATAGTAACCCTTTTTAAAATACAATTTAACACTTATTGAAAACGCATTTAACACATCAAAACATATACCTTACAATGAATAGTTAGGAGACATATAGATACACTATTGCTAGCAGCACAAAGTCAGTTTTCTAATAGGGCATTATCTTAATTACAACATATGTGTAAAATCAACACTTGTCCAAAGAAAACTTTAGAAAACTTTCCATCAGTCTTACATGTTAGAATTCATATTTATGTCACCAGTGTTCTCCCTAATGTATTAGTATCATAACTGCATGCCTAAAACAACCCCCTTTCTCTAAATATGATAAAGTCTTTGACTGGGATCCACATTCCTTCTGTGAGACATAGAAGGTATCTTCATTATATAGCACACAAATTTTAAGTAGAACTTTCTTAAAGTTAGAACTTTTTGCTAAAACATGTTTCAAAATATTCTAATACTTACAACCTAAGGTTTAATTATGACTAATATCCTGGGTCTGTTTCCCACACAGCAGTACCAAACAGGAAGCAGGCAAGTCATTGGCCATTGGTTGCCCAAGGCTGACCAAATTAATCTTCTATACATTTTTCATATGGTAAGATAATTGCCTTTCCCAGCTGCTAAGGGATAGGATTTAGAGGCTTTAGAATGGTATGGCTGGGGCAAAGCTAGACCAAAGGAATCAATGTGGATTTTAAGGTTCATGTGACTGACTGTAATATGTATGCAATGATGGGTCAGAGAGACTTACTCTTGGCTTGTGTAGATGACTTGGCAGTCTAAGCTAAGTGTCCTTACCTTAGAGTAAGAGATACAACGTGATGAGAATTTTAAAAGGACTACGCAACTTCCTTCATCTTTTCACTCTGGCCTAAGTTTAGTGATTTATTAGTGCACTACTTCTTCCATAGGCTCAGAAAGTGCAGGGATCTGTCAACATTAGCTGAATGTCACTCTAGAAGCATGATAAAAATTTCCTCTACTAGGCGGGTCCATACATCTACAGAAGTGTTCTTTAGAAAAATTATAAGGGAGCTAGAACAGTGATTGTCACCTTTCTGCTTTCTGCTTTCTCCAAGGCCTAGAGTCCATTTGAGTCACCTTGAATGGACTTTGACAAACTACCTGCCCTAGGTAGATGCAGCATAGCATCTTTTACAGTCACAGAGGGTTATGGTATGTAAATATGTGTATTGTTCTTAGTTTAAATATAACAGAGGCCTGAGTTTGGATTTTCATTCTATGAACAGGTGTGACAAATGATGTTTCATGTTGACATACAAATGAAGAAAATAGCTATTTTAGTCTTCAAACTTTGAAGTGTAATCACAATTGAGAGATAAAAATAATATTATGTTTATAACATTTTCTTTAAACAGGATAATATATCATCTGTCCTACTAAAATACAACCAAACATATGAAAATGGCATGTATGCTGTGATTATTAATATAAAAATCACCTACATTTCCTTTGAATATAAAGACTCAGTATCTGCTGTAACAAAACTAAATGCTTATTGTAGCTCCAAGCTAATAATTGTTTTGTGTCTGAGGTTTATAGGTAGAACTACTGACTATAATTGAGAGCATATGCGTATAGGATGTCACAGAAATTTGATATTTTAAGATTTACAGACTTGATGAAAAATTACTACATGGACATGTCAACATCAGTAATCGTGGATCATAATGTTCCAGATAGGTCCTGCTTTGAAGATGTGAATTCCCCATAGCAGTAAGACAGAGCAGAACTGAAAAGCTGTGTTTTTTTTTCTGTGTGTGTGGAGTTCTTCCCTGTGGCTTGGGTATTGCAGATATGTTCTGATGTACTTGCATTTCAGGTCACATTCAGTTTGTTTTTTCTTTCTTTTTTTTAGCATAATTCAGTTGTCACAGTAGAAGTTGTAGGTTACTCACAAAGGATTTTGCATGGAGTTGGATACTGTCATGCAAATCTTGTCTTGAAAGCCGTCTTCGGAACTCATTAGTGGAAAAGTAGTATATGACTGGGTCAAGACACGAATTCAGACTAGCAAGGCACAATGCCACAGAATGAAATATTAGAATCACCCTTCTGGCTAGGCAGCTTTTAATTTCATTGGACTTCACCAGGAAATCTAAAGGAAAACTAAAATGATAAGGTGCAAAGCAAATTAAAGATACCCCTGCACAGGTTAGAATCATCTTCAAGGCTTTCTGTTTCTCTCCAAGATCTTGGGCAATGGGATATTTATCTTGCAGTGATAAAACCGTCTTCCAGGTACAATATAGGACAATCAGAAGCGGAGTTATAAACCCAATCAGCTCGCCAATGGTCATCATAGCAATGGACTGGGCTAGGTTGACATTTCTGGTAGGAAGATCCACAAAGCATTTGGTCCTATTGCCAGGGGTATCATCACTGGTTCTGAGGAGGGGGAAGAGTATACAGGCAAGGCAGATGATCAGCCAGCCAGCAATGCTGATGTACAGGTCATATTTCTGTTTGCAGTCATGGAAGCGAAACGGATACATGAGAAACCAAAATCGTCGCACACTGATGCAGACCAAGAAGTAGATGCTTGCATACATGTTGACATACTTCAGGTAGAAACAGAACATGCAGAGACCAGGCCCAAATGGCCAGTCGTGATTCAAGTAGTAAAAGATCCTCAGTGGCAAGGAAAGAACTTGTAGTAAGTCAGCAATGGCTAAGTTTATCATAAATATCACAGCTCGTTTGGTTTCTTTCATATAACCATAGAATACCCACAAGGCCAATATATTCCCTATAAGACCTGGCACAAGAATGACAGTGTATGTCACTGCATAAATAAAGTACCGAAAATCTGTATTATCTCCATCTGGCCCAGTACACGTGTAATTAGCAGGCATGATTCTCTCTAGAGAAAATATCTTTGCCTAATGGTGGTTCAAAATCTAAATTCACAATCAACTGCTGCTCCTTCTAAAAGATTGATTGCCAGAGGGTTGAAAATACCAAGTATAAAATAACCTTCCTCCTTTTACCACATCTGTCTGAGTCTCTACATATGATTTGGGGATTTTTCAAAGAACTATCTGCATATTTGCTTTGGATTTGTCTATAGTAACTATATGGAAGTATAGCGTACAAGCACAGATGACAAGCTGTTACAATTTCCCCCTCTTGTTTATTATAAGGTTCCCTGGGACATCATGAGAGCTGATTCTCTCCCATTTGGGATCAGAATGTGTCATATAGCAGTTCCGGAAATTCCTATATGTTGATAGCCTTCTCTTTACTGGTGTCTGGCAGGCCGTTTTTCTTTTTTGGCTCACATAGAAGAAATGTTTGCTTTAGTGCACAATGAGTCCGCCACTCTTAGGGATGACAGATCAGCTTTCTGGGACTTTTTCAGCTCTATGTCAGAAGCTAAAAAGTAGGAAACAAAGGCAGACCTGCAAGCAAAAGAAAATAAGTCAATTATTTCCTGGCCCAGCTTTGAAAAAGAAAAGAAGCCTATGTGCAGAAAAATATTCTAGTTTGAATGAAAAAATTCTTATGTGAGGGAAGGGTATATGCTGCAATTTCTACAAGGCACTTTATAATCACAGAGAAACAGCTTGAAAGAACATGAGAAGTAATCTAGCCCCTTGTTACTCAAAATCCATGAATGAACGACACTTGGGAGCTTGTTACAAATTCAAAATCTCAGGCATCACCCTGGACCTGATGCATCAAGATCTACGTTTTAAAAATGAACTCAGATGGTTCTTCTACATATTAACATTTGAGAAGCTCTGATTTGGACTACTGCTTTACTAACTTTCCTGACTGTCAGAATCATCTGGGAAGGTTAAAGAATAAAATAAAAGTTTGTGGGTGTTCCTCCAGAGATTTTGATTCAGTACTCGTGGGGTACAGTATCCAATTTGTATCTTTTCAAAGCTCTCCATTTGGTTTTGATATAGCTAGCCCAGCATTTGTCCTTGAACCATCATTTGAGGGCCACTGATTTGATCCAAATCATTCCTATGTATCTAAAAATAAGCGACAACCAGATTCTCTTTAAATAATCCCATTTACACGAGTCATTTAGTCACCTCTTAATTATCTGAGAAACAGACTGTAGCAACAGAGCAGAGAATCAAATCCATAGAAAGTTGACTCAGCTGGGTCTATGACCCTTGTTCTGAGGTAAATAAATTTTAGCTTAGGGACCTGGATAGTTGCCTCAAGGCTGCTGAAATCTAGGAGGACTTAACTAACTTTAAAGATATGTGTGGGAAGAACAAAAATGAAATGGGAATTACCGAAATATCCTGCTTTGAGTGATCAAATCCATGTGGTTTGAAGTGTGCTTCATCGAGCCCCTGAACAAATTATTATTGTTATTTTACCTCAATTTCATGGTAAATAAAACAGCATGTTTTATTCAAAGATATGATGTTCACTTTACTTAAAAGCCTTGACGAGTGATACGCATTATGCCTTTGGATTGAAGAAATTAATACTTGAGATTTCTCAGATAAGGAAGATGTAGAAAGATGGTGTTATAAAACACAGTGAAGCACAACTGTAAACAATACCACTTTTCTTTGAGATTGTCCTTTCACAAGAAAGAATCCATATTTTAGCGGGGGAATAAAACAGATTCCAATTTTAAATGAGGCACTTATTAGAAGGACATGCCAGACTCCTTAGGCAGATTTTTTTTTTTTTTGCTTCAGTACACTATACTTCCTCAATTGTATTTACATTCTAGTACAGGGAAAAAGGAAGAGAGAAAGGGAATTGATTGTCTGAATTCAGCATGCTAATTTTTTAGCCATATATAAGTGAAAAACTATTTCATATGGAGTTCTTATGGGAAATTATTATTTTTTATTTATGAATATGTATATGTTCATTCAATTCTGAAGCTTTACTGAGTTTTACTTATGTTTCAAGAGTATTTTCCAGCAATATTAGGTCTCTGGTTGCTTGTCCAGGTGAAGTCTGGTTCAAATGAATATTAGAAATAGCTTTTGGTGTCATTTTGCTGAGACCTACTATACACAAGCTGCTTTTATCTATGAAGATGTTAGTTGATAGCACCTTAAAACTCCCCCACTAAAATGTGCATCTGGGTTTTAATTAAATAAAGTGAATGATTAAAAATACTAGATTATCAAATTACTTAATTCCTTTTTTTGGTGTTGTTCTTAAGAGACAGAGCAAGACTCTGTCTCCTAGGCTGGAGTGCAGTAACACGATCCTAACTCACTGCAGCCTTGAACTCTTGGGCTCAAGCAATCCTCTCACCTCAGCCTCCCAAGTAGCTAAGATGACAGGCACATGCTACTGTGTGAGCTAATTAAAAAAAAAAAATTGTAGAGATGGGAGTCTTGCTTTTTTGCCCAAAATGCTCTCCAACTCCTGGCTTTAAAAGATCCTTCTGCCTCAGCATCCCAAAGCTTTGGGATTGTGGCCAGCTTAAGTTGCCTATTTCTAATGGTGGTCTTTGAGACATACTAGAAACCATACCATCACAGGTAATAAGCTACCACTTGCTAAAATTTCAACTTTATATTAGTATTTCAGTTAGGTGCACACGTTATTAAGCCCAGAAAAAGCAGAGCTCGTGCTGCAAGTGACTGCAAATGATGTCAAACTAATGTACATGTATATCAGAGGCAATTGTACCATTATGGCACATGTGTAATCACCAGTTCTGGATAGAAGAGAACAGAACAATTTCTTCCTGATTCTGATCAGCACACAAGCAAATCTCAGGGCTTTATTTTTATTTTTGAAAATTTTCAAAGTAATAAAATGCTTTGAAAAGTATTTACCTGGTTAGTTCTCCTAGGAAATTCACCAGTTTTGCCCTACTGAGTATTCTATCACTTTAAAAAAAATAATAATTTTAAAAAGAGCTGTTCCTGGATGTCACTTCCAATAAGGCTCCAAATTTATCTTAGCTTCAACATCTGTGAGTTCCCTCATATATCAATTTCATGAAGAGAGGAAACACATATGTGCAGACAGACAATGCAGTTATTGTGAACATTGCCTTTCTGCCAGGAAGTTATTTTACTTAGCTAAGTCTAAACTTCTCTACTGAGATCTGAAAACCATTTCCTCTTCATCAGACTGTGTTCTGTCTCTGCTCTGAGAAGTACTCTTTTAATTACTTGGAGACAGCAAGAAGGTTGTCACTCAGACTCACATCACCAGTCACATTGCCTTTTCTCAGATATCTGAATTTGCGATCATTTCATATTCTAGAGAATAGGGCAGACCAGTTGTTATTGAAGACCCCACAGGCTATTCAATCTGTACGGAAATTAACAAGACTTTTAGTTACTATTCACTTCCCTGCCCCTACCATCCATTTCAAAAAAAAAAAAAAAAGACTCCTTATTCTTACACTGTTTTTACCTTTAAGGTCTATTTGTATTCTTCTCCTTTTACTTAGTCTGGGTTTCTCAAAATTTGGCACCTAGGCTAACTGGAGTGCTTATTAAAAATACGTATTCCCAGATGGACAACTGAATCTTATTTGTCAAAGAGTGGAACCAAAGGATCGACATTTTAATAAGCTTCACAGATAACCAAATCGGAGAGCCTTAAAATATGAGAATCTTTATTGAGTGATAAATTAAACGGCAATACCAAAACCAATTCAGTCATTTTGTTAAGCTGCATAACCAGACTGAAGTTTCTGCAGGAATTCACTGGTTTTCCTATCTTCATTGCCTGTGTTTTCTCATTTTTTGTCTGCTTAAATTGTTCTATCCCATCTTTACCTGTTGAAATCCTGCCTGTCCTCTAAGGCCCTATTTTAAAATGCTGCTTTCTTCATGAGGCTTTTTGATTTCTTGCCTAGTTTTGATCATACCTACCTGTGAACTCCCAAAGCACTTTATTTATATCAGAAATATGTCTCTTTCTTATTCATTCCACAAAATTATGAGCAACTTGCCAGCAAAGACAGTGTTTTGATGACCATTATAATCTTCCATCTCCAAAGTACACAATTACTTTGCATGTAGAAGAAACTCAATTAGATGCAATTAAGTTTAGGTCTAAGTTTAGATTTAAATCAGAGCCTAATGTAATGAGAGTATCCCTTTAGGCTGGGCACGGTGGCTCACGCCTGTAATCCCAGCACTTTGAGAGGCCAAGGTGGGCGGGTCACAAGGTCAGGAGATCGAGCCCATCCTGGTCAACATGGAGAAACCCCGTCTCTACTAAAAATACAAAAATTAGCTAGGTGTGGTGGCAAGTGCCTGTAATCCCAGCTACTCGGGAGGCTGAGGCAGGAGAATCGCTTGAACCCAGGAGGCAGAGGTTGCAGTGAGTTGAGATCATGCCACTGCACTCTAGCCTGGTGACAGAGCAAGACTCTGTCTCAAAAGAAAAAAAAAAGATCCCTTTAAGTCTATAAATACTATTATCTTTTGCACTTTGTATACAGCTCCATTTTGTTGACTACTGAGCTTGTAATTCACAGTAGTTCTCAAACCTTGTTTATCTATACATGGTTAAAAGACTAGCGAAAATATTAAATCACTTTTGATGGATACTATATGACACTGAGCAGACAGTTTAGGATTACATGCAGTCAAAGCTCTAGGTGTGTGTACTCCAACTCTTAAAAGACAAGTCACAGTTTTACAAAGTTCCATTTTACACATTAAATTTCAAATATTTCCACTTAGTAGAAGTGATGAGAAGATCACAAGTTAGTATGTTACAGTGAGAAAGCTGTATGTTTCCTGTTCTCGGTGCTGACAGGGCTGTGGGGATTTTCCTCAGCTTTTCTGAATGTTCACCTTGTGCCTTGGAGAAAACATGAACATTTGGACAAGAAACAGGATTTTTTAAAGGAAAGTCATGGGCTTCCAAGCTTACATAAAATAAACTGAAGTCCAAGATAATTGGATCCTTCTGGCCTTTTCACTTTTTTGCAGTCCTTCTCTGGCAGTGTTCTCCTTGAGAGTGTGCCCTACCCACTACTCCACAGGATTAATAGCCTGTGAAAGGGGAGGAGTAAACCAACCTTATGGAGTCTGGTAGAAAGAAAGAGCAAGTGTGGAACAGAAAATAAAACCAGTTTTCAAAGCCTTACTCCAGGTTATGCCAGAATTTTTGGTATAGGTGGCTGCCCTATATGATGTGATTTTAAGGGACCAAAAATCCTTGTTTTAAGAAGAAGGAAGGAAAATATCCTTTCCCACTTGACTTGGGCCCAATTTCCTTTTTCTTGAGGTTAAGACTTTTGTCCTATAGAGTTTAGGCTGCAAATGCCAGACTCCCACCGTTAAAGATGGGGCCCAGGAACTTAAACCTGGCAAGCTTTCCCTGGAAATGTCAGTACTTTACACAAACTCAGAATTTCTGGATCATGTATAATAGATCCCAGAGTTTTGCATCCTTGGCCTTTGAGTTCTCAGTTATTATATCAGCTTTTCCTTCTTCTTCTTCGTTTTTTTTTTTTTTTTTTTTGGTCTTAGTGCTTAGTTTATTCCTTCTACAGTTAACTTGTGCTTTGCTTATACTTGGAAGCCATTTTCTTCACAATACATTGTCCAAAATGTATAGCATTTTTATTTTAAAGAACAACAAAAATGCAGAAGCATCTAAGCAAGACATTAGGGTTTTCAGTAACTTTAGAAAGAATCCTAATGAAAAATGATTTAAAATTTAAAAATGTAAATACTAAAATACAAGGGACAAAAACGAATTTTTTGCCTTTCAGTAGTTACTCTCAAAAATGCACATGGAGCTTTCAGTAATTACACAAAAAATGCCCATAAAACATTTTATGTCTCAATAACTACACAATTAATTTACAATATGGGTATCTCCTTCTTACATTTTAAATGACAGACACTAGATTCTGTCCTTAGATTAAGTTTTGAGGGAGGTATGGGTGAGAGGTGCAAAACATTGACCACTATTATCCCAGATGATTGAACACAGGTCTCCCCCTAGTGGCACAGTTTTATCTTTTGCTAGACTTTTATTAATTCTTTGGATCTTGGTAGCCTGTTTCCTCTGTTACTCCTACTAAACAGGATTCTGGTTCACTATTTCTCAATTTCTACCATTTTTCCTATGCTTTTAGAGTGGATATCATCAATTAGGCAAGACTTTGGAAGAGTTTACTTTATCCCTCTATTCAGAAAATAAGCCTCAGTAGTCATTGAATAGTGACAACATGCAAAGAACCAGTATGATGGTCATATATTTCTCCTTACAGTGGCATAAACCTCCTGATTAGTAGAAGCAAACCAAGCATTTTGGCAACTTGTGGCTCTCAGAAACATCTTTCTGGTTAGTGACACTGGAGTGTCATTAAAAATAAAGATGGCTGGACTTTTTAAATAATCTTCCACCAGTGATGACAACTCTGTGTCTGGCACAAGCCACCTGGCTTTGGTGGAAGCAGAGGATGACACATAATTTCCAATGCATCTCCTACATGATCTTTTTATTTTTTTATTTTTTGTAAGCTTCTACATTTGAGAACAGAGCTATAATTGTAAAATGTTATAGTAGTAGGTGGTACCCTGGAACTATCTCCCAAGGAAGGTAAAGGGGTGTGGTTGGGGGGGGAGGGTTCCTAGATTAACCTTAAAGACTTGTGGCAAATCTATTGTACCCATAATCCAAGTACCCAGGTAATGACGTATTCATTTGGAGCTCACTCTACTCCAAGTCTATAATAAGGATGCCCCAAGTATGAAATATCGAACATCAAAATAAAAATGTAGGTCCTCATCAGAACTGTTGCTACATTTTTCTCAGATGGCATCATACATATTGATTGAAAGAAAGTAGTGAAAATTAAGTGGGACCATTTCATGGCTCCCTCTCTTCTTCTCACAATAATCTTTTAGGTACTAGATTCACAAGACCCATACGTTTTGCTCTCCGGTATGACATGTATAAATTGTCCTAAAGGATAGCAGACTTCATCCAAGTCTTGCCTGAGATCATATAAGGCCTGAAATCATATGAGAGCTTAATGCATGGGTAATATTTGAATGGAATGTTACATATTTGTGTTCACTGCGTAATATTCTGTTACTAAATAATTTTTCAGTAATTTACATTATTTGCAATATTTGGTTCATTTTTCGTGACTCCTTATTTCATAGGGTAAAAAGTAATACAATTTGATATTGGGATCTAATGAAGGAAAACTGGCAGGTCAATGTTGTCTGCTTTTGTTTTTTTGACTTTAAAAACAGAAATATATTATCCCTTCTTTTCTCGTAGTCTATAGTTTGAGGTACAAGTATCTAAGAAACTGAGAAAAATTCCTTCTTCTCAATCTTTTCCAGATGTTCTTGCAGAAAGACTATGGGCTTCTGTTCTGGGTTAACTCACAGGACACAGTGTTGTCTCCTACCTAAAATTAATAGACGAGTAAATATCCGGCTGACAGAAGTAAGCTTTCTGTACCTTTTCAGCAAAATATCAGTAATACTCAGCAGTATTTCAGAAGGCAAAAACAAATTCCTGTTTTATCCGTGTTTTTAAAATTTTGACATGAGCAATCACCCTACTTCCTTTTGAATATGTTAAATAGCAAGACTTTCTTATTTTTAGACGGACGTATTTCTGCAGTTGCCTTTATCACATACAGGCTGAACAATCTCATTAAGTTGTGTAAAATTGTTCAAGTGTTCACACTGCAATGGCCTACAAAGCCTAACATTCTAAGCCTTGTTCTGCCTTCCAGCCTGATTTATTATTATACACTTTCAAATGCCCTAGGCTTTCACCATGCCAGACTGTTCTAGCATACAGCATGTTACCTGGATGTCCCTGTCTTTGACTTAAACTTGAACATCCTTATTTTCCAGGCTCCCAGCCACACTTTCTCACCTTGATGGGTGGGAAAATTCCTAATAGGAGAATTGTGTTATGTAATTTCCTCCCATAAATCTTCCTTGAATCATTCACATTGGAATTGGCTGTTCCTTCTTTAAATTCCCATAGCATGTTGCATGTACCTGTACCATAGTCTGATATGGTTCAACCTGTCTGATGATAGATAGTTGTCTACACAAACACTAGATTGTAATCTCTCTGAGGGTAGAGACACTGTCCTATTAATTTATGCATTCCTCACAATAGTTAGAATAGACCTTTACTAAATGTCCATTAGCAGATCTTTAAGAAACACTTGTTAAACAGATACTATATCTGTCCTTGTATGTTTACAGAACCATTATTTTAAATTGTCCAATTCAATATAACCTTTGCAGTATAGCATTTAAAGACCATTCAAGTTATAAAATCTAAAGATATATTTAGTAATTTTTAGCTAATGTTTTACTTATTGTCATTGGCTACAGAAATACATTTGAAAATTCCAAAGCCACTTTTTAAAAAACTTTTGTTTTAACTGGTAATTACATTCAGATTTTTTTTTCCTTTACACGCTGTCTCTCCTCTCCCCCTCAAGCCTATCTGCCGGAAATTTGTTCTTCCTTACTGGTCACCTGCCAATGGATAAAAATAAGTGCTTTGAACACTGTCCACTAACTGATTAGGATTTCCTACATGGTTTCTCCCAAATAATCACAATGTGCTCACTTATGTGTTTGCAAAACAAACTGAAATAACTTTAGTAAAAAGCAAAATAAACCACCTCCTTTGCAGGAACAATGACCCCTCTAGCTTCATGCCCATTTAACCTTTAAAAAAATCATCCAACTAGAAAATTATCATCTTTATCTGCAATCCATGAGCTAAAGCAGAGTACACAACTCAAAACAGTCACTGCCTCATTTAAAAATAGGAACACTTTTACAGTGTTGGTGGGGAGTGTAAATTAGTTCAACCATTGTGGAAGACAGTGTGGTGCTTCCTCAAGGACCTAGAAATAAAAATTCCATTTGACCCAGCAATCTCATTACTGGGTATATACCCAAAGGATTATAAATCATTCTATTATAAAGACACATCCACATGTATGTTCATAGCAACACTGTTTACAATAGCAAAGACCTGGAAGCAACCCAAATGCCCATCGATGATAGACTGGACAAGGAAAATGTGGCACATATACACCATGGAATACTATGCAGCCATAAAAAATGATGAGTTTGTGTCCTTTGTAGGGACATGGATGAATCTGGAAACCATCATTCTCAGCAAACTGACACAAGAACAGAAAATCAAATACTGCATGTTCTCACTCATAGGCGAGTGTTGAACAATGAGAACACATGGACACAGGGAGGGGAGCATCACACACTGGGGTCTGTTGGGGGGGCCAAGGGAGGGACAGCGAGGGCATGGGTAGGTCAGGGAGGGATAACATGGGGAGAAATGCCAGATGTAGGTGACGGGGATATGGAGGCAGCAAAACATATTACCATGTGTGTACCTATGCAACAATCCTGCATGATCTGCACATGTACCCCAGAACCTAAAGTGCAATGAGAAAAAAATCTCAACTCTTGTGGAGATACATTTATGCAGCCACATTGTATTACAATCAAAGAAAGTAAAAACAAAAGCAAGTCAGGTTTAAAAAAGCATCACCTCCTCCCCCACACACATGCACCAAAATCGAGTAGAGCACACTTCTTTGTGGCAATGTGGTGCTATTTTTACTTTCCCTACCATAACCTGCTGCCTTCATATGGCAGGAAATGACAGGCCCCTGCTCACCATTGGTAAGAGACTTGGCAAGTACCTAAAAATATGTTGAACAGGCACTGGCCGCCAAAACCTGCTGTTGAGAAAAGATAATGTTTTATTAAATTTGCCTGCTGGTTTGCTCACTTTTATTTTTTCCACAGGCTAATTGCTTAACCCCTACGTCATTATTCACTCAGAGAGTAAGGCTAGACTCCTAAACATCAGTGGCCCTATGGAATTAATTAGGGCTGGAGTGAGGTTATATGTAAGTTAAGCATTATCTTGCTATTTATTTATTTCTAACTTCCTTCCCTTAAATGTATGGTGTGAAAATCTAAACAGAGAAAGTATTTCTAAGCCATAACTGATGACTATAAGAATTTTTAATAATATTATTTATAATATTTGGTTGGTTTTGATGATTTGATTTCACTGGAGTGAAAACTAAGCAACTAGCCACTTCTTGAGATAGATTTAAATCAAGTTCAATGTATTTTTTGCCTGTTTCCTTTCTAAAATTTAAACAAGTGTTAGGGTAATGATGTTACCAATAAGGCATGGCTAACAGCTTGAGTTCAGATGCCCCTTCACTGTACCTACCAACATGAGTGTATATCAGGTGCAAAGAGATTAGAACATAACTCTGACAGTTTGGAAAGCCAGTTGTTTGTTTCAGCGACTGTGTCAGTGACAGTTTAATTACAAATATGCAATTTCTGGTTATTTTTATTTTAAGATGATCATCAGGTGGTTATGTACTTTCATCATTTGTTCTGTGATAGGCCTCTAGTCTACTTATCTACTTAACTATCTATTTATCTGTCATTTAGACAAGCTTTTCCAGATGGGATCAAGGAAGGTTAAAACAAATA
Source organism: Ateles fusciceps (assembly GCA_036589455.1). NCBI lineage: Eukaryota > Metazoa > Chordata > Mammalia > Primates > Atelidae > Ateles > Ateles fusciceps. Next base: position 346,668 of record JAZHEH010000920.1, on the reverse strand, counting down.
GCTAGCAATCTTAGGCAGAAATTTATCTAAAACTGAGACACTTCTATTTCCCTGCCCTTCCTAATATTGGGAACATCACTGATACCACAAATAGTGCCATGTTTCAACACTGAAGTATTCTTTAATTCCTCCCTTCTCTGTCCTCGGCCTTCTATTTAGGCTTCTGCTGAGTTTGTCTGACCTTCTCTATAATATTATTCTGATTTAACTTGTGTTTTGTCTATTTTCTTGCTCTATTTACCTGAATTATTTAATTCTCAAAACCTCTGTAGGTATGCTATCATCATACTCTATATATCACACCAAGGCATACGTCTTCATGAAATCTCTTTTGCCTGAGAGGATGAGTAGTAATCTTCATTTGGAGCCTCTAAATCTGAGAAAAGTTACCCAAGAAACACATCTTACACACCACACAAACATAGTACTTTCTATACTTCATCAGTGAGTCGAACCCTTCAGGACATGAGATTACCCATAGTGATAAAGTTTCTTTTTAAAATAATAAATTTATCAAAAAGCAGAAATCCAAATGAATTTGTCTCTCCTAAGTTGTCACTTTGAAGGGCTACATGTATATTTCAATTTTTGGAATTCTCTTTAGAATTACACTCAGAACATGCATCATGTTCTTTAGAATAATTTAACTGGTAGCAAATCTTTGTTTTTTTAAGGGTAGATAAATTATTGGAAATCAAAAGCCATTCATAGCCAGTCTGAACAGTGAAGTTAAAGATTAACTAGAAAAATGTCATTTTTACTCACAAGCTTGGTATGATCACACTGTTTAAAGATTCATTTTTCTTGATCAGCTCAAACCAATTCCTAAGACAGTTTCAAAATGTATGAGAATATTTGGTGAAACACAGCGTCATTAAGATAAGCATGTAGCCTTGTGAGTTCACCTTCAAAATGATGACATTTATTTGAAAATATAAGTTGTAGTCTTTACTTAAATTAGTCACAGACAGAGTGAGAAGTCTTGAATTCTTGTTCTACCTCTACAATTGAATGCCTGTGTGACCCTGAGAGAGTCACTTATTTCTCCGGGTCCCAATTTCTTCTCTAAAATGAGCATGTTAAGCCACATAACTTTTAAAGGGAATTTTAGATTTTGTCGTTTTACTTTTGGGTTTTAAATGTCCTTTGTTCTCCACATCATATACATTTATTCATATGTATGGGTATATAATATTACATAATATCCAAAAATTTGATAAATAATAAGTCATCATTTATAGTAAGCAAGAAGAGCAGGGACTCTGGAGCCATTCCTACTGGATTCAAATCCTGTCTCTGCCACTTCTTGGCCGTGAGGCTTTCGGCAAGTTATTTAAACATTTCTGTGCCTCAGTTGCCTCATCTGTTAAGTGAGATGATAATAGTACCTACCTCTATGAATATTTAAGAAGTTAATATTTATAAAGATCTACAGTATGTACTTTATAAATATATAAAATAAAATAAACAAATTCTTAGCATTTTATGCAGTGGAGATAACTGTACGCATACACAAATGTTGTGGCCAAAGACTGAATGCTAACTAATGTATCTAGGAAAAAAATAATTCAATAAAATTTCATGGATATCTTTATGCCTCTATGAATAAAAGTTTTGCTATTTTTGTATGTTTTGTTTCTTGGTAGTAGTAGTGGTTGGGTCTCTCTTTTACTCTCTCTCTGTCACTAGAAACCATACCTTGATTATGGATTTTCATGTCTATTAATGAATTAAAATGCACTTGAATTCCCCCCCCAGTGAATTTGAATTTTGTATCATAACAGGATTGCAAAGATGAACCAGAAATTTCACCTGTTAATATCTCCAACAGTGATATAGTACTTCATTTTAGACAATAGATGATTATTTTTTTCTATTTTTAATAGTTTTAATTTTTTTGTGGATACATAGTAGGCATACATATTTGTGGGATGCATGAGATATTTTGATACAGGCATGCAATGTGAAATAAGCACATCATGGAGAATGGAGTTTCCATCCCATTGGGCATTTATCCTTCAAGTTACAAACAATCCAGTTGCAGTTTTTACATTATTTTATAATGTACAATTAAGTTATTGACCATAATCACCCTGTTGTGCTATAAAATAATAGGTCTTATTCATTGTTTTTAAGTGTTTTTTTTTTTGTATTCATTAACTATTGACAATAGAAATATGCCACTGTCTGTGTAGGCTACCCTACTTAACATGAATCACTAAAATATGAATGTTACAAACAATATACCTAGACAGGTACCTGATTCTTTATCCCTGTCTCACTGAGCTTTCAAGTGTACTCATCCTGATTACATCACAGGGAAAGGCTCAAGTGGTCTTGAACAGAGGTTCATTTCCCTTTTACGAGAAAGTCTCACTAGAAAGAAAGAATGGGGTGGCCTGAAACTTATAACAAAAAAAGGAAAAATATGGGGTGGCTTTAATTTGGCTTCCGGATAACCATAAACCCATATATTAGTTTGGTGCAAAAGTAATTGTGGGTTTTGCCATTACTTATATTAATTACAAAAACACTATTATTTTTGCATCCAACTAATATTAAATACTTGGGTTAAACATGAAGTGGATATGTGCACTACAGGAGTTGTATTAGTTGTTAGAAGTCTGACCTCCCTGGTCAGAAGTACAACATAATGCTACAATGGCTGGCGCGTTTCCCCCCATGTTTAAGTGGACTGCGCATTTTGTTCATGATTTTTCAAACTAGGCTTAAGCACTAGACATGTTCCCTTACAATGATTAGATATCAAGATTTGTGCTTGGGCAACACATTTCTTCTAAGAACGGGCATCCAGACAAAGAACCAAAAGCAAACAGAATAAACATTCCCTGCTCTGAAATCTGCATCTTCCAAACCTGCCCCTAACCTGATTCTTACCAATCAATGAATAAAAATTTGCCAAACATTCAAGTGATTCATGTACACCTACTGTAATTTTTTCTTTGCCACAAACAGCATCTCCTTTCTCAACATATACACATACTACCCTATTGTATGCATGTAGAGTGGCCAGTGTGTGCTGGGTGAGATTATATTGTATAAAAGTTTAACATTGAAAGCATTTATTTAATCTGCGCATAGACTTACTTTCAAAATGGGAATAAAGGCTGGGTACCCTAGTTTCCCCACATCCCCTTTTGAAGCCTAAAATGTAGGTCAAACAGCCCATAAAAATCAGAGCCAGGACTAGCGTTAGATGAGTGAGGCACTTTCCTTGGACAAAATTTAAGGAGTTGGAAAACAACTCAGTAATGAATAGAAATAATATTTCAATGCAGTATTTTTTAAATTGAAATGAAATATTCACAGTAAACAAAATGTCAAGATAGTAAATAAAGACAGGATCAGCATGACTGATTTTTCTTTGTCTCAGGCAAAAGGGACTCAGCAGAGCACTATTGAAAACAATGTTACACTTTATCAAATACTTCACAAAGTACAGCTTTTCATGTTCTGTGATATTGTGTATCTTGATTGCTAGAATCAGGCTATTGCTTGGCAATTTATCAAGCAGACCAGCAAATGTGCAACAGGTGGCTAGCAAAGACTCTCATTATCTGTCCAGGACCCACAGGATTAAACAGTATTGTTTTTAGGAAAGAGGCCCAGATAGAAGTCAAGACCATATTTGACTACCTACTGTTTTCTTCAGTGCTGTGGAAACTTCTTAATCAGAGCAATAGGGTCTCCAGAAGAAGCAGTGAAGAATCTGGCTTGATTAATTCATTCATGCCTTAAAAAACATAGAAAAGCAGTGGTCAGGTGCAGCACGGAGAAGATGCTCAGAGAGGGCTGGAAAATTTCAAGAAGTGGATACTGAGATCCCAAAATCAATTACCACAGGAAAAGGAGAGTATAGAGAGTTACACTTAGCCATTAGTGGTAGCAGGGTAGAGTGAGTGAGAATCCCTTTACCATCTGACAACTCTTTTTGACGTGGCAGCTTTTGGAAAGAGTGAGAGAAGGTAGGAATGTTGGTGGAAGGGTTTATGTGTCACTCTCTGGTTACAAGGAACCCTTAACTATGGTGAACTATGTTAGAAAAATCCCACAGCCTCTAGTTAAACTACACAATACAGTTGAAGGGTATAAACTGTCTTTTTCAGTTAGTATCTTTTCTAAATAGTTACCATGATCACAACTGTTTCATTGATTATTAAATGCATATAGAGGGGAGGGCAGGGAATGAAATACAAAGAATACATTTTTTACTTGGTAGAATGAATTAAAGGAACATAAAGGGGAACAGCCTTAGGTGGGTAACATGGTAGGATTACCTGAGATGCCAGATCATAAGTGTTTGCAAAGGATTCCACAAAGGGAAGGAGAAGGCAGGAAAGACAGAGGGAAAGCAACCAATGCAATATCTTCCACCTACACAAATTTGCTTCAAGCTAATCCTCTTAACACAATGATTTTTATCTAGAATGATAGCTTTTGGGGGAATCCTTTGAAGAGACTTGCGTTCTAATGTCAGCTTCAGTTGAGTAATCTTGAACTACTTCTTTTGCTTCTCTCTCTCTTTTTATTTCTTCCTCATGTAAAATGAATCAAATAATAATGCCTACTCCTGGGGAACATTGTTAAGATTACATGAGATATCATAAAGTAAAAACCAGTAAGACAGGGCTTGGCTCATAACAAGTGCTCAGTAAATACTATTTATCTTTTTTCTTCTTTCCTGTAGCACCTAGTAAATAGGGTACTAGACACATTAAAGCTCCATAATAAATCCTTTCAAAAAGACGTGATGAGGAAAAAATAATGATCAGGCTTAAATACACAGTAACATTCTTTTTAAATTATTTTTGTCCTTGAGAGAGGATAACACAGTGGGAGAAACAGACCAAGTAGAAGAAGAATAACCAAAAGGCATGTCCAGAGGCCCAAGAATTCAAAGCAGTTTGTCATGGGGGCTAGGAGAGAAAAGCTAGGCAGTAAGTTACAAAGTGACAGTTATATTCCTTGCTGGTATATTGTTTGTGAAAACAGAACCAGAACAGCCCAAGCACCACTTTAGTGTGTCGTATATGTGAGGACAAACTAGAGCAATAGTCTGCAGGGGACAGAGTTTAGTGACTGAGCAGGGTTATAGATTAATCATAAACACTAGCCAAATTTAGCTGACTAGAAGCAGATTCTATTGAAATAGTGAATATTCTTAGGCACTTTTACATTTTTAATCATTTAATTTATTACGCTTTATAGACAGGGAGTCAGGTAAGATATCAAAGAATGGATTTTGGTTTAAAGAGTCACTTCATCTTTTTTTTTTTTCTGGAATAGACATATACTTTAAAACTATTTTGTTTTACTTGCAAGCTTTTTCAACTCCGAGACAGGTCATTTAGGCTGAGAGAAACTGAGTGTATGGGAAAAAGCACTAATCAGAGACATAGGACACCTACTTTTTAGTCTTGGCCTTATCACTAACTAATGGTGTGACCTTGGGAATGTCCCTTCTATCTCTTAACCTCGTATTTCATCTGTGGAATGAAGGAGTGACTAAGATTATCTCTAAGGTTACTTTTTAGCACTGACAAGTCTAGTAGAAAGTTTGATTAGGCAGATAGGCCAATTCTTGATAAATATTGGAGAAGATGTGAAGAAACCCTGTGTTCTTCCTCCCCCAGTGTATTATCCTTCAAGCCTGGCTGAATCCTCATACCACAACTTTAATTGCCTGGGCCCCATATCCAATCCAAGACCCATAGTCTTAAGCAGACTTTTCTAGTTACTACAGATTTTGTTCCTGTCACAAACTACTCCCTATCAAAATGTCCCATATAGCCATGTTTCTACTTTTATGCTTAAAACCATTGAGATGTGATAAGTGGATTTACGCTAACGCCTTAATGAGCGAGGACTAGAAGATAGTATCCAGGACCTTCACAGGGAGTGTGCAGGATTTTCCTAGGAGGCTTTCTTCAATAAAAACATGGGGACTATTGCAGATCTAGACCAAAAGGAGCACAGTAGCATGAAAGACGAGTAGGGGAGAGGTTATAGTCAGCTTGAATCCCTCATATCATACACTGGAGCCCTCTCAACAGCCAATGTATGGAGTAACTCAACAAATTCAATCAGCAGATATTTACTGAGCACCTTGGTTAGCATGCCATATACATTGATAAGTTCAATGGTGATGTAGATAATGATTAATGAGCCTTATAATAATTTATCATTTTCTGGAAGACCTGATTCAGCAATTTAAATAAAAACGAGACTTTATTAATCTTGATTAAAGCTTTGCTAATTTTGTATTAATCTCTATGAATGCTTTGCTTTTTACAAACAAGGTAACTGAGGCCCAAAGAAAGTAAATAAAGACTCATCCTGAGTTATGTAACAAGTTAATGGCACAATCAGAACTAGAACCTAAGTATTAATTTAAACGGCTTTTGTTCATTTCTTCACATCACACTTCCTCCCTTCTATACATTGTATATTATGTGTGTAGCTATTTCTCTTTCCATCATGTGGTCAGACCATCTAAATGTAAGATTTATGTTGTTAAGAACTATCAATTTTTTGCATCGAACACCAGTGTGCAAATCACCAGAAACAAGTTGTCCTTTTGTTTTCTTTTTCTACAATAGTGTAGAAACCCATACTCTTAACTATATGCAGAAGAAACCACAACCTATTCCAGTCCGTTCCCCATATCTCTCGCTAACTCTACCTTACCCCAGACAGAAACACAGATATTCTTTTTACATTGAGTTCATTCATTTCTGCTGGCATCCAAGACTGGAAGAGAGTGACTAAAATGAGAGAAATGTTATTTTTCCTCTTTGGCCATTTCCTGCTGCTCCAGTTTGCTAAACTATCAAACTAGGACAAAAGAATGAAGTGACGAGACATGCAATATCTTGCTGTAAATCACATCATCATGCTAGATATCACAGAAGATTAAAAGAAATGAGACATGGCCCCTTCCCTGGAAAACCTGGCAGAAGTGAAACAAGAGAAAAAAAAGACATGTGTAAAATCAATTATTAAATTGGGCAGGTCAAATGCTAAGCTCTGTAGAAGGCTGCTATATATTTAGGGTAGAAACCCACAACGGACCTTAAAGTGGTTGGACTACACCATACGGCATTTCTAAAAGCAGTGATTCACTGATCCATAAAAGTTATGCCTCTCTTTCTCATTTATTCAGCTGCAAGCCTTAGAACTATTTCCCTCCTCATAAGCACTTCAAGCTGCAAGCTTAACCAAGCATAATGCTAACATGTGCCAAGGGAAATTTGTCAGGTGAAAGGCAAATGCAAACTCAATGTTCCCAGTGTGATTTCAATCCAGTAGCACAAGGTATTTTGCCAATTGTACAGAGGAGCTCTGGCAAAAGAAATACAAAGTACCTGTTCAGTATCTGCATGGTGATCCATACCCTTATGAGAGAAGTGTCCTCAATTACACCATTTTCACAGATAGAGAAACTGAAAAATGAGAGAACTTAGTATCTTGTTCAGGTTTATACATCTAGTCAGCCCCAAAGTAGCATGACTTCATGCTTGTGATTGGTGCCTGCTGAAAGCATAATTCAGAACAGAGTTTAGGAATTGATGTCCCAAGGTTCTTCCTCTATTTCCTCTTGGATAGGGAGCACAGACAGAGGAGGTGAGTCTGTAGAGAGCAGGAGAATGTGGTGGGAAATAATTAGCATTATCAGCAGTCAGACTGGCCTAAAACTTTGTTACTGTGTTTTTGTTCTTTCAACTCAAGGTTCGATAACTGACTGGATCAGATGGTTACCACACTGAGCTCCTAAACTTAAGTATGCGATTAGATTCCAGTTAATTCTCTCTGTAATGTAGCCATAGAGTATTCTCTGAACCAAGAACAGACATCCTATAACTCCAAGTACTTGATCATAAGGAAAAAGCTTACTCACAAATATAAAAATAGCTCTATCCTCTTTTCCGATGGTTGATGTGTAAACTTGATTTTGCGCATGAAGTATCCCATGTTTCCCACAAATTCTAATGCCTTATAGCCAATATAGAAGGCACTAGGAGGCCAGCAAAAAAAAGTTAACACATAAATTAATCTATGCTCCAGACCTGTTTAGGAGAGCCTCTGTGTACAATTTTCTGAGCCCTTTCCTTTTGTTGATTTTAACTTGCATCTAAAACCACACGTTTTGTTCTAATCTCTAACAGAGCCTCATATCTGGAGTTCAGAACCTTTGCTCTTAAACCTTAGCATGTCATAGATTAGATTACGTATAAGAAAGCAAAAGTTCTAATATGATTTTCTTTTACGTTATGTCAGCCTAAGTGTAGATGGATGGTGATTCTGTTTAAGGCAAAAAGTTCCATGAAGTAACATACCTTCTTCCTAAATCTCTTTTGTATAATCAGATTTAATATGTGCTAGCTTATTCTCCTCAAGTAAATAAGCTCTAAGAGGGCAGAGGTTATATTTTGTAAAAATAGTAAACACATTGTAAAGACTGGTTCAAGATAACGAAAGCATTTAATTTCTGCTTTTTACAATTCTGTTTTATTCATTTTATTCTCTATTCCCCACTTCCTTTTCCTTGTTCACCTAGCCTAAATCCAATAAAAGGACAACCTGTTTTGAAATGGGTACATCCTGATTTCTTCCATTACCAACTCTCTTGATTCTCAAGTGGAAAGGGACAAGATACTGAATTATAGCTTTATCTTATAGAGATAGCATAACACATAGAAAGAAGTTTGACAATCAACAGAACTGGGTTTGAAACTCAACCAAGATAGATATGTTTGTTGCATAGATTGTGATGGTGGTTTCCCAGGCATATATCTATCTCCAAACTTACTAAGTTATATATATAAAATATACACATCTTTTGTATGTTAATTATAGTTCAATAAAGTGGTGTTGAAAAAGTTGTATATCACTGGGAAAGTTATGTTATTTCTTGAATATTAGTTTCTTAATCTGTAAAATGGAGAAAACAAATCTACATTTATTGTTGTCAAAATGATGTAAGGCACCTTGTCCCATACTTAGACTATTTTAAGTGCACAATTTAAAAATATATACTATTTTTGATGATAGAACACTAAAAATAAAAGAGCCAGTGGTAGATAAGCTCGAAAAACCTGCCAAATCTTAGATTCTGAATAGCTGTTTAGATGTTTTATAGCTTTTTCTAGACATATTACTAAAAATATACTTGATTTAGAACCGAATATAAGCTCCAAAGGGAGATAGTTAACATATCAAGATGGTCTGAATCTGATGTTGACCCTTAGTTCATGGTGCGACTTTGGACCTGCTTTGCAACTCATGTATGGAGCTGTGAGAAGGCTCTGAGAACTAAAAGTAAGTCCAAAATCCAAAATCATATTAGAAAACTATTATTTTGCCTTTGCCAAAGAAACTAGACTGAACTCCCAGTGATGTGGGAATAGAACAAGGCCAAAGGCTCAGTATTCCCCATGAAGAAAATAAAATCAGTATGCTTATGAGTGAGACTGAGTAAACCAAACCTAATTTTCATTCTGAAATAAATTATTACAATCTAAAAATCATTTGTCACCCAAGAAAATGTTATATGAAATTAAATCTCTATTTTCAAAACAAATTTTTACATATGAAACCGAATCAATTCTATCTTTTCAACTAATGTGCTGAAATTTTGCAGAAAAATATAAAGAACTGATCACCACTTCTTAGAAGTGTTTCATATTATTTTACTCAATATGACAAGTGGGTTAATGCAGGCAAATGTTAAATAGGTTAAATTTAAAATTTTCAAAGCAACATCATACAGTCTTTAGAGGGGAATATATTAGCGTGATTTACTATCAATTTTCATTTCTATTGTGTGTCCAAAATTTTTCCAATGAGTATCCAGGTGTGTCAGTAAATGAAAATTATGAGTAGAAGACTGCATCTGGATGTATTGTATTCAAGTAGCCCACATAACAGAGGTTCCACAGCATTTGAGGAGGGGGCCAGCATGATTAACCATCATGCCCATATTCTTCAGATATTGATTTAGCCTGTAGTTTTACTCTGGCCATTCATGTTTGGCCCAAGTCCCAGTCAAGGAATAACTTATAACCTGGGGTGATCAGCTTTAATATTTTTTCTCTATTGGACTATGTCACAGAGATTTTCAAATTTAATTATTCCCAGAGGTCAGCTAGTTTTAAATTTTCTGAGTAATTTTTCCCCTGGAAGAGACACAAACAGACACAAAGATAATATTTCATAATGTAAAATTCTTAAAACTGTAACTTAGAACTAAAGTAGTCATTAACAAATAATTATACATCAAATATAATCTGAGTTATAGTCTCTATTCTGAAAAGCAGCCCTTTCTCTCTGCAAATTGCAGAATGTACTCAGAGTGTTTGCTTAACCAAATTTCATGCGAAAAAAACTGAAGGAAGTTTAATTTATTCTCCATGGTCAAAAGAGCCCTTCAGCAAGATGTCAGAGCAAAACTGGGTATCCCTAAATCCAATATAAGATCACTTACTCAGAATAACTTGGGCCCCAAATCTGCCTTCCCTAAATAATCCAGATGGATTATTTAGACCAGCCACTTTACAGTCTAGTCTGTTTTATTCATACTCTGCTTCAGCTAGGTAGAATTTTCTTTTTAACCCTAATAAACTTTTAGAAATCATAGTATTTCAGAGAGAAAGGCTTTACTGTACCAGATTCCTTGAAATGCACTGTGACTGCGTTGGATACAAAACTCTTTCCTACAGTCAGTAGTTCTTCCTCAGAGAGACTAATGCTAGGCCAAATTACTGAACTTTCCTTTGTTAAATTGAGTTAGTTTTAGGAAGTATTACAACATTAGTACTACCTAGTTTTAACCCTAACTTTTTTAGAAGAGAGAGCAATCAACAGGTACATTTGTAAGTAGAAGGTGTAAAAATGAAGGGAAAAAAAGGTAAAAATAAAAACAGATCCCAATCAAAACTGGACCAAAGAATACAGAAGCAGAACACTATTGCCATAAGGATATGGGGGAACAAGTTAAAGAAATATGTCTTTAGAAAATTAAATGAGTAAGTCTTTCTGTATCAAAATTACTAGGGGCCAGGAAACTATAGATTAAAATAAAATGTAAATTTTAAAAATAGACTCTGTGGGGTTTTTCTTCTCATAATATACTTTGCTGATAGTATTTAATTGTAAAAACATATCTGAGAAATAATAAATCAGTCTATATTCTACATGTTATTCATTTTTCAGCACACCATTTGGTCTGACACTTCAAATGGAGTAGATACCAAAAACAACACACTTTTAGTTTTAAAGAAGTAACTTATAAGTCATCAGTATTACCTAAAAAAGATTAAATACTTTGAATAGTAAATTATTTCATCACTGTTATCCTATGCTTATATTGTAAGAATCATTTTATCATACAGAAATATGTCATTGGGGTCAAGTTCAGGGGCTCACCTCTGTAGTCCCAGCACTTTGAGAGGCCAAGATCAGGAGATTGCTTAAGGCCAGGAGTTCCAGACGAGCCTGGGCAACATGGAGAAACCCTGTCTCCACAAAAAAGTACAAAAATTAGCCTTGTGTGGTGGTATGTGACTACAGTCTCAGCCCCTTGGGAGGCTGAGGTAGGAGAGTCATCTGAGCCCGAGGAGATCTGTCTGCAGTGAGCGCTATACTCATGGCACTGCATTTCAGCCTAGGTAACAGGGTGAGACCTTGTCTCAAAAAAAAGTCATCGATGTATAAGAAATATCTGGTGACATGTGATTAGCTTATAAGAAATACTTGAATCTGATCTGCCAAGTAAAGCTGAAAAAACATTTAGCTAAATAATAATAACAATGTTGAAGTCTTTCATCTGTTTCTAAGAATGTAGAGAAAACCTTATTTTCTTCCTTAAGTAGTGTGACATTTTGCAAAAGCTTTTTGAAGAAGCAAATATTATGTCAGGAATTAGGAAAGGAGTTGATGGGATTTTTTGACTTGGTGACAGATATTTGCATTTATTTTAGGTTTCCAGTGACATAGAATTATGCTATCCAAGATGCAACTGAGTCTGAATTGGAAGCCCTGCCTCCCACAGTGGGTACAAGTCATGCTTCTGCATGACTTACATGACTGATCCTGGTAATGGTTCAAATTGTAGTTTCCTCACTAGATAACTAAATTTAGTGAACTACTTGACCTGTAACCAAGTTTCCAGAGTCTATACAGACTTGATTTGGGCTAATATCATGCATATCTGATTATTTGTTAGGAACTCTGTCTGCATCTTGATCCCTAGCTGTTGCTAATGCAGTTGTTGCTGCAAAGAAAAGTGATGCCTCTGGAGCACATTCTTTGTTTATCTTCCAAAGACTATACCAGAAAAACCCACTTTAATTTTCAAATATCAGATAGCACTTAGTTATATGACAAACATTAGTAATAGTCGATCCACTAATTACTGTATCCTTTTCAGGATTCACATACTACCACTTATTGTACGTATTTATCCTCCTCACACTCTAACCTTAGTTGATGGACCGCATATGCCTGTTTATGTCAGACAAAAATCCTAAAATCTTGACTCCTTTCTCAAATCTGGAATCTTCTAGATCTCAGGACCTATTAAATACTCTCTCTTGTCTAATGAATTGGCCATAATGTTGCCCTGACATTCAATACAGCACATAAGCATCCAGTATATGGCCTGGTCTGTGTTAATTCTTGTATTATAGCATGTAGTATCAATTTGCATTTTGGGTTTTTTTTTTTTATGAGCACAGTAGGAAAAACTCTTTCCTATTCTTGGAAGGAAACAGTGGTAAAGCCCAGAAACTCAAGGCCTGTTACAATATTGGGGCCCTTGGGAGAAGCCTGAAGTGTGCCCTGGTATTGAGAGATTCTTGAATGCTCTCAACATGAAATCTTTTAGTATTTCCCAATGAATAATGCATGTCTTTTAATCCACAAACCTTGACAATCAGCAAGGAGAAATGAACAGAGCACTGGACAAGGTATGAAAAGCCTGGATTCTACCTTTGTGTCTGTCACACACAGAGGTACTTGACCCAGTCACTTCATCTCTATGAGTCTCAATTTTTCCATCTGCACAATGTATGCTATGAATCTACTTTATTTCCCAAAGTATAAAAATCTCAGATGTTTGCCATTGCTCTGAAGTGACAAGAGTTGAATCTGTTTCTGATAATTTCTTATTCTCGGACTTGCGATCTAGAGACTGATTCTTGAGACCTATAGCATAAAAAGAAGACTTTGAGGGGATCATTGTAATGGGCAGTGGAAGAGGGACCCTTCTGTGCCCCTCTTTTATCAGGATTGGGTAGAGATCAGGAAAAGGAGTTTACTTCCCTTTCTGGTTTTGTGTAGCTGATTGGTGCCAAAAGTATCTATGAGTCGGATGCAGAAGGTATGCTTTCCTGTCCTCTTCATTTCAGTTTCCTAGTACAAAGGGGGATGATGAAGTGCATTCATTCCTAGGGCTCTTCAGGTGAAATTCAGTGAGATGTTAGGAGCAATTTATTACCCACTTTGTGTTTATTAATCTTTACATTATTCAGCATCGTATTAAACTGGCCCCAATAAAATAGATACACTAGGTGGTTCCTGTCTCATAAAAATATTATTACAAATATACAGCAAAGCAGAGCAGTACATGTATTCACAAGTGCAAAGCACATTATCTGTAACTAAAAGCATATCCTCCTTGGATACAAACTTCTTGGCATATCCAAATGTTTGCCAGTGTGACTGGTATAATCTTGTCCTGGGTGGAAGAACTTTAATCCTCTCTATAAGTTTAATGTTTTTTTGTTTTTATACCTGATATGTACAGAAGCTGAAAGAAAAATAAAATACTCCTTGCTGAATGACCCAAAGCTCTCTAAAGCATATAGTTCTGCTTATTGAATAAAAGTATAACTTTTTCTTTTATGCAAAATTTAGAGCAGTAGAAAATAAAGTCCATATACATTACTGTTGACAGTAGAGGAAGGAGCAGGAAAGTTATTTGAGATTTAATATTGGCTCATGTTGTACCACATCCCTCCTCATTTCCATCTCTCTCTCAAGCAGGAATTCATGACTTTGTTTCTTTTAGTCTCTGAATGAAGCTCCTAGCAGTTACACATGACTGATACTGTCATTATATGGTTTAAAGTCAAAAGGCACCATCCTAAACATTTTCTCTTGGAGCACAAAAAAGAAACAACATGCAAACAAGGAAAAATAATTGCACTTACATTTTGTCAAAATAAGTCAATTTTGAGTATCAAGAAATGCAAATTAAATTCAAAATCATTTTAACCATTGTTGATTTTTTAATGTGATTACTTACTATCGTAGATAGAGCTTATCTATGAAAAACAGACCAACTATGCCTGTTATGTTTCTTATTTTCCCTTTCTCTCATTATAAACAAGTTTTCTTAAATGTGTTTGAAAACAGAATGTTTATATCTATCATGAATTACAACAATTAACTTTTACAGTGAAAATAAGTAACTTACATAAGCTTATAGGAACATGCATATATGTTAGCTAAGGTCCTGAAATATTATAGCTCTCATTTTTTAAATAATAGCTCATTTTGAAAAGGACACAAAGTTAACCAGTTTACTTATGCAGAAGATAAAAATAGCACTCCCAAAGAGTAATAGCAACAAATAGATAAAAATTATCCTGCATCTTCATGTAAGCAACTCTACTTAATACAAAACAGGTTAAATTGAAAATGTTCACAGGAATGTTTTATTCCATATCAATTGAGCTAATCACATTATTAAAAATCTCTCCATGTCAAACTTATATTTCCCCAAGTTTAAAGTTGCCCTCCCTCCTCCGGCAGCCCACCACACAATTATTTTTGTTTGTGCAAATACCAAAAAAAAATAACATTTAAGGATGGTCCAAGTTCATTTTACCCTTAACTGTCCTTAGACTTGACAAGTTATACAGATCTTGCATGAAGAGTCCAGTTCTAGATATTAAGGGAAAAACGCACAGATGAGAGCTAATGATGCATAAATAATTAGAACCTACCATTTCAGTTTCTTTCTGTTTCTTCAGAGATCTCCAAAGAATTCATGTGACGGCCGCTCCAACAAGGATGCTTCTGATCTGTGCATCAGTTTAGGCTCCCTGTTCTGAAAATGACCAATCCAATTCTCCTTCACTAGCAAAGGGAAAAAGAGAGAAGAAGGAGGAAGAAAGAGAGAGACAAAGAAGGAGAGGCAAAGGAAAAGAAAGGAAAGGAAAGGAGAGGAGAGGAAAGGAAAGGAAAGGAAAGGAAGGGAGGTAGGAGAGATGGAGGGAAGGAGAAAATAAATAAAAGTAAAAATAATACAAAATAAAAGAAAGCCAAAAGGAAAATTATGAAAGCAAAAAGACAAAAAAATTATCAGGAATATCCAACCACTGTCATGTTGAAAAACATAGTAGTAAGATGTCAGAGTGAATTATGCAAGCCACTCTCTATTTACACTGAACCTTTCCTTATCCAGGGGGCAACCAGCGTGTTCTTTTGCTTTCATTCTCTCCACCCCCCGCCCACCCCTGTTAATAATGCAGGGCTACACTACAGGCTGTATGTAGAGCCTGCAAAACTTCACGCTTAGGAAAATAAATTCTTTCTATTTCCGGGGCCACAGTGCATTGTCTTCTGTGGTTGCACTCCAGCTTTGGGTTCATGATAACACACAGCCTATTTGTCTATGGAGTCCTTTGCTGAAGCTAGGATCCCTCGAGTTGCTTCCATAGATAGTGGACCACTACAACCTGAGGGTGATCCTTTCTCACAGCCTCTCACTTGTGTTCAGTTACCAAAGTGAACATCCTCAAGAATGTTCCCTAGAAAGCTCCCAGGAGGAGAGGTCAAGGTGAGCATGATCTTTGCCTAGGGCATTCTTGAATACACAAACCTCTAAAATTCTGACATTGAATTAAATACCCCACTCCTTAAGAGGAATTTGGAGCTATAATCCACTTTCCACTTCCGGTCTCCCCATTTCCCATTGCCCTCGGGGTCCCTGTTACCAAGAAGTGCAGGTAAAGCCCCTATTTCCTCTCAAGTGGTTAGGCAGGATCCGATGAAAAGAAGTTAGTTTTCTGTGGCCCAGACCCCAGTGCCACAGGCTCTTGAAGATTGTGTTCCAAGGAGCCCCAGAGTTACAGACCCTTGAGACCAGTGCCACACTGTATTAGGCACCTAATGTCCCCCTCCCCCACTCCCCCCAAAGATAGTTGAACAGGAAGCAGCTGGAGGTAATACCCATGACTTGGGTAATACCTCTAGATCAAAGTAAAGGGACTTTTCACATAGGCCATGGAAGAAAAAAATATGTTATTGCAGGTTGAGCCTCGTGCCAAGACATACCTGTGTGGTATGTTATAGGGCATAACTGGAGGGCTCTTCACCTCAAAATATCACCTCCCACTATGCCTGAAACATGAGTCCTGTAGGGGCAAGAATTTCTTTCTTCCTGAAGTCTTGATTTTAAAATTCTCATCCTCCTAGAAATATACTTACTTGAAAACCTTGGTGTGAATGAGTTTAGAACTGTAAAAGTAGGAGTACATGTTGAGAACAGAATATAAAGGAAAATTGAAGAGATCCAAGGATAGGAAAACTGAACTGCTAAAAGCAAAATAACAATTTTGTCACAAGCTAGCTTTAGTGAGAATTGCCTTGAGCAACTGGAGAAAAATATAAGAGAGAAAAAGGGGTTTTGGTGTTTTTGTTTTTAGAGACAAATTCTTGCTCTGTCGCCCAGGCTGGAGTGCAATGGCCCAATCTTGTCTCACTGCAACCTCTGCCTCCTGGGTTCAAGCAATTCTCATGCCTCGGACATCTGAGTAGCTTGGGGTTACAGGCATAAGCCGTCACATCTGGCTAATTTTTGTATTTTTAGTAGAGATGGGTTTTTACCATGTTGACCAGGCTGGTGTTGAACTCCTGGCCTCAAGTGATCCACCTGCCTTAGCCTCCCAAAGGGCTGGGATTACAAGCATGAGCCACTGAGCCCAACCAAAGAGTAAACTAATCTAAATGTGTATTAGACCAGACATATCTCACAAAAGACAGAAATATATTGCACTGGCATTTTCTTTTGATTCTGTGTTTGGGGTCTGGCAGATGATGTGGATAATATTATGTTTGTTTGTTTAGAGAAATATTATTTTTTCTACTTGCTTGAGTGTGTCTAGAGTTCATTGTGATGCTCTTTTTCCTCACACAGTCTTAGCTTCATTCAGCAAACATATACTGAATAACTCCTAAGGGTAGAGCAGTGGATTAAATTCAACTGCGGAGGTGAGAATAAAGGACAGAGTGGCAGAGGCCTGATGGCAAAGGAAAGGATACCATGTCCCAGCAACTCTTTAGAATCCAATTAAGCAGATAAGACATATATATATATATATATATATATATATAAAAATGCAATAATACATATAATGTAAATATATATGTTTGTGTGTGTGTGTGTGTGTGTATATATATATATGTATATATGTATATAATGCAATTGCCCCAAATATAAGGCAACATGAATGTAATAAGGGCCCAGGAATGTCATATCTAGTGCTGTAAGATTTCAGAGAAGGCAAGGATCTCAGAGAGCTAGAGTAATGGGTACAATACTATTATAGAAGTCAGGCAAGTCTTCCAGGAGGAGAAGGGTTTGGGCTGGGCCTATTAAGAACCACAAGTAAGTAAAGAATAGAAATATTATTTGGATTTCTGAAAACCCATAGCTCTTGCCACTTTTTACTGGCTCACCTCTTGATATCCTCATTTTACACCTGCTTGCTTCCACCAAATAAGCTTTGGGGGTAGGCATGTCTTTCTCGTTTTGTAGAACACACATCTTTTAAATTTTCAGCCTCAGATAGAACTCTTAGGAGCCAAACTTCATGTGTTTTGAAATAAAACACCCAGTGGTGAAATTCCCTGAGTGATACTGCCCTTATCTTTTCTATTTAGGTCAAGAAATTTGAGGCTGACTAGAACCAAAGGAAACAATCCTATAGGAACTTCTGAACTTTCACTACCAGTTGGTCCAATAATAGTATATCAGAGCTGAAGGGAATATGAGTGATGGTATAGTCTAAGCTCTCATTTTAAAGTTGAAGAGAAGTAAGAAGGAACCTGGTTCAAGTCTTACAGTTAATTAATGATAAAGTTTGGATCTGAAACATGGTTTTTTGACTCTTAAGACAATGTTTTTACCAAAATAATTTCCATCTGGCCAATGCCTCATGGCACCTATGAAATAGGTGATTTATTTGTAGTTACATTATCTGTAGTACGGGTTTCTCTTGTTCAGTTACAGAGGCAAGGTCAAATATTAAATGGACTCAAAAACTACACTTCATAGCTCTGCCTGTATATACATACATATATATATATACATATATAGATATGTATATATATAATCTAGAAAAAGAAAAGAAAAAAGAAAAAGCTCAAGCCTTCTTAAGTTAAGAATAGAGACCCAAATCATTCTTTTATTCTTTCCCTACAGAGCAACTCTGAAATATAAAATATATTAAAGTGGAAGCAAAGTAAAAGTTTCAGCTCTTAATATAGGTTTGAGGAGATAATTTCCTTTATAATGAATATTTCATTATTATTTATGTTTACCTTGTGATTCTAAACTTACTAGGTCTCAAGCTGGCTTCTTTGTCATACTGTAAATAAAAGATTACATGGAACAGTATAGATTATGATTTATGTAGTTTTTCTAAATGTATTCATACCATCAGTTCCATAGTTTTAAATGCAAGGGATCCTCCCATTCCAAAGATTTTTAATATTTTTAATAGTTATGATTTAATCGTGATTAAAATTTGTTTAGCATTCTGTAATATGTAAAGTGCTTTATGTCTGGCCATGCACTTGCACAGAATTAACTCATCAACATCAATAAAATATAAAGTGCTAAAATTAAAAGATTAAAAGACATTTTAAAAATCAGTTATTCAAATTATTTTGGGGTGGGAGTTATGAGTTAGAGTACTAATCATATTAATTCCTTGTTTAAGTAAAATATTTTTTTGTGGGGATGACAAAGGTATTTTATGGCCTGAGAGTTGGCAATTGCCAGGCATTGTGTTTTATATGAATGTGTTTTACAATCATTATTTTATTTATTCATCAGAACAACTCTATATTTTAGGTATAATGTTGACCTCACTTTACAGTTTAAAAAACAGGCTCAGAGAAGTTAAGTAACTTTGCCCAAGTTACACTGCCTTGATAGTCAATAAAATGCTCAGTATGGATTTGGTGTTTTGAAATTAAGGTGTTTTCAAGCCAAAGAATGTTACTGCTGATTCTCAGGTTATAATGGTACCTTCGGTAAAGTATAATACTGCAACAGAATTTTATTAATCATTTTTTTTAAATCAGAAAATAAAAGAAGAACTTATTAATATAAATTCAGGGAATGCACAGCACTAACGGAAAAATCCCCAGTCTTGGGGTGATGCTGTTATGGCAGCATTAGGGAGATCCTGTATTTCTCAGTACCACAATTTCAAGCAGTTATAGGGTTGACCACTTGCTAAACTCCTTCCTACCTTGCCGGAGTTTTCAGTTCTATCTGCTACCAGTATGTTTTGTTTGTCCTCGGGGGATAGTCTCTGAACTGATTATGGAAAATGGTGGGAAACAGAATTCATTTTGCAAAAATATACTGAGTCTAGGAACAAAGTGAAGGGGAATGGATGGAAAGTTGTTTCTATACAAGATAAATGCTCCAGTGTCAAATGCAAAATGCCACTTTACTCAAGATCATGATTCTTTGCAAAACCAATGTAGTAAATTTTAACTTGCTAATTGAATTTCTATTCTTTAGGCATAAGATAAAGGAAGAAATAAATGGTTCAAAAATGTAGTGCCCAAAATAAAAATTAATGATGTGACTGTATGTTTGGGCAAGTTTGAGGCCTGAAAGGAACCTAATTCGTTATTGGAAAAATGTCTAGAATACAGTATACTAAAAATTATAGTTTAGATGTGAATGAACACTGGATTTCCAATCCAATGTAGTACTCAGGGGAATTGAGCAAAGGAGTATTATTTGGATTTACATACTAAGACAAGAATCCAAACCAGGAGTGGTTTTATTTTTATTGATTTTTTTTAAGTCCTTACAATTAGCAACAAGCAGAACTTGGTGATGGGAGATTCAGGTAGGGCCCACAAAAGTCACTTTATACAGCCTGCATTCATGTATGCACATGTGGGCAAAGCCCTATAGAGAAAGAAACACTCTTATGAATAGACAGAGTGGAAGGTCACCTATCAGACACAATAAAATACTCAATGAAAGTGTTATAATGCACAAAACTCACTCACATACCTGCCACTGGTTTGAAAAGCTAATATTTCAAGTGTGTTCTTATTGGCTATTCCCCTTCTGTGCCCTTTTTGCAGAAGCAAACTCTATTGGGAAGGGTAAATGTGTAGCCTCAAATTCCTCATTAGGGTTTTATTTTATTAGGAATTAGTGTAACTTTATCAGGTAAATCTACTCTCAGTAGAGCCCCTGGCAATTTCAGTACAATTAACAAGAAAGGAATACTAAAGAGAAATGAGAAGAGTATGGGGAAGTATTTACCACACAACTTTGCCTTAAGCCAAACCTGCTGACCACATTAGAGACTTGTGGAATATTGGAAGTAAAAGGATTCTTAGACATCTTACTGGGCATAGGTTTTTACTGGTGAGTCATGCATAGACTTCAGATGGTCCTTGAATCCCTGAAAACATTTATGAAATCTTCTGTTTACACTCTTACATGCATTTTTCTTAAGAGAAAATTCATAGTTTTAATCAGACTCTTAAAAGAGTCTGGGGACCAAAAACATGCTAAGAATCACTGGACTAATGAACATTGCCACCTCAGGACTCTCTGCTATCAGGAAGTGCAACCTGGCAGGAAGGGCCCAGCATAAGGGTTTTCAGATAGTAATCCCCTAAATGGTTACAAACCACTGATCTGTCCAACTTCCTCATTTTATAGGTGATGAAATTGAAGCCCAGAGAGTTACAAACCTTGCCCAAATAAGGTATAGTCAGAGTTAGCTCAGTGTTAATTATTTTGAGAGATGACCTCTCATATGTACATCTTTCTATTTTCCTTGATATTTCTTCTCAGTCACTGTAGGTGCTAAAGTGAGTACTACTTGTTTTGGATACAGGCTTATGCTGGTACTTTCAGATCTGAGTAAAGGCAGGAGAGAGAAGGGCGATAAAAAAGGAAAGAAAATATTGACTACACGGGTTGCATCCATGATATTTAATGTATTTTAAAGCATAGGTTTTTTTTTTAAGCTTAAAATATATCAAATTGTACAAAAATGCTTGAGTGTGTGTGTGCCTGTGAGTGTGTGTGAGAGAGAAATTTTGTGTATGTATTTTATTAAAAAAGATTATATTGCTATAATAACCTTCTTAATAGTCCACGACCTCAAAAAAGTGAGAAATTATTGACCTTATTTTAAGATAACTAAGGCCCAGAGAGAAGAGACCTGTTTGTGTTTCTATAGCTTGGAAGTGGAAAAGCCAAGACTACAATTCAATCTCTCAAATTTGCCTTAATGCTATTTATGTTGTCCCAAACAGTCTCTTTCTTCACTACCATATCTCCCTAGATAATACACATTTTGGTCTTTCCTCTGTTTAATATTTGGGAAAAGAATCTGATCAGATGTCCTCAAGACTACAAAACACCATAGACAAAATACAGAAAGGAGTTTTTAAATAATGAAGGAATATTTAAAAAGGGCTTATTTTAAAAGCCCTTTCTAAATTAGCTGGACGTGGTGGTGTGCTCCTGTAATCCCAGCTACTCAGGAGGCTGAGGCTAGAGAATTTCTTGAACCTGAGAGGCAGAGATTGCAGTGAGCTGAGAATGCACTCCAGCCTGGGTGGCTAACGAGTCTCCATCTCAAAAAATAATAATAATAATGGCAGATCAAAGATGGCCAAATAGGAACAGCTCTGAAGTGCAGTTCCCAGTGAGAACAGTGCAGAGGATGAGTGATCACTGCATTTCCAAATGAGTTTTTACTGCCCACAGACCAGGAGATTTCCTGGCAGAAAAGCACCATGAGTTTCCAGCACAGCTGTTTCAACCGGCACCATGGGTTTACACGGAATAACCCACACAAATCTGGGCAGTCGTTTCAACTGGCACCTGGAATGCCTGGGAGACAGAGCCTCCCATTCAACTGAAAAGAGGGGGCTGGAACAGGGAGCTAGGTGATCTGGCATGGTGGGTCCCAACCAGCAATCTGAAATGCTCTGGACTGAGAGTTTCGTAGCAAGTGCAGCTGGACCCAGGACAGTCAAGCTTGGTTGGGGGAAATGGTGTTTGCCATTACCGAGGCAGTCCACCACTACTAAGGCAGTCCGCCATTACCAAGGAAGTCCACCATTACTGAGGCAGTCCGCCATTACCAAGGCAGTCTGGAAATGGCAACCTGATGGAGCTGAAAAACACAGCACGAGAACTTCGCAAAGCATATATAAGTTTCAATAGCTGAATCCACCAAGCAGAAGAAACAATATCAGAGATTGAAGATCAACTCAATGAAATAAAATGAGAAGGCAAGATTAGAGAAAAAAGGAGTGAAAAAAAATGAACAAAGCCTCCAAGAAATATGGGATTATGTGACAAGACCTAATCTATGTTTGATAGGTGTAACCTGAATGTGATGGAAAGAATGAATCCAAGCTGGAAAATACTCTTCAGGATATTATCCAGGAGAATTACCCCAACCTAGCAAGGCAGGCCAACATTCAAGTTCAGGAAATACAGAGAACACCACAAAGATATTCCTCAAAAAGAGCAACCCCAAGGCACATAATGGTCAGATTCACCAGGGTTGAAATGAAGGAAAAAATGCTAAGGGCAGCCAGAGAGAAAGGTCAAATTACCCGCAAAGGGAAGCCCATCAGAATCACAGTGGATCTCTCCTCAGAAATCCTACAAGCCAGAAGACAGTGGAGGCCAATATTCAACATCCTTAAAGAAAAGAACTTTCAACCTACAATTTCATATCCAGCCAAACTAAGCTTCATAAGTGAAGGAGAAATAAAATCCTTTATGGATAAGCAACTGCTGAGAGATTTCGTCGCCACCAGGCCTGCCTTACAAGAGCTCCTGAAAGAAGTACTAAACATGGAAAGGAACAACCAGTACCAGCCACTCCAAAAACATACCAAATGGTAAAGACCATCAACACAATGAAGAAACTGCATAAACTAATGGGTAAAACAACCAGCTAGCATCAAGATGGCAGGATCAAATTCAAACATAACAATATTAACCTTAAAAATAAATGAGCTAAATGCCCCAATCAAAAGACACAGCCTGGCAAATTGGATAGAAAGTCATGACCCATCAGTGTGCTATGTTCAGGAAACCCATGTCACATGCAAGGACACACATAGACTCAAAATAAAGGGATGGAGGAAGATTTACAAGCATATGGAGAGCAAAAAAAAAGCAGGAGTTGCAATCCTAGTCTCTGATAAAATGTACTTTAAACCAACAAAGTTCAAGAGACAAAGAAGGGCATTACATAATGGTAAAAGGATCAATGCAACAAGAAGAGCTAATGATCCTAAATATATATACACCCAATACAGGAGCACCCAGATACATAAAGCAAGTTCTTAATGACCTACAAAGAGACTTAGACTCCCAAACAATAACAGTGGGAGACTTTAACACTCCACTGTCAATATTAGACAGATCAACGAGACAGACAATTAACAAGGATATCCAGGACATGAACTCATATCTGGACCAAGCGGATCTGATAGACATCTACAAAACTCCTTACCCCAAATCCACAGAATATTCATTCTTCTCAGCACCACATCACACCTACTCTAAAATTGGCCACACAACTGGAAGTAAATTACTCCTCAGCAAATGCAAAAGAATGGAAATCATAACAAACACTCTCTCAGACCACAGTGCAATCAAATTAGAACTCAGGATTAAGAAACTAACTCAGAACTGCACAACTTCATGAAAACTGAACAACTGGCTCCTGAATGTTGACTGGATAAACAATGAAATGAAGGTAGAAATAAAGATGTTCTTTGAAACCAACGAGAATGAAGACACAACATACCAGAATCTCCGGGACACATTTAAAGCAGTGTCGAGAGGGAAATTTATAGCAATAAAAGTCCACATGAGAAGTGAGGAAAGATCTAAAATTGACACCCTATCATCAAAAATCGAAAGAGCTAGAGGAGCAAGATAAAAAAAAACTCAAAAGCTAGCAGAAGACAAGAAATAACTAAGATCAGAGCAGAACTGAAGGAGATAGAGACACAAAAAAACCTTCAAAAAAATCAATAAATCCAGGAGCTGGTGTTTTGAAAAGATCAACAAAATAGACAGACCACTAGTCAGATTAATAAAAAAGAAAATAGACAAGAATGAAATAGATGCAATAAAAAACTATAAAGGGGATATCACCACTGATTCCACAGAAACACAAACTACCATCAGAGATTACTACAAACAATGCTATGCATATAAACCAGTAAACCTGGAAGAAATGGATAAATTCCTGGACACTTGCACCCTCCCAAGCCTAAACCAGGAAGAAGTTGAAACTTGAATAGACCAATAGCAAGGGCCAAAGTTGAGGCAGAAATTAACAGTCTACCAAACAACAAAGCCCAGGTCCAGATGGGTTCAAAGCAGAATTCTACCAGACATACAAAGAGGAGCTGGTACCACTCCTTCTGAAACTATTCAAAACAACACAAAAAAGAGGGAATCCTTTCCAAATCATTTTATGATACCAACATCATCCTGACACCAAAACCTGGCAGAGACTCAATGAAAAAGGAAAACTTCAGGCCAATATCCATGATGAACATAGATACAAAAATCTTCAATAAAAAACTGGTAAACCAGTTGCAACAGCACATTAAAAAGTTTATCCATCACGATCAAGTAGGCTTCATCCTGGGGATGGAAGGCTGGTTCAACATACGCGTCTAAAAATGTAATCCAGCACATAAACAGAACCAAATACGAAACCAAATGATTATCTCAATAGATAAAGAGAAGGCCTTTACAAAATTCAACAGCACTTTATTCCAAAAACCCTCAATAAACTAGGTATGGATGGAATGTATCTCAGAATTATAAAAGCTATTTATGACAAATCCACAGCCAATATCATACTGAATGGGCTAAAACTGGAAGCATTCCTTTTGAAATCTAGCACTAGACAAGGATGCCCTCTCTCACCACTCCTATTCTATATAGTATTGGAAGTTCTAGCCAGAGCAATCAAGCAAGAAAAAGAAATAAAGTGTATTCAATTAGAAAAGGAGGAAGTCAAATTGTCTCTATTTGCAGATGATATGGTTGTATATTTAGAAGACCCCATCATCTCAGCCCCACATCTCCTTAAACTGATGAGCAACTTCAGCAAAGTGTCAGGATACAAAATCAATGTGCAGAAATCACAATCATTCCTATATACCAATAACAGACTGAGAACCAAATCAAGAGTGAACCGCCATTCACAATTGCTACAAAGAGAATAAAATACCTAGGAATACAACAAAGGATGTAAAGGACCTCTTCGAGGAGAACTACAAACCACTGCTCAAGGAAATAAGAGAGGACACAAACAGATGGAGAAACATTCCATGCTCATGCTTAGGAAGAATCAATATCCTGAAAATGGCCATACTGCCCAAAGCAATTTATAGATTCAATGCTATCCCCCATCAAGCTACCAATGACCCTCTTCACAGAACTGGAAAAAAAACACCTTAAACTTCATATGGAACCAAAAAAGAGCCCACAGAGACAAGACAATCCTAAGCAAAAACAGCAAAGCTGGAGGATCATGCTACCTGACTTCAAACTATATTACAAGGCTACAGTAATCAAAACAGCATGGTACTGGTACCAAAACAGAGATATAGACCAATGGAACAGAACAGAGGCCTTGGAGGCAAGGCCACACATCAACAACCATCTGATCTTTGACAAACCTGTCAAAAACAAGCAATGGGAAAAGGATTCCCTGTTTAATAAATGGTATTGGGGAAACTGGCTAGCCATGTGCAGAAAGCTGAAATTGGACCCCTTCCTGACACTTTACACTAAAATTAACTCCAGATGGATTAAAGATTTAAACATAAGACAGAACAACATAAAAACCCTAGAAGAAAACCTAGGCAAAGCCATTCAAGGCATAGGCATAGGCAAGGACTTCATGACTAAAACACCAAAAGCATTGGCAACATAAGCCAAAATAGACAAATGGGATCTAATTAAACTCCAGAGCTTCTGTACAGCAAAAGAAACAATCATTAGGGTGAACAGGCAACCAACAGAATGTGAAAAATTTTTGCAATCTACCCATCTGACAAAGGGCTAATATCCAGAATCTACAAAGAACTGAAACAGATTTACGAGAAAAAAAACAAATAAACCCACACAAATGTGAGTGAAGGATATGAACAGACATTTTTCAAAAGAAGCCATATATGAGGCCAACAAACATGAAAAAATGCTCATCAGCACTGGTCATTAGAGAAATGCAAATCAAAACCACATTGAGATACCACCTTGCACAAGTTAGAATGGTGATCATTAAAAAATCTGGGGACAACAGATGCTGGAGAGGATGTGGAGAAATAGGAACACTTTTACACTGTTGGTGGGAGTGTAAATTAGTTCAACCATGGTGGAAGACAGTGTGGCGATTCCTCAAGGATCTAGATATAGAAATACCATTTGACCCAGGAATCCCATTACTGGGTATATACCCAAAAGAGTATAAATCTTTCTGTTATAAAGACACATGCACACATATGTTCATTGCAGCACTATTCACAATAGCAAAGACCTGGAACCAACCCAAATGTCCCTCAGTGATAGACTGGACAAGGAAAATGTGGCCCATATACACCATGGAATACTATGCAGCCATACAAAACAATAAGTTCGTGTCCTTTGTCAGGACATGGATGAATCTGGAAACCATCATTCTCAGCGGACTGACACAATGCGAACCGCATGTTCTCATTCATAAATGGGTGTTGAATAGTGAGAACACATGGAGACAGGGAGGGGAGCATCACACTGGATTCTGTTGAGGGGCTAGGGGAGGGACAGTGGGGGTGAGGAGGTTGGGGAGGGATAACATGGGAAGAAATGCCAGATATAAGTGACAGGGGTATGGAGGCAGCAAATCACATTGCCATTGATTGCTTTTGCAACAATCCTGCATGATCTGCACATGTACCCCAGAACTTAAAATACAATAAAAATGTTCTGGCAAAAAAATAAAATAAAATAAAATAGTAATAATAATAAAATAAATAAATAATGAAAAAATAAATAAAATAAAAGAAAATAAAAAGCCCCTTCTGTAGTTAGTGATTGGTGTCTCTAGCCCTTTCTGTGCAAGTAAGTCTTCTGAGCTCTAAATCATTCAGCTGATGTAGTTTTAAATGACTCTAACCACCACTATGACTGGGGTAAAATTTTAAGCTACATAGGTTAGGCTTTTAGTTATAGACACTCTAAAATGGACTGTACTTAATTTAGACAGAAAATGATTAATTAAAGATTATTAGATAAATCATCAAATCTCTAGGAAAGACAAAGACCCAAGCTTAAATGCCACACAGACAGGCACAATTGAGCCATGGTCAATGCCTATTCATACTGTGAGAGTATTCTAGCAACAACACTAGTGTGGTCAACATCCGCCACTCAACACTTATGACATTAGGGAATGGATTTGACAGTTTTCCCAGATTCTCTAAAGGAATGAAATGCCTCAATCATAATTCTTATCAGAATATTCAATCTTCCCATAATGACTCCAGCCTCATATTAACTTTCTTCCACCTCCAGGTATCATAAATATTTCTTCACTTGACCAAACCTGGGTCACTTTCTTGTATGTCAGATGCATATATATATATATGTTTGTATGTATGTAACGTAGATTTTAGTTTTCCAGGCTTAATAGTACAAGAAGCCAACTTAGAAAGGTTTTGAAATGAGTGGGTGTTGAAATGAGTGTTGGGGACCCAATATAGCATGTTTTCCATGAGAGCTAAGATTGGTCAACTCTATTTTACATTGCAGCATTAACAGGAGCTGGGATTAGTGGGAGAATAAGAAAATCATTCAAGAAAGAATTTAAAATCAAAATTGACTTGTTAAGACCCCTAGGGAACTCCTAAACCATCTAACTTCATAATGAACTGGTCTGATAGAAAACTTTTTGGAATTTTAGCTTAAGCTAAATAGGATTAATTAAATAAATATCCAAAAAGGTAAAATAACTTAAAGCCATTTCAGCAGTCCTTAAATTGGAATATCTGCTGTTTTATTAATTGTCTGTACTTCTGCATGTGCCCATAAAGAATTGGACAAGCATGGTGGCTCACACCTATAATCTGCATGTGCCCATAAAATCAGACAAGTGTGGTGGCTCACACCTGTAATCCCAGCACTTTGGGATGCCGAGGTGGGTGGATCACGAGGTCAAGAGATCGAGACCATCCTGGCCAACATGGTGAAACCCCATCCCTATTAAAAATACAAAAATTAGCTGGAGGTGGTGGCGCATGCCTGTAGTCTCAGCTACTCGGGAGGCTGAGGCAGAAGAATCAATTGAACCCAGGAGGCAGAGGACACTGCACTCCAGCCTGGTGACAAAGTGAGACTCCATCTCAAAGAAAAAAAACAAAAAACAAAAATTGACTATGTCAGGAATGTAAAAGATGGAAGAGGCAAAACCCCACCAACTCAAGAATGCCTGGTCCTGTTTCAAAAGCACAGTGAGGAAAAAATAAATTAACAGAGGAAATAGAATGGGGATAGACAACTGGGGCCAGGTATGAAGGGAATACACAAAGTCTGAAAGTTGAGAAAAAAGGAAGAAGAAAAGATAATTTAATGGTGGAGATGGTGAACAGAACCATTTTAGACAGAGTGAAGAATAAGGGATTCATAGGCAACATTCTCTGTATGTGTGCAGAATTCTAAAAAGAGACAGATATTATTGGATGACCAAGGAGGTAGAGCTGACTGTAGGGTACAGTGTATTGATTTTTTTGCCTTGTACCCTAGCTCTGACTTAAAGGGGCAGAGGTCAGTAGATTTTGAAGATGCTTTTTTTTGGGGGACATATGGAGGTGATGCCTTTTATAGGTATAGTCTCCATATATTACTTTAAAATACAGTAGAAAAATCAAGAATGATCAGGAAGGACCTTGGGTTGAAGAATTGGGCTAAGTTGGTTCTATTGCTCCCTTCTAATCTCAGGGGCTTACTGAAGCTCCTTTTTGTTGGGGAAAAGCAAACTAATTTGAAACTATCTATCAGAGTAAAATAACCACACCCCAAATAGCTATTTATATTTCAAGATTTATGTGCCACATTACCAGTCTCCATCTTTGAAATCTGGACTGCACCTACATGTTTCAAGCACATTTTCCCAGTGTTTTTGCTTTGGAAATAATACTCAGCAAGAGATGATATCTTTGATGTTTACCTGCCTTCTAATTTTTATTAGATCAAAGCTACTTGAAACCATTTATCAACATTTATTAGCAATTACCATTTCACCTCTGCTTGCCATCACCTATTAAACAAAGGTCACGTCTAGAGACCTAGATAGAGCACCAATTCCATTTTTTTCTGTTAGCCCAACAAGATGCTAGTCACACAGTAGTAACTAAGATGCTCCCCCTTACCCTATGTAGGAAATAGCTCATGGTTTTCCATCCCAAAAGGCCATGCTTTCTGTCAAGTTATTAATCAGCTATTCAACAGAGGAGCTCCATCTGCCTCTTTCTGGAGCTTCCTCATATATCTGTCTCATTACTGTTCTTTTTATTTTGTTTTCCATGTGTCTTCTGTGAGAGAAAAAAATAGTAGGCACTCTAATTCACAGGGATTATTATTACACTGACCCAGTCATCCTTTGCCCCGTCCCAGATTTCAGTCTTTCATATGCAAGTGAGTGAAATCCCATTCAAATTGCATTTATCAAAAAAAACAATGTGTTGGCTCATCTACCTAAGAATTCCAGGACTTGACGCATTGCTGGATTCATTTGCTCAAACAATAAAAGCAGAAGTATGTTTTTTGTCATATCTTGTCTCTTATTTCCTCTGTCAAATAACCCTACAAGAGAGATAGAGCAGATTACTATACTCTCTTTATACATGAAGAAAAACGAAGCACAAAGCATTGAAATATTTAGAGGATTGTTCAAGGTTACATAGCTAAGTAAGATATGTATTAGATATCTCATCTTTTTAGACTGACATTTTATTCCAGTTGTTGCTGGAGCAACCAACTGCATGCAGATATAAGCTGACAACACTACGCCTCAATTATACCATGCGTCTCACATTTTGCCTCTGTATTTCTCTGTGGTACACGAAGGTCTACCAGCGAAGTTGAAACTGTGATGGAGCTTTGGTAAGTTGTTTCATTGCAGATCCAGTAGGATGTTAACAAGGGCTGCCTACAATAAAATGAACTTTAAATAGGAAAAATGTCTTGCTTGACTCTCATGTAAAAAAAAGTGAACTATTTAAAGAACAGAAGAGATGTGGATAAGCGGTATCACATGTAGAAAAGATTGAGGATTTGGAGTTGACAGTTTGCTCAAGCTCAGTAAAAAATGATCAATAGCCACCAAAACCCACAAAAAAATAAATATTACCTTAGTGTGTATTAACGAAAGTAAACTGGCTAGAACAATGGAGGTGATGGTATATTCTACTGTGAGATTGTCAGACCACTGCTAAAATAGCTTATGAAGTTCAGGTAGCTACACTTTAGGAGAGAATACAATAAGAAGGCATCAAACGTGGTTAAAAAAAAGTCTTTACAAGATAAAACAGTTGAAAAAACAGAGGATGTTTAGTGTGTAGAAGAGAAGAATATGCGAGTTTTGAAAGGAGCATATCATAATTACCATTAAATAATTCAGTGTCTGTTAGACAAAATAATAACAATATCTTATTGAGTAAGTACTATGAACCAGCTATGGAGCCAAGTCCCTTGATGTGGGCAGATTTATCAACACAATCCTAAAGGGAAGAATTCGAAGTGTGGACACAAAATCCCAAAAAACATATTTGCTGAATGTAAGAGAGACCATTCAAATTATTATTTTTGTCAAAAGCTATTAATAGCAAGGACAGTATAGGCAAGCAAATAATTTTCCTTCTCATGAACGTATGAAAACAGAAGTTAGGGTATTCATGATTGAGATTGCTATGGACTGAATTGTGTGTCCCTCCCCTAAATTCATTATGTTGAAATACTAACCCACAATGTGACTGTGTTTGGAGGTGGGGCCTTAGAGTATGTGATAAAAGTTAAATGAGATCATAAGAGTGGGGTCCTAACGTGAGACAGCTGGTGGCCTTATAATAAAAGGAAGAAGCATCAAAGCTTGCTTGCCTGCTCTCTGTTGTTTGCTTTCTCTCTCTCTCTCCTCTCTCTCTCTCTCTCTCTCTCTCTCTCTTCTTATCGTAATGACACGGTAAGAAGGTAACCATCTGCAAGCCAGGAAGAAAATCCTCATCAGAAAGTGAACCCTGCTAGGACCTTGATATTGGACTTTCCAGACTCCAGAACATTGAGAGAATAAGTTCCTGCTGTTTAAGCCACTGAGCCTATGGTATTTTTCTTATGGCAGCCTGAGTAGACTAAAATAGAAATATTGTGTAAGATATTTAAGTAAAGAAAGAAAATTTAGGCTATATCAAATTCTCAAAATGTTTGAAAAATCTCTGGGGGATTCAGAAAGGCAGGACTCCAGGCCATCAACTCAATGGATTTCACATTAAAATGTGTTACACATATTTTTTATGTAAAATTTCATTTGAATAATTTGAATAATTTTAAAATAATTGACAAAAAATAGTTGAATTTATTAATCTTTTTTATTCTTTCCAAACCTGAAATCACATGATCATATAGCACAATGGTTAAAATTAAAGTCTCTAGAATTCTATTCGGATCCTAAACTTGGTTCTGCTACTCATTAGCTCTTTGCTCTTAGACAAGCAATTAAACACCTCAATGCCTTATTGTCCTCACTTGTAAAATGTGGATAATATAGAACCCACTTTAAGGGGATGTCATGAATTATAAACAAGTTAATATAAACAAAGCACTTAGCAAACTTTTAATACATGTTAGCAATTATTAATATCATTATGTGAAAAACCGCCATATTAGTGTGTAGGAAGTTAAAAATTCACTCTGACTGTGATTACACTGTTTCTCATTCTTCAGGTATCCATCATTAACATAATCTTTTTGCTACCATATACAGGGATCTCATCACCTTCATTCTAATAAGGACAAGACATGTATTCCAGTAGCACATGACTGTGAAGGAACTAAAGCTAGTGATTCTAATGCTAGATGTATCGTTATTGGAAAGAGTAAGAAAACCTACTTTGCTTCACTCTCTTTCTACATTTGTGTATATTCGACAGTGTGATATGTCTTAGAAAGGACTAAAGAATTACCTTCTCCAAATAATTGTCCTAGCCCTGCTTATTATTCTTTCCTGTCCCATGAATTGGAATTCTATTAATTACGTGAAGAACTGGTAAAGTATGATATGCAGGCCAAATCTTTCCTTTATATATCATAAACAATCTGTTTAGAATATACAATCCAATTAAATTTACAATATTCACAGAGTGATGCAACTATCATGATAATGCAATTTTGGAAAATACACAGAATGTTAAAAATAAATCATAAGTAGTCACTCCCCTATTCCTCTTACCTCCCCACTCCTGGACAACAACTAATCTATTCTCTGCCTTTATAGATTTATTTTTCATTCTGAACATTTCATATAAATAGAATCATACTATGTGTTGCCTTTCTGTGACTGAATTATTTCACTTTTGTAATGTTTTCAAGGTTCATCTACATTGTATCATATATCCAGACTTCGATATTTTTGTTGCCTAATAACATTTCATTGTGTGGATAAACCATATTTTGTTAAATCATTTGTCAGTGTATGGACATTTGGATTATTTCTTCTTCTGAATTATTATGAATAAAGCTGCTGTGTTAGGCCATTTTTGCACTGCTGTAAATAAATACCTGTGACTGGGTTATTTAAAAGAAAAGAGATTTCTTGGGATCTTGGTTCCTCAGACATTACAAGAAGCATGATGCCAGCATCTGTTTCTGATGAGGGCCTCTGGATGTTTATAATCATGGCAAAAGGTGCAGGGGAGCAGGTTTCTCACATGGAAATAATAAGAGCAAGGTGGGGGGAGGTGCCACAAACTTTTAAACAAGCAAATCCCAAGTGAACTCAGTTATGACCTAGGAGATGTTGCTAAGCCACTCATAAGGGATACATCCCCATTATCCAAACGCTTCACACCGGGCCCCACCTCCAACACTGGGAATTACATTTCAACATGAGATTTGGAGGGGACAAATATTCAAACCATATAATTCTGCCCCTGGCCTACCAAATCTCATGTCCTTCTCACATTGCAAAATACAACAGTCCTTTACCAACAGTGCCCCAAAGTTGTAACTTGTTCCAATGTCAAGTATGAAGATCTAAGTCTCATCTGAGACTCATCCCCTTCCACCTGTGAGCCCGTTAAAATCAAGACTAGTTTGTTTTTTTTTTCTTTCAAGACATAATGGTGATACTGCCATTGGATAAACATTTCCTTATCAAAAAGGAATAATCAGCCTAAGGAAAGGGGCAATAACTCTTTGTAGATTCTAGGTATTAGCCCTTTGTCAGTAGGGGTAGTTTGCAAAAAATTTTTCCCATTCTGTTGGTGGCTGGTTCACTCTAATGATTGTTTCTCTTTCTATTTTGGCTTTTGTTGCCATTGCTTTTGGTGTTTTAGTCATGAAGTCCTTGCCTGTGCCTATGTCCTTAGTGGCTTTGCCTAGGTTTTCTTCTAGGGTTTTTATGGTGTTAGGTTTTATGTTTAAGTCTTTAATCCATCTGGAGTTAATTTTAGTGTAAAGTGTCAGGAAGGGGTCCAGTTTCTGCTTTCTGCACTTGGCTAGCCAGTTTTCCCAACACTGTTTATTAAACAGGGAATCCTTTCCCATTGCTTGTTTTTGTCAGGTTTGTCAAAGATTGGATGGTTATAGGTGTGTGGTGTTACTCCGAGGCCTCTGTTCTGTTCCATTGGTCTATATCACAAACATGAAAAAATGCTCATCATTGCTGGTCATTAGAGATGTGCAAATCAAAACCACATTGAGATACCACCTCATGCTAGTTAGAATGGCAATCATTAAAACATCTGGAGACAACAGATGCTGGAGTGGATGTGGAGAAATAGGAACTCTTTTACACTGTTGGTGGTAGTGTAAATTAGTTCAACTATTGTGGGAAACAGTGTGGTGATTCCTCAAGGATCTAGAAATAGAAATAACATTTGACTCAGCAATCCCATTACTGAGTATATACCCAAAGGATTATAAATGGTTCTATTATAAAGACACATGCATGCGTATGTTCATTGCGGCACTGTTTACAATAGCAAAGACCTGGAACCAACCCAAATGTCCATCAATGATCGACTGGATAAAGAAAATGTGGCACATATACACCATGGAATACCATGAAGCCATAAAAAAGGATGAGTTCATGTCCTTTACAGGGACATGGATCAATCTGGAAACCATCATTCTCAGCAAATTGATGCAAGAACAGAAAACCAAACACCGTATGTTCTCACTCATAGGGTGGTGTTGAACAATGAGAACACATGGACACAGGGAGGGGAACATCACACAATGGGGTGTGTTAGGGGGGTGGGGGCTAGCGGAGGGATAGTGGGGAATGGGTAGATTGTGGAGAGATAACATTGGGAGAAATACCTAATGTAGGGGACAGGAGGATGGAGGCAGCAAACCACCATGGCAAGTGTATACCTATGTAACAATCCTGCAGGATCTGCACATGTACCCCACAAACAAAAGTATTTATATATATATATATATATATATATATATATGAAAAATACTATTGTAAAAGAGATGGGTCTCAATAGTCATTGGCCACTGCAAGTAAAATTTAGGGATTAAGTATATTTGTTAAATTAGTCAATATGGTACATTTTAACCAAAATAAATAATTAGTTTAGATAATAAAAAAAAGAAAGGAGCAACAGACCCCATGCAAGTCCTAAACCCAGCAAGACAGTAATTAAATCCTAAAGCTCTGACATAATCCTCGACTCCATGTCCCACATGTAGGGCATGCTGGTACAAGTGGTGCGTTCCCAAGGCCTTGGGCAACTTCACTTCTGTAGCTTTGGAGACTGCATCCCTTGTTAGAGTTGAGTGTCTGTGGCTTTTAGAGGCAGAGGGTGTAGGCTGCTGGTAAGTCTACCATTCTGGGGTCTGCAGGACATTTATCCCCTTTCCACAGCTTCACTAGGTAGTGCCCTGGTGGGTACTCTCTACGGGGGCTCTAGCCTCACGTTACCTCCAATCTGTGAGAGTACAACAAGGGCTGCCACCTGCAAAGCTACAGAGGCCAAGCTGCCCAAGGCCTTGGGAGCCCACCCCTTGCACCAGTATGTCCTAGATGTGGGACGTGGAGTCAAGGATTATGTTGGAGCTTTAAGATTTAATGACTGTCATGCTTAGTTGGGTTTAGTATCTCTTCATTGCTCCACCTCTGTGGCAGGCTTCTGCCTGAGCGCCCGGGCTTTCTGATACATTCTCTGAAATACAGGGGAAGCCACCAAGCTTCCTTCATACTTGCATTCTGAGCATCTGCAGACTTAACGCTATGTGGAAGCCACTAAAGCTTATGGCTTGTGCCCTCCAAAGTAGCATGCTGAGCTGTTCCTTGGGCAGTTTGAACTATGGCTGGAGCTGGAGCGGCAGGGACACAAAGTGCAGCCTCCTGAGGTGGTGCCCCAGGCCTGTTCCATAAAATGATTCCTTTCTCCTAGATCTCTGGGTCTGTGATGGGAGGAGTATACTCATAGATCTCTGAAATGCATTTGAAGCCCTTATCCCATTGTCTTGTCTATCAGCACTTGGCTCTTCTTTTTGTCATGCTAATCTCTCTAGCAAGTGGTTGCTCCACAGTATGCTTAGACTCTTCTCCTGAAAACAGGCTTTTTTTTTTTTCCTACCACAAGGCTAGACTGCAAATGTTCCAAACTTTTATGCTCTGCTTCCCTGTTAAATATAAGCTCCTAATTTAGGTCATTTTTTTGCTCCTATCGTGAGCTTAGACTGTTACAAGCAGTTAGGTAACATCTTGAAAATTTTGCTGTTTAGAAATTTATTCCACTAGACACCCTAATTCATCATTCTTAAGTTCAAATTTCCACAGATCCCTCAGGTATGGACAACAGTGCAGCCAAAGTCTTTGCTAAGGCATAATAAAGGTGATCTTTGCTCCAATTCCTAATAAGTTTTCTCATTTCCATCTGAGACCTCATCAGTTTGGACTTCACTGTCCAATGACTGCCAGCATTTTGATTACAACCATTTGACCAGTCTCTAAGATGTCCCAAACTTTCCCCTCAGCTTTCTGTATTCTTCTGAGCCCTCCACACTCTTCCAGCTGCAGCCCATTACCCAATTCCAAAGCCACTTCCACATTTTCAGTTATCTTCATAGCAACATTTCACTCCTGGTACCAATTTTCTGTGTTAAGCTATTTTTGTGTTGCTGTAAAGAGATACTACAGACTGGGTAATTTATAAAGAGAAGAGGTTTCATTGGCTCATGGTTCTCCAGATAATAAGAGAAGTGTGGTGCCAGCATCTGCTTCTGGTGAGGGCATCAGGAAGCATACAAGTTTAGGGGAAGCCAAAGGGGGAGCAGGCATCTCATATAGTGAGAGCAGGAGCAAGAGAGAGAGTAGGGAGGTACCACACACTTTTAAACAACCAGACCTTGAGTGAACTCACTCATCACCAAGAGGATGACACTAAACCATTTATAAGGGGTACACCCGCATGATCCAAACACCTCCTGCAAGGTCCCATCTCCAACACTGGAAACTACATGTTAACATGAGATTTTAAGGGGACAAATATCCAAGCCATGTCATGTTATAAACATTTATTTGTGTATGAGTTTTTACATGACTGTAAGTTTTCAGTCACTAAAATTTTCTCATAAATATGTCCTTAGGCGCATTTCATCATTGTGCAAAACTCCTAATGTGTACTTACGCAAACCTGGATGGTATAGCTTACTACACAACTAGGCTATATGTAATAATCTATTGCTCTTAGGCTACAAAACTGTACAGCATGTTAACATACTCAATACTGTAGGCACTTATAATGCAATGGGGAGTATCTGAAAAGATACATAAAAATCTGGTATAAAAGATGGCATACCTCTATAGGGCACTTATCGCTCATAGAACTTGCAGGGGTAGAAGTTGCTCTGGGTGAGTCAGTAAGTGGTAAGTGAATGTGAAGGCCTAGGGCGTTATCATACACCACTGCAGTTTATATAAACTGTACATTTAGGCTACAGTGAATTTTTTAAAAATATTTTTTCTTCAATAAGTTGACCTTAGCTTACTGTAACTTTTTTACTTTACAGGTATTTTAATTTTCAAACATTTTGACTGTTTTGTAATAACACTTAAAACAGAGACACTTTGTAGAGCTATACAAAAGCATTTTCTTTATTTATATCCTTTGTCTATAGGCTTTTTTTTTATTCTTGATTTTTTTATTTTTTTACTTTTCAAAATTTTGTTAAAAACTGAAGTCACAAACATGCACATTAGCCTAGACCTCCAAAGGGTCAAGATCATCAGTATCACTGTCTTCCACCTCCACCTCTTGTCCCACTGGAAAGTCTTTAGGGGCAATAACATGCATGGAGCTGTCATTTCCTACGAAAACAACGCCTTCTTCTGGAACACCTCCTAAAGTACCTGCCTGAAGCTGTTTTGCAGTTAGTCATTTTTACAAGTAGAAGTATACGCTAAAATAAAGACAGTATATACGTCCTAAAATAAATATCATACATAAATCATAAAATAGTCATTTGTTATAATTATTAAATATTATATACTTTACATAATTGTATGTGCTATACTTTTATATGACTGGCAGAGTAGTAGGTTTGTTTACACTATTGTCACTGAGAACATATGAGTAATGCATTGTACTATGATGTTATGATGCCTTTAATGTCACCAGGTGATATGATAGGAATTTTCAGCTCTATTATAATCTTATAAGAATACATTCATATATGTTGTCTTTTGTTGACTGAAATATTATTATGTGGTTCATGACTGTATATAAAAAGGTGGAATTGTTGGATCCTATGTGTTAAACCTTGTGTTTAACCTCTTGATGAATAGACAGTTTACCAAAGTAGTTGTACGATTAAACAATCCCACCAGTAATATATAAGGTTTCCAGTTACTTCATATCCTTGTTAAAACTTGATATTGTCACTCTTTTGCATTGTAATCATCCCTAGTGAGGGAGAACTGGTATCTTCTTATATCTAGATTTGCATTTTCCCCAGTGGCTAGTAATCCTGAGCATCTTTTCATATGGGTATTATCTATTTGTTTATCTGCATCAGAGAAATGTCTATTAATGTTCTTTACCAACTTTTAATCCATTTACTTGTCTTTTTCTATTGAATTATAAGAGCTCTTTATATATTCTGGGTATAAGACATGTAGCAGATATATAATTTGTAAATGTGTTCTCTCAATGTATGAATTATCTTTTTCATTTTCTTGATTGTGCCCCTTGAGATATAAAGATTTTCCATTCTGATAAGGTCCAACTTTTCAGTGTTCTCTTCTATCATTTATATCTTTTCGTCGTCGTTGTAACCAAGAAGATATTGTCTAAACTAAAATCATGATGCATTGCTATGTTGTCTGCTAAGACTTTTATAGTGTTAGCTATTACATTTAGGTCTATGATCCATTTTTATTTCATTTGTTTATATCTCATACTTTTACATGTGTACATCCAGTTCTCCCAGCACCATTTGTTTAAAAGGACTATTTTTCTGCAGTAAATTGTCTTGGCCATAGATGTATGGGATATGTCCAAACTCTTAAACCTATTTCATTGACTAATATGTCTATTCCTATGCTAGTGACACATTGTCTTGATGACTATTGCTTTCTATTAAGTTTTGAAACCTGGAATTGTGAGTTCTCCAAATTCATTCTTCATTTTCAAGATCATGGATAACTTTATTTAACTTACCTTTAATTTTTTTCATAGTTTGTAGTTTTCAAAGCACTTCTTTGTTAAATTTGTACTTCTTTGTTAAATTTATTCCTAAATTTCTTGTTTTAAACTTTTTACAATTTATTTATATTGTATATATTGTACGTAAATTATTATTAATGAAATTATATTCTTAATTTCATTTCCAGGTTGCTCATTGCTAAGCATAGAAGTATAATTGACTTTTGTATATTAAACTCATATGAAGCAATCTTGCTGAATTGGTTTCTAGTTCAAACTATTAGAAGTATTTTTTTTTCGTATGTTAGCAAAATGTTTATTTTTAAAAAAATTTTATTGTACTTTAGGTTCTGGGGTACATGAGCAGATCTTTCAGGATTGTTGCATAGGTACACACATGGCAATTTGGTTTGCTGCCTAGAAGTATTATTAGCTCTAGTAATTTTGTAGTAGTTTCCTTTTCTTTGTATAAGTTTTGTCAATTGTGAATACAGTTTTTTAATTTTTTTAACTTTTAGGTTTGGGGGTACATGTGAAGGTTTGTTACATAGGTAAACACATGTCATAGAGGTTTGTTGTACATGTTATTTCATCACACAGGTATTAAGCTCAGTACCTAATAGTTATTTTATTGGCTCCTCTCCTTCCCCCCACCCTCAAGTAGACCCCAGTGTCTTTTGTTTCCTTCATTGTGTTCATAAGTTCTTATCATTTAGCTCCCAATTATAAGTGAAAACATGCAGTATTTGATTTTCTGTTCCTGCATTATTTTGCTAAGGATAATAGCCTCCAGATCCATCCATGTTCCCACAAAAGACATGGTCTCATTATTTTTTTTTATGGCTGCATAGTATTTCATGGTGTATATGTATCACATTTTCTTTCTCCAATTAAAATATATGTAATCATGCTGTCATTTTTTCTTATTCACATAAGTGTCTTTGTTTAACTTATTTGGTTTTATACGGGGATTTGCATTATAGTCTAATATTACTTTCCTTCAGCCTGAAGAACTTTATTTAGTATTTTTTGCAACACATATCTGCCAGCAAGAAAATATCTGCTTTAGTTTTTCTGGCAATGTCCTTAATTTCTTCCTCATATTTGAAGGATATTATTGTTGGATACATAATTTCTCATTGATAGTTTTATCCTCTCTCTCAGCATCTTGACTTTGTCATCTCATTGCTTCATGGCTTGTATTATTCCTGATGTGAAGTTCACTTTTAATTTTATTGTGGCTTCTTAAACATGAGTGATTGTTTTTCTCTTACTGCTTTCCTTATTTTCTCTTTACCTTTGGCTTTCAACATTTTGACCATGATGCGACTGGTTAAGGACTTCTTTCATTTCATCAAACTTGGAATTCACTGAATTTCTTGGATTTGAAGATTAGTTAGTTTTTTTTTTATCACATTGGTAAAGTTTACAGTCTCATTTTTTAAATATTTTTTTCTTCACATGTATTGTTTACTTTCCTTTTAGTATTTCCATTATGTATATATTTCTTTGCTTCATTATGTCCTACTTTTCTCTGAGGCTCTGTTTATTTTTCCTTATTCTTTTTTCTTCCTCTTCTTCAGATTGCTTAATTACTATTGATCGATCTTAAAGTTCACAGATGCTTTGAGAACTAAATGCATTCTTGAGCCCCTCTAGTAAATTTTGTTCTCTGTTTATGTTAGTTTTCATGCTCAGATTTTTCATTTTTATAATTTTTTTATTATTTGTTCATTAATATAACATTTTCATGTCTTCGTTTAATGCATTCAACATAGTTTCTTTTAAGTTCTTTGCACATATTTATAATAGCTGCTTTGATGTCTTTGCTAAGTCAAAAACCTAAGTACTCTCCAAGATTCTTTCTAATACTTGCTTTATTTCCTGTGTATAGGTGACATTTTCCCATTTCTCTACGTATTTTGAATTTTCTGTGGAAAACTAGAAAAAATAATAGTTTGTAGTAACTCTGGATACTGAGGCCCTTTTATTTCTGGGATGGGCTGGTTTTTCTATTTGCTTGACCACTCATTATTTTGTTTAGTGACTTGGTTGCACTGTTTCTGTGATGTCTATTTTTTCTGCAGTGTCTGGTGTCTCTACTCAGATTCCCTCCCCCTTTTACATAATTTAGACTGGGTTCCCTGGTTCAGAATAAACCACTTATCTTTGTACTTAAGCCTGTTGAGCCAGTTAGATTTTCACTCCATACCAATGTGTATGTGTGGCTTGGAGATTGCTTCTACAATTCAGGGAATTTGCATTTGTTTCACTTTCATTCTGCAGTAAATGGTTTAGAAAATCCTTATATGGCCACCCCTGAGAGAAATTCCCTCTCTTGTTAGAATCTTGGGCACATACAGTCTTCCAGACCACCAGAGTTGATTGTGATCCTATTTTTATGCCTATATTCTTAGTAGTCACCATGAAGTGACACAGTAGTAACCACAGAATAGTTTATTATTCAGTTAGTGTTTGGCCAGAGGTTGTGCTTAAGCACCTTGAATCAGTAAACTTTCACTTTCTACTGATTGTTTTGTGTGGCTTGACGAATGCTCTCAAGTTTGCCTATATCCTGCTCTGATGCTGATATGGTTTGGCTGTGTGTTCCACCAAAATCTCATCTCAAATCATAATCCCAATGTGTCAAGGAAGGCAGATAATTGAATAATGGGGGCACTTTTCCCCATGGTGTTTTCAAGATGCTGAGTTAATTTTCATGAGATCTGATGGTTTTATAAGGAACTATTCCTCCTTTGCTCTCTCTTCTCTCTCTCCTGCCACCTTGTGAAGAAGATGCCTGCTTCTGTTTTCCCTTCCACCATGATTGTAAGTTTCCTGAGGGCTCCCTAGCCATGTGGAACTATGAGTCAATCAAACCTCTTTTCTTTATAAATTACCTAGTCTCAGGGAGTTCTTTACAGCAGTGTGAAAATGGATTAATACAGTAAGGTAAAAATGTATTAATACAGTACACTGGAACCTTGGAGATTGAGACAGTGCTATAAAGACTACCTGAAAATGTGAAAGCAACTTTGGAACTGGGTAAGAGGTGGAAGTTGGAATAGTTTGGAGGGCTCAGAAGAAGACAGTAAGATGTGGTAAAGTTTGGATCTTCTTGGAGACTTGTTGAATGGTTTGGACGAAAATGCTGATAATGATGTGGACGATGAAGTCCAGGCTGAGGCAGTCTCATATGGA
Source organism: Ateles fusciceps (assembly GCA_036589455.1). NCBI lineage: Eukaryota > Metazoa > Chordata > Mammalia > Primates > Atelidae > Ateles > Ateles fusciceps. Next base: position 304,194 of record JAZHEH010000920.1, on the reverse strand, counting down.
GATGAGGAACTTCTTGGGAATTTAAGTAAAGGTCACTCTTGTTAAGCTTTAGCAAACGGACTGGTGGCATTTTGCCCCTGACCTAGAGATCTGTGTAACTTTGAACTTCAGAGAGATGAACTGAAATAGAAGCTTATTTTTAAAAGGGAAGCAGCGCATAAAAGTTTGGAAAATTTGCAGCCTGACTATGCAATAGAAAAGAAGATAAAACATTTTGGCAGGGAAGAAATTCAAGCCTGATGCAGAAATTTTCAGAAGTAATGAAGAGTCAAACGATAATCTTCAAGACAAGGAGGAAAAGGTCTCCAGGGCATGTCAGAGATCTTGGCAGCAGCCCTTCCCATTACAGGCCTGAAGCAGAAATGGTTTCATGGGCTGGACCAGGGCATTGCTACTTTGTGCAATCTCAGGACTTGGTGCCCTGCATCCCAGCCATGGCTAAAAGGGGTTAATGTACATCTCAGGCCATTGCTTCAGAGGTACAGCCTCAAGACTTGGTGCCCTCTGTCTTAGCTGCTGCAGCTCCAGCCATGGCTAAAAGGGGCCAAGGTACAGCTCGGGCTGTTATTTCAGAGGGTGCTAGCTCCAAGCCTTGGTGGCTTCCACATGGGTGCACATCACTCAAAAACTGAGGTTTGGGAACCTCCACTGAGATTTCAGATGGTGTTTGGAAATGTCTGGATGTCCAGGCAGAAGTCTGCTTTAGGGGTAAAGTCCTCATGGAGAACCCTGCTAGGGCAGTGTGGAAGGGAAATGTGGGGGAATCTCCACACAGAGTCTCTACTGGGGAAATACTTAGTGGAGCCATGAGATGAGGACCACCATCCTCCAGACACCAGAATGGTAGATCCACCAAGAACTTACACTGTGTACCTGTGAAAGCTGCTTGGAACAGGGGACTGTACCCAGCAAAGCCACAGGGGCCGAGCTGCCCAAGACCATGGGAGCCCAATGCTTGCATCAGCATGACCTGGATGTGAAATATGGACTCAAAGAAAACAATTTCAGAGCTTTAAGATTTAATGACTGCCTACTGGGTTTTGGAATTGCTTTGGACCTGTGCTGTGGCCCCTTTGTTTTTGACAATTTCTCCCATTTAGAATGGAAACATTTACCCAGTACCTGTCCCTCCATTGTATCTTGTAAGTAATTAACTTGCTTTTGATTTTACAGGCTCATAAGCAAACGGGACTTGATGGTCTCAGATAAGACTTTGGACTGAGGACTTTTGAGTTAACGCTAAATGAGTTAAGAATTTGGGGAACTGTTGAGAAGGCATGATTGGTTTAGAATTGCTGGGATATGAGATTTGGGAGGGGACAGGGTCAGAATGACCTGGTTTGTCTCTGGGTCCCCACCCAAATCTGATCTTTTTTTTTTTTATTGTACTTTAAGTTCTGGAGTACATGTGCTGATCCTGCAGGATTGTTGAATAGATACACACGTGCCATGGTGGTTTGTTGTCTGCATCCTGCCGTCATCTACATCAGGCATTCATCCCAATGTTATCCCTCCCCAACCCCTGCTGTCCCCCTCCTAGCCCCCCCCCAACCCCCAACAGACCCCAGTGTGTGACGTTTCCCTCCCTGTGCCCATGTGTTCTCATTGTTCAACACTTGCCTATGAGTGAGAACATGCAGTGTTTTGCTTTCTGTTCTTGTGTCAGTTTTCTAAGAATGATGGTTTCCAGATTCATCCCTGTCCCTACAAAGGACAGGAACTCATCCTTCTTTATGGGTGCACAGTATTCTATGGTGTATATGGGCCAAATTCTTTTTGTCCATTTTATCATTGATGGACATTTAGGTTGGTTCCAGGTCTTTGCTATTGTAAACAGTGTCGCAATGAACATACATATGCATGTGTCTTTATAATAGAAAGATTTATAATCCTTTGGGTATATACCCAGCAATGGGATTGCTGGGTCAAATGGAATTTCTATTTCTAGATCCTTGAGGAATTCGTCACACTGTCTTCCACAATGGTTGAACTAATTTACACTCCCATCAACAGTGTAAACGAGTTCCTATTTCTCCACATCCTCTCCAGCACCTGTTGTCTCCAGATTTTTTGATGATTGCCATTCTAACTGGTGTGAGATGGTATCTCAATGTGATTTTGATTTGCATTTTTCTAATGACCGGTGATGATGAGCATTTTTTCGTATGTTTGCTGGCCTCATAAATGTCTCCTTTTGTAAAGTGTCTGTTCATATCTTTCACCCACTTTTGAATTAGTTTGTTTTTTTCTTGTAGATCCATTTTAGTTCTTTGTAGATTCTGGATATTAGCCCTTTGTCAGATGGGTAGATTGCAAAAATCTTTTTCCCCCTTCTGTTGGTTGCCTGTTCACTCTGATGATTGTTTCTTTTGCTGTGCAGAAACTTAAATCTCATCTTAAATTGTAATCCCACTTGTTGTGGGAGGGACATGTGATCTCCATGTGTTGAGGGAGGGAGTTGATTGAATCATAGAGGTCATTTTCCCCATGCTGTTATTGTGATAATGAGTTAGTTTTCACAAGATCTGATGATTCTATAAGAGGATCTTCCCCATTCACTTTCTTTTCTCTCTCTCTCTAGCCACCTTGTGCCTGCTTCTGCTTCCATTTCCTCTTCTGCCATGGTTGTCTCCCAGAGGCCTCCCCAACCATGTGGAACTGTAAGTTAATTAAACCTCTTTCCTTTATAAATTACCCAGCCTCAAGGAAGTTCTTTATATCAGTGTGAAAACAGACTAATACGGATGCTTCATGAGTTGTACATGCACACAGTGTTTCCAACTCCCATAGTTTACTGTGATCCCAGAGGGCTCTCCTTGGATGTCTCTTTCCCTAGTTATTTCTATTAAACCCCTGGATGCTTTGTTGTTTTGCTTATATCAGAGCTACCAGCTGCTTCATAATTTGTACTTGCCAAATCTCATTTTTGACAGAGCCATTAGACCTCGAGTTCTTCACTCTCTGTTCCAAAAATGCAGGTTCCCTTAGGCAGAGCTATTTTAACGGCCTGCCTTTTTCAATGGGCAGATCTTCTGTGCCATTGCACAGAAGCTGAGTGTGGAGAGAACAGTCTGTTTATTGTGAAGTGACACTACTGCTCTACCAGTAGGTGCTGGGGTGGAGAAATACGGTAGCTCTGGGTTTTCTCAGTTTTCCTCTTCCAGCATGGAACATTTGTCCCATGAGAAAACTGGGGTAGGACCAATCAGTCTCCAGTATCATTTGTCATTGCTGGGCAAAGTCCTAGCTCTATGAGTGAGAGTTGGGTGAAAGGAAAAATTCACAGTCCTCTCAGTCACATGGTGATAATAAGGCCTAAGCGACACGGCTCTATGGCCTAAAATAAGCCTATCTCCTGCACCCCTCAGGGTAGATCTGGGGAAAAAAAGGGAGTTGTTATTTCTTGGCCACACTTGCCCAAGCAGAAAACCTGGAGTTAATTATCCAAAATATGAAGCTGAGGAAGGCAAGGAATGGGAGCAGTGCATATCTCAAATGCCTCTGACTCTTATTGCCAAGATTCAGTAGATTTTTTGGAATAATTGTGTCAGTGATTTCTGTGTGGTACTTAGATCAATTTTCAGAATATTTAAATGGTTGTTTTCTATAATTTTCATCAGCTAGATGATTTTTACTCTGGGAAAGAGGGTCTTCTGAGCTCCTCACACTGCTTGCCTGTTTTTATAAATAAAATTTTATTGTAATACAGCTATACTTATTCATATACGTATTGTCTATGTTATTTGTGTTCAATGACAGAGTCAAGTAGCTGCAGAAGTGATCATATGGCCTTCAGAACTTAAAATATTTACTCCTGGGCCCTTTACACACAAAGTTTGTCAGCCCCTGCCTTAAGTAGACATTCTTTTGTTTTAATAAGCCTTATTGAGCACTTATTTCGTGTCATTTTAATAATTTTGAAACAAAAATAATATAAATATTGTTTAAAGATGCAAAAATATCTCAGAGGGCTATGTGCATGTAGTAGGGTTGATCAGTGCTCCAAACCATGTTATAAATTAGTATAATCAGCTGATCTAACAGAATAGAAATTTCATTTGGATGCTGATAGCTATTACCTGAGAAGTAAATAGGGATTCTTGAGATTTTTAGAGGAAGACAGGCTTCAGTAGAAGACTTGATGAAGGAAATCGTGACTGTGGAGAGGGTAAGATGAAAATATAAAGTGTCAAAGAATTGATGGAAGATAGGATTCACTGGAGTGTTAAAGGATATTGGGAGATACCTACACCTAGGATCCCTTGATAAACTTTAAATCACTCTTTCTTGTGGACCTCCATATTGTCAAACTTGTGCTTCCTGCCTTGAGGCAATTTACAAGAAAAATAAATGCTTTTAAGGATCTGACTGGTAAAGTAGCAAACACTGCAGAAGCAGATGTTTATTAGATTTTGGGAAGGTATTCCCCATCCAAGACCCTAGTCCTCTCTGCCTTGAAGCTCTAGACCTACAGTTGTGTATGTTTCCCATGCTCAGCTCACTGTTCCCAGGATGAATACAGCTTTTGCAAATTTTGCCCCAAAGCTGTGAAATTACAATCATGTTTTGTAACTCTTCTGTTATTTCTCAGCTATGCCCTGCTGTTTCTCTTGTTATCCCAAGCCCTCTTACCCTCCTCTTAGACAGTTGTACTGTAACCGTAGTTAAATCTCCTGTGCACTCAGGCATTCCTATGTCATTCTCTTTTCAGGCTTTCTGGGAAACTAGAGAAGAATATTTTTTAGATAGCTGAAATTACAGTAGCATCTTCCACTGCACTTTCCCTTTTACTGTGCAGTGCCTCTACTCAGACTGCTATTTTCTTGCTACAAAGATATAGCTGTCTTTAAAGCACGGTGAAATAGAAATAACTACAGACAAGAAGTGCTGACCTGGGACAACAGCTGTGTCACTAACTCATTGTGTAACCTATTTACCCCTCCCTCCATCCATTTAGGCCTGTTTCTTCCTCCATAAAAAGAAGATGTCAGATTAGATGATCTCTGAGGTCACTTCCAACTCCACGAATTTCTGAAGTCTACTAAATCTTTCAATTTTTTTTTTTCCAGCGGCATCCTCTGGGTTGGTTTTGTTTAGAAGAGCTTTCCACTGAGGGCCAATTTTTTACAGTGGCATATAGAGAGCCTAAAGCATACATTTCCCATGCTCCACTCCTGTCACCCACATTGGGCCACAACCTCAGCAAATTTGGCCACAGTGCTGCAAAATTCCAGCATTGATGCATAACCCTACATTTCTCCCACAGCTGTGAACTTCTCCCTTTCTCTATTTTTGCAAGTCTTCATAGACCCTCCCATTACACTTCAGGATTTACATTCTGGGCCATAAATACCTAATATACAGTTTCAGATCAGCACTTTCCTCCTTAAACTGTACAGTCAGAATTACTTTAAAGCGAAGCATGTAATTTAGGGTCTTGCCTTCCAGCTCCTGTAGAAATGCTAGATACAATTAGTTCTAATGCAAATCTCTTTAAGATAGTATGTAAAAGGCTAAGCCTAATGGTTAATTGTCTCATATATGCCACTTATTTAACTTCTTAAGTTGAATAAATATATGAGATTCTCTGGATATTTTTGTTCGTCTGTCAAATAGAGATAAGACCTGCTTCACTCAGCCCATAGAATTGTTGTGGGTGCTCACCTTAGTTAATGATGGAAATGCAATTTGCAAAGTATTCACACTATATTCTGCATATAGTAAATGTGTTTAACATGATTATCAATAGTGATATAATGAACTGTTGTAGTTGCTTAAAATATTTTAAAGGGACTATCTTAATGCCTATTGGCTGTGCTAACCTACACACAAATTGGGAAGAGAAAAGAAGGAATTGTTTTCATCTGAAGAAGCCAGCCAATTTAGCAATACAAACAAAGGGTTTATCTTGGGATTGCAACATACCCTCACACTGAAAAATGAGAGGAAAACTTTGACCCTCAGAAACATAAATTTTGAATTATCAATCTCTCTAATATAGAGCGCTTTCAGAACTACCAAGGTCTGTGGCCAAGGTTACCAAAAAGTCCCCAAAACAAATTTCTCTTAAATCTCCATTAACTATTGGAAATATCCGTATGGAAGACTTTCTGTGTGTGCGTGTGTGTGTGTGTGTGTATTTATGCATACACACATATATGCACACACCCAAGCACACATTTGTGCTTTTCTTTTAAGCCTTGATCCTAAGTCAAATAAAACAGGAGAACTTACACATAACACATATTAAACAGAGATTTGTTGAGTATGTTAACATTATAGTCCTTTACAGCAGGCAAGCTGTTTTCATTCATTAGTATCTTAGGGAAGAGATGTAGCTGAGGTCAGGGAGGTAGTGGAATAATAGTTTAATTGGGAAAGGGAAAAAGGGATAATAATATAAAATTTTGAGATAATTTTGCATGGTTTTCTCTCGGACTGTATCAGAGCAGACACCTAGCTATAGCTTTCTGAAATCAGCCTTCTAGTTACTGAGAATACACCTTACCCAAAATGCTAGGCTTTGTGAAACCTGGAGAAAGTACAATTGATATACAACCTTATGTTCTGGTTTGTTGCCTTTTGTTTGGGGGAGTAGGGTGGGAGAGGGGGAGCTCAGAGAAAAGACCTTGTATTTATTTCACTAAACTTTCCATCCAGTCTTATGAGGGCTCATTGAAGGAAATGGAATTTCTATCAGGGTAACTGTAACCATTAGGATATTTTTTCTTGGATTTCTAAAACCAAATTAATTGAGGAAAGTGCATTATCGTGGAATTTATTTGGTTTCTCTTTATCATGCCGACATAAAATTTCTCTTTGAGATACTGCACTTAAAATGTTAAAGTTTAAAACTTATATTTAAGGCACTTAGTGGCTTTTATACTCTGGCCTAACCTCTCATATTCTCTCTTAGAGAGCTCAGCTGATTAATTGTTCAGAGTTATCTAATTACAGGCTTGAATCTCTGGGAAATAGAAATTGAAACATTGCAGCTTCTCAAATGGCAATCAGGTCTCTCTGAGTGCTCAGTCTATTGCTAATTTTAAAATTAAAGAGATGATTGTTTCTGCATTTAAATCTGTCTGTCAGGGTTGAAGATTGTTTAGTGGAGTGCTTTGGCTGTGACTGAGGAAGAGAGTGATATAACTACAGGTGGTGATGAGTGCTGTAAATAATGTTTTCAAGGAGTTCCACATCTAGGATTAAAGTATATAAAGTTGAATTCATTGCTTTGAAGAAAATGGTAAATTTTGTTCAGTTTTGTGTGTGTTTGTGACTGTATTTCAACCTAAGTTAAGCCTGGTTCAACAGACATTTTGGCTTAGAAGATAGCATTTTAAATTATTTATTTATTTATTTATCTATTTATTTATTTATTAAGGTTATTTCTTTAGATTCGTAGGGTGTATACAAGGTAAAGCAAGAGCTGTGAGTAGAAAACAGTTCCAGAGAGGGTATGCTTAACACACTGGCCAACTAGTTCTAATAGGAATACAAAAATAGTCTATGAAATGGAGAAAGGTATGAGCTTGTGCCCATCCAAATCATAGCTGTCCTTTATCCTTCAATGTGTCTTTCAAATTTTCACTGAGGCAACATATATCAATACCTTGGGTCTTGGGACTATCTATCCTCATTTGGAGTGTTTGTAGTAAGTAAGCTTCCAAAGAAGTCACAGTCCTGCATAAAGTCATTTGGAGAATTTTGATCAACTAAGTGGATGAGCAAAGTAATGCGGGCTTAGAAATGCGTAAAATGCAAGGAGAAGGCCCTTGTGGGGTGAGAGGCCCCAAAGAGTATGAAACATGTTTATCCCAAGGGTCTGCATGTTTTAAGCTTTGCTGTATATAGCGGGGGATTTGTTTTGCCCTTGCTGTTCACTTTATCCACTCTATCAAAAGTAGTGTCAAAGTCTCACTTTGAATAGGGCAGTTTGGCCTATTAGGATAGTCTTGAGGGATCTGGATTATTTTTTCATCATGCTATGGCTCTTTGGTAAATTAATTACCCAGTAAATTCCAAAACCAAAACTTTTCTCTGTTAACAGCTAAATACTAATGAGTTTTCAGTGGCTGATCTCACATACGTGCTTTGATTGTACTAGTTATTTTTGTGGGGGGATTTTTGCTTTAAACCTAGTGTAGGGGATTTTTGCTTTAAACCCAGGGAAGTGATGTTATATCCTGTTTTTGCAGCGGTTTGTTAATAGTAACCAAAGTTAACTGCTCAGCTGAGTAATTATTTTGTAATGTGAAACAAGTAAAGTAATTGATTCAAAACTTCTTCCATATGTTGCCACTAACTTTATTATGAGAGTTGAATAACACAAGCCATCCTGAAGACAAGAGCCTTGGAATAATGCAAAAGAAAACATTTCTGTGCTTGCCACTATTCAGGAAGTGGCTGTCTTACAATTGCACTAACAACAGTGCGATGGCAATAATTATTTAATGACCACACTGATCTGAGTGCCAGAAGGAAATCTCTGTCTGAAAATATTCATGAGGCTATTCTAAATATCTTAGAGTATTGTTAGATTAATCAATTATGTTTTTATCAATAACTGAAATGTATATTAACACCAGTAATAGCTCCACTTTTTGACCATTTACTTTCTATGTATTGGTTACTATACCTGATACTTCATATGCATGTCATTCAATCTGTAAGATGGATATTATGTTATCGTCATCTTTTTTAAAACAAGAAAACAGACTCGACAATGTTGTTATTTGCCTAAGATCACAAAGTGAATAAAGATAGCAACAGCTCCCTTGCCCTTAAAAATTATGCTATACTCCCAGTCCTCCATGTAAAATTAAGAGGAGCATAGAACGAGTGTCCTGCTCCCTAGTACTTTTCAAGCTAGTGAGAAATGACTCCCAGTCAGAAACATTTCAGAGAGAATATAATAAGTACTCAATTGTGGGGCTCTATCTTTGAGCATCTAGCACCTGGGCATTCAAATAATCGAACTCAGACCAAGACACATCTCAAAATCATGTGAATGGAATTTGAGCTGCTTTAACTGCACTGAAAAGTTGCCTCGGTGTAGCAGAGGCAAGGAGGAAAGCCACTAACATTTACTGCCCACCTATTATTGTATAGGTACACAATTTCATTTCAAACTAAAATGACCTGTTTTAGGAAGTATTTCACAATAGAATAAATTTAAATTTAGATTAGTTAATTTGCCAGGAAATCCTAGCATAAAGTGATGAATCTAAAATTTGGGGCCCTCACATATCTGGTTCCAAAACCCAGACAAACGATATTTTACAGGGAAAGAGCATACACACGGAGCCCCAGTCTTCGCATAAGTAAAAGTGACATGATAATAATACCAAACACCTTACAGTTGTTAAAAATTTGAATCCCAGAATTGGAATATTATTGCCTATTCAACATTTTTTAATGGTTACACACCATTATGAATGCATTCAAAACCACTAAATTATACACTTAAAAATATGTAGGATTGTAAATTTTGTTATGTGTATTTTACCACACAAAAAATAATAAACTAGAAAACACAATTAGCAAATAAATTTTGTTAATGAAGAGGTGGTATTATTGGAAACTCAGAAACATTTACATAGGAAAAATCACAATGTACACATCTCAAATTTTTTATATTCTCACAAAAAGTTTTACTAGAGAAACACATATAGTGAATATATATTTTCTAGGGAAAGAGAGGTTTTGAAATAGTCCAGCATTCAACTCAAATATTTGGAAAATAGCAATCAAATACATAATGAAAAAGCAATAAAAAGAGCAAAAACTAATACTATAGTTAAAATGAAAAGAAAACATAAGGATAAATTCAACTTGATTGTGGTAAAAAAAAGAAGGACTGAATATTTTAAAATATTTATAAGCTGAAATTCATGTTGAGCACATTCATGGAAAAGAGAAAAGCTGGAAATAAACAAATAACAGAACCAAAATGGATCATTAATGATAGACTAGAGACTGGATATAATATTTAATAATATGACTAATTAATCGTAAGCTCAAAATACAACAAAACTCAGATCCAGAGGATAGATTCCAGTATGTGGAGGGAATAGACTCGTTAAGGAATTATAGATTTTTTTGAACACTTCATAGTTTATTTAGCTTGGATTTTTTCAACCATATCCTTCCAACACAAAAAGCGTATGTAGTGGACGCTTTTTTTTCTTTGTGATTTTACTATATGTTCTAGGATACATGTGCAGAACGTGCAGGTTTGTTACATGTATATACATGTGCCATGATGGTTTGCTGCACCTATCAACCCATCATCAAGGTTTTAAGCCCAGCATGCATTAGATATTTGTCCTAATGCTCTCCCTGCTCTTGACCTCCACCCCCTGACACGCCCCAATATGCGATGTTCCTGTCCCTGTGTCCATGTGTACTTACTGTTCAACTCCCACTTAGGAGTGAGAAAGAACATGTGGTGTTTGGTTTTCTGTTCCCGTGTTAGTTTGCTGAGAATAACGGCTTCCAGCTTCATCCATGTCCCTGCAAAGGACATGAACTCATTCTTTTTTATGGCTGCGTAGCATTCCATGGTGTATATATGCCACATTTTCTTTATTCAGTCTATCATTGGTGGGCATTTGGGTTGGTTCCAAGTCTTTACTATTGTAAATAGTGCTGAAATAAACATATGTGTGCATGTGTGTTTATAGTAGAATGATTTATGGTCCTTTGGATATATACCCACTAATGGGATTGCTGGGTCAAATGGAATTTTCCTGGTTCCAGATCCTTGAGAAATCACCACGCTGTCTTCCACAATGGTTGAACTAACTTAAACTCCCACCAACAATGTAAAAGCATTTCTGTTTCTCCACAGCCTCACCAGCTCAACAATTTTTCCACCTTTTATTCAAAAGTGTTACATGAAGTAAATTAAATGATGTATGAAAAATGTCTGAAATATATTAGACAATTGATAAATGAAAGCTTTTGTCCTTTTCATTAATGCAATGTATTGGGAAGAAAATTGACAATGATGCATTTATTTTGAAGCATTTGAATCTTGATACCTTTTAAAACGCGGAAGCTGAAAGAGCTCAAATAAATCTTAGGAGTATTCTTGGTTACATATGTTCAGAGATGCAAATAATTTTTTTTCCAGATAAAATTTCTGACAGAAAAATGAACCAATCAAGCCTTAATTTAACAAAAGTAATCTCCCTTGCAAACCGGTGCTATCAATAGTGCTTATTTTCATTACATTGCATTAGTATTTATAATAGTACTTACTGTCTTATAACCTAAGTGTTTTACAATAGACAACATACAAGCCTGACACTTAAACCATAGGTAGGATGGGACTTGCATAATCCTGTTCATGATGTCTTGGTAACAGTGAGACACAGTACTCCCCACCCCCGACTGTAGTGTGCTTTGGTTTCAGAGAACAAAAGGAATTATGTACAAATCCTCTTAACTGTCACTGTTTCATATGACGTAGAGATGCTACACTGGTGCTAGACACAAGTTATAGAATAAATTATATGAGTATTGCCCAAAATGTACAATAGGTGTGAAATAACCTCAGAAAAAAGTAAATTGAACCACAAAGTCAGGGAAGTGTATCCTTCTCAATTTTCTTTTATATTTTTCTGATTATGTCAAAGGTAGGTCTCTCCTATACTATTGAAACCAAGCTAGTATTATTTTAAAATTATGTGTTACAAGATTAAAATGTTATTTTTAATCCCCAGGTTAAGTACTAAAAAAATCAAAATAGAATAAAAATACAAAAAAGAAAATACAATGCAAGGGGAAAATAAGAAGGCAGTCAAATAGTCCACTAAGAAAAAAACAATCACAGCAATACAATTTTTAGAGAAAAAACTGATTTTAAGAGAACACTATACTATGAGTACTTGGACACCAATGAATCTGATAACCTAGATAAAACAAATGTTTAGAAACACACAAACTAACAAAACTAAACCAAGAGGAAATATAAAATAACAAACCTATAACAAGTAAAGAAATAAAATCATTAATCAAAAATTCTGGAGAAGAAAGCAGAGGAGAGGAGAGGAGAAGGGAGGAGAAGAGAGGGAAGGGAGAGGGAGAGGGAGAAGGAGGGGAGAGGGAGAGGGAGAGGGGAAAAGAGAAGGAAAGGTGATAGTTTTACTTGTGAATTCTAACAAGTTTTTCTTTTTCTTTTTTTTTTTTTTTTGAGGTGGAGTCTTGCACTGTCACCCAGGCTGGAGTGCAATGGTGCAATCTTGGCTCACTGAAACCTCCACCTCCTGGGTTCAAGTGATTTTTCTCCCTCAGCCTCCTGAGTAGTTGGGATTACAGGCACCCACCACCACACCCAGCTAATATTTTGTATTTTTAGTAGAGATGGAGTTTCTCCATGTTGATCAGGCTGGTCTTGAACTCCCAATCTCAGGTGATCCGCCCGCCTCAGCCTCCCAATGTGCTGGGATTACCGGCGTGAGCCACTGTACCAGGCCCTAACAAGTTTTTTAAAAGAACTAACACCAATACTTCTCAACCTCTTCCAAAAAATAAAAGTGCAAAAAAAATACTTCCTAACTCATTTTATGAGGTCATCAATATGTGGATAAAAAAGCCAGATACAGAAATCACAAGAAAATTATAGACAAATATCTTTTGCTTTCTTTTGTAAGAAGTGCAAAAATCTTCAACCAAATTCTAATGAATTGAATCTACTAACATTTTCAAATAATTATATGTCCTGACCAGTCACATTTATTCAAGGAATGCAAGATTTGTCGACATATGAAAATCAATTGATGTAATACACCATATTAACAGCATGAAGGGGAAAAACAAAGCATGATCATAACAGAGTGAGAAAAAGCATTTGGGAAAACCCAACACTCTTTCATGACAAAAACACTCAACAAATTAGCACTAGAATGGTAGTTCTTCACGTGAAAAAGGATGTTTATAAACAAAAAAGCTAACATTACATTAAATGGTTAAAAACTGAAAGCTTTTCCTACTGAGATAGGAAAAAAGGCCAGTATGCCTGCTTTCACCATTTCTGTGCAGCATTATATTTGAAGCTTTAGTGAGAGAAATCAGGCAAGAAAAAGAAATAAAATACATCCAAATTAGAAAGGATTATATAAAATTATATTTATTCTCACATGACTTGATCTTACATATAAAAACACTTGAAGAATCTACAAGGAAACTGATTAGAACTAACAAACAAGCAGTGTTTCAAGATACAAGATCAACATGACAAACTGGCATGACAAAGTCAGTTGCAGTTCTACACAATAGCAATGAACAATCTAAAAATGAAATTTAAAATAAATTCATTTACGTGATCATTAAAAAATATCTAGTATGAAGCAAGATTAAACTTTAAACATAACAACCAATTTGTCACCACATTAAGTAATAAATTAATTTAGATTAATAACAGGACCTTAGCAGCATGAGAAACAGTTTCCAAGCAACCCTCCCCGTCTACCCTGCCCTGTAATTCATTCCTCAAATGACAACCTCTCTATAATTCTGAGAGTGCTGACCATATTAAAATGGAAGTCTCTCAATTACAAGAACAGAAGGGACTGTTATGAAAGAAAAACGTTACCTATTAGGGTATTTTGCAGGCACTAACTCTGCCTTTACTTTTGAAAAAGCCTGTCTGGTTTGGAAAACCTCCAAAAAAGGAATTGCCTCTGTTCTTTTTTAGGAAAACTTTTTGTATAAATTTATAGGGTACAAGTGTAATTTTTGTTTCATAAATAGATTGCATAGTGGTGAAGTCTGGTCTTTTTAGGATATCCACCACCCAGACAATGCACATTGAATCCCATTAAGTAATTTCCCATCATCCATCCCTGTCCCAAACTTCTGAGTCTCCATTTTCTATTATTCCACACTCTATGTCCATGTGTACACATTGTGTAACTTCCACTTATAAGTGAAAATGTGGTATTTTTCTGTGTCTGAGTTGTTTCGCTTAAGGTGATGGCCTTCATTTTCATCCACATTGTTTCAAAAAATATGATATCATTCTTTTTTAAGGCTGAATAGTATTACATTGTGTGTGTGTGTGTGTGTGTGTGTGTGTATGTGTGTGTGTATACCACATTTTATTCAATCATCTGTTGATGGACACTTAGGTTGGTCCTATACCTTTGCTATTGTGAATAATGCTGTGATAAGCATGAGTGCAGACATAATTTTGGCATAATAATTTTTTTCTTTTGAGTGGATACCCAGTAGAGGGATTGTTGGATTAAGTAGAATTTCTCTTGTTAATTCTTTGAGAAAATTTGACATTGTTTTCATGGAGGTTGTACTAACTTACATTCCTACCAGCAGTGTGTGAGAGTCCGTTTTTCTCTACATCTTTGCCAATATCAGTTTTCTTTTTTTCTTTTTCATGATAGCCATTATGACTCATGTAAGATGATATTTCATTATGGTTTTAATTGGCATTTCTCTGATGATTATTGATGTTGAACACTTTTTCATATGCTTGTTGGTCATTTGTATGTCGCCTTGCCCTTAATAGAGGCAACTGTCCTTTGCAGGACTCAGATTAGGCTGTATCTCTTATGGGTCATGATATCTGCGTTTTCCATTGTGACAGTTGACTGTGAATCTTACTCTTGTTGGTTCAGACCTCTCAAATATATTTCCCTTCTCTCAAGTATGTAAATATTAATAGTTAGATTGTTCATCAGAGAGAGGCTTTAATAAGGGACATTTTTAAAACATTTATTTTAAGTTCAGGGGTACATGTGCAGGTTTGTTACACAGGTAAACTTGTGTCATGGGTGTTTGTTGTACAGATTATTTCATCACCCAGGTATTAAGCCTAGTACGCATTAGTTACTTTTTCCTGAAGGCTCTGTTGTGTATTATTCCCTTCTATGTGTTCAGTGTGTTCTCATCATTTATCTCTCACTTACAAGTGAGAATATGTAGTATTTGGTTTTCTGTTCCTGCATTAGTGTGCTAAGGATAATGGACTCCAGCTTCATCCAAGACCCTGCAAACAGCATGATCTCGTTCTTTTTAATGGGTGCATAGTATTCCATGGAATATATGTACCATATTTTCTTTATCAGCCTATCATTGATAGGCATTAAGGTTGATTCCATGTCTTTTATCATTGAATTCAAATAATTACTTTTCTTTCAAGTGTGCCTTTGAGTGTGAAGTGTAAATAAATAGTACGACCTTGTGGTTCTTCTGAAACAACTCACTGGCATTGCAACCTCTTTACCATTTGTCATAACTGAAAATAATAGATGAGGCTGGGCCACAATATTCTTAACCTAAGTCCTTCTTAGCTAATTTATTCATTTTGTTAGAAACTGAAAGAAGTTTCTGCTTTCTAATGAAGCTTAGAACACTATTCTTGGGTAAGGAGCTGACCTATGAAGCAGAAGAGGTATTTGGAATTTATGAATTCATCAGCAAGTTTTCAGAGGACCTAGACACTGAGTATGCACAAAAATGTAACAATTACACTGTTAAGGAATAAAGTGTCCTTTCTAGAACCAGTTCCTTTTTGGAAATGATGGTTCATACTGGGGACACACACCACCAAAGATGTACTGTAGAGGTGGAATTATCACCATAAATGGGCCCTCCATCTTTTCTTCTGTCTTACAAATGCAATACATGTTGACCGATTGAGTCATTCATTCAACTAACATTGAGCACCTTTTATGTTTCATGAATGGTGTTAAACATTCCCCAGTGCTAAGTGGTGACCAAGAGGGGACATCATCCGTATCCTCAAGGAGCTTACAGATCAGTGTGAAATAGCAAGACAAAAAAGTATGTTTGATTGAAATGACAAATTATTCAAATGGTATGTAGGAAGAATACAGGTTTCTGTGAGGGACTAGTGTAAAGAAGGGAATCAAGGAAAGCCTCTGTGTTTATATCACTTTGAAACTGACAATGAGAATAACAATAAATTAATCATGTGAGAACTTGCAGGAAGAACATACCAGGAAGCAGAAGACTAAGTATGAGGGCTCTGAGGTGAAAGTGGGCTTCAGGAATTTAAAGAATTGCTGAAGTAGACTGGGCCAGGAAGAAAGGGTGATAGAAAATAAGTTCCTAGAGGTAGTCTTATGCCAAATAATCATGAAGAGTCTCGACTGCAGTAAAGAGTTCGGCTTGTGTTATAAGTATGATAGGAGTCAACTGGTGGCTTCTAAGCAAGAGATTCACATGACCTGATACATACTTTTAGAAAAGAGATTCTAGGATCTCTATGATTAATGTAATTTGAGGATCAAGAGTGGAATGAGGAATTCATAAGGGGGTTATTGTGAAAAAAATTGGAAACTGTATAAAAGCACAGAAATTATTTTTGCCCTGAGGTAATTACTATTATAATTCTGGTGTGTTTTCTTCCCATTATTTATATAAAAAATGAAATGTTAATGTGCACATTGATTTGCAACCTACCTTTTTATTAGTGTTTTGAAGCCACTTTCAATAGAACTTTCTGGAAAGAGAAGAAAAAGAAGGCAGGCATTTCTTACTTCTCAGTGTGAAGAAACGTTATTCTGTTCCCTGTTCGTTCCTCCTTAGCTCTCCCCAGCCAGGGTACTGTTTCTTATGGTCTACATGGATCCAGATAAGCAGAGGATGAATGAGGGGGGCCTGGCTGCAGTGTTAGCAGGTTTAAAACAGATCATTCTTTAATCTATGCTTCTTTGAATCTGAACCTTCTGTAGCCCTCACTCCTCTACCCTGAGACTTCAGTACCTTACTGTTTTCCCACCTCACACACTTGCATCAGAGTGCCTGCAGTTTGCAGAGAAAATCTGCTATTCTGTTTGAAGCCACTGCATGGCAGAAACATAAAGTCCCTTCTTTGGCAGAAAAGTAAATGGAGGTCCAGAAAGGGCTAATACTTTGTGTCACATTCCAGGAAATGATCAGAAGAGTGTAGACTAAATCTTGGGTCTCTTAGCTCCCAGGCTAGTGCTCTTTTCTCCACAGTAGCAGCACTTTCTCTCATTTTTATCAGCAAATTCAGCCTCCAGCACATCTATAATAGATTCAGGGCCAGAGTGGAAACACAAAAAGGGCAGAACACAGCCCTGGAAACTCTGAAAACAATTTGAAGTTCTCATTAGAATAATTATAACCATTTTGCTGGTTCAGGCAACTTTGAGCCCAAGCTCAAAGTTATTGTGTGGAGAGCTCTGGTAAACTGATTTCTTTCTGTCACTTTATTGCTTACTTTTTCAAGTGACTGTGACTTTCCTTCCTTCTTCTCTTCCTTTCTTTCCCCCTTCCTTTCTCTCTCTCTCTTCTCTCTCTTTCTTTTTCTCTCTCTCTCTTTCTTGTTTTTAAAACTGATTCACGCCAGCTCTCTGTCTTTGGCCATCAAGTTCAATTTGCGTGTTAAATATCACATTTATAAACTGAGTCAAATCAAGAAATGAATAGTGAATATGAAGACAAAATGGTGAAAAGTTCAGAAATTTAGATTAAAGAAAGTTCCAATTCTCATGGAAATAGTTGTCTCACCCAGGGCTTATTTATAAATGACTAAGATGAAATGTGTCCATGAATCAGCATCTATTATTAGATATTGATAATTCAGTTCATATGCGTAGGAATTAAGAGCCTGCATGTGGTGGCAGAGAGCTCATACATATTCTTTTAAATGCTTACAGGCTGCTCTCATGTTTCTATTCATTTTGAGCCACAGCTAAACATCCCTTCTGACATGTTTTATTTCATTTCCTTTTTCTCAAGTAGTTCTTCAACCTGAATTGGTAGGCTGGTATGGAGATAAGATTATCAAGGGGAGGAGGTTATTCCATGTTCTTTCACCATTTTAATATCCCAAACTGCAAAATTAACTACAGATGGATGAAATTAATTATTAGAATCACGTAAAAGAGTGCAATATAGGCCTGGCGTGCTGGCTCATGCCTGTAATCCCAGAAATTTGGGAGGCCTAGGCAGGTAAATCACTTGAGGCCAGGAGTTCGAGACCGGCCTGGCCAACATGGTGAAACCCCGTCTCTACTAAAAATACAAAAAATAGGTGGGTGTGGTGGCGGGTGCCTGTAATCCCAGCTACTCAAGAGGCTGAGTCAGGAGAATCGCTTTAACTCTGGAGGCAAAGCTTGCAGTGAGCTGAGATCATGTCACTTGTACTATAGCCTGAGCAACAGAGCAAAACACTGTCTCAAAAAAAAAAAAAAGAGTAAAATAGAAAAACCTGTTCCTTACTAATACCAATTACAGATTACATAGATTGCCATCATTAAGATGTCTTGCACACCTAAGTTCCATATGTTGTACTAGGAGCTTTCATGTATATTTTCTCTTCATTATCATGACAGTCTCGCAAAGTAAGCATATTTAGCTTCAATTCCCAATGAAGATACACAAATTTTGAAAGATCAAGTAAATTCAAAGTCAACCAAAGTCAAATAGTTAATGGTGAACCTGACATTTAAAACTGGGGTTGCCAAACTCTTATGTCTACAGCCTTCTTTGGAACTGCACTGATAGGAAAATATAGAAATAAATAATTCCTCATTGTTGGAACATAAAGTTAATAATGAAAAAGGGCAATCAATTTGTTTGACAGAGTGAGATTTGATTAATCTCATTTTGTCTTCATATGTGTATCTTGATTTGACTCAGTTTATAAATTCGATGTTTAGCTAACATTCAAAATTGGACTTGGTGGCCAAAAACAGAGGGCTGGTATGAGTCAAGTTTAAGAACAAAAGGAAGGAAGGAGGAGGGAGAGAGGGAGGGAGGGAGGGAGGGAAGGAAAAGGAAGGAAGGAAGGAAAGAGAAAGGGAAAAAGGAAAGAAAGAAAGAAAGAAGAAGAAGGAAAGGAAGGAAGGAAGAGAGAGAGAGAAAGAAAGAAGAGAAAGAAAGAGAGAAGGAGGGAGGGAGGGGGGGGAAGGGCAGAAAAGAAAAAGAACTGATCTGGTGTGAACTTTGGGGATTGCATCTTGTTAGCATAGTAATTATTGTGCCGTACCTTGCTCCTGTAAAATATTCTTACACAAAAGGTATTTTTTTAAAATTAGAACCCTATAAATTAGCCTCATTAGAATGTTAGAATTAAAAGGAGCTTAGAAATCATGTATTACACCATCATGGTTTTGAAAATAAGGAAACCAAGGCCCAGAGAGAGACTGTGACTTACCCAAGGTTTCACAGAGAGTATTTGCCACATTCTGCTTTAGAACGTTGGTATAGATATACTGGAGATTACTTAATTTTGCTGCCTGAAGCATTGCTATGATTTAAATTAATAGAAGTTGAATAATTATCAAGGAAATATATAAACTAGTTAAAGTCCTACAAAATAAATCTCCCAATCAATAATTATTTGTACATTTTTTTCCTAATGCCCAAGTCTTCTGCTAAACTATGTTGTGAGAAAAAAGAGATGAATATGATTCAGTCCTTGCCTCTAGGAAACTCAGTTTTGGTAATAAAATAAAATAAACATATGTATAAATTAAATAAATAACCCAAAAGGCAACACAAGGTAGTGGAAAGAGAATAAGAATGGGAATCAGGATATCTGCGTCTGAGTCCCTATTCTAACACAGTTTATTGTGGAATCACTAACTATGTCATTCTGGCAATGCTTTGGCTCTGTTTCCTCCCCTGAAATAACGGGATTTGATTATTGCTATGTCAAGGAATGGTATGGGAGGGTACTAGCTCTCCCTATCTTCATCAGGTCCTGCTGCTTAATGAGGATAATGTCAACACATACCTAACATCAACAGATAAATAATTATATATAATATATATTATACATAATATTATATAAAATATATGATTTCACCAAGCAGTATTTTCTTAATAAAATAAAAGCTTTCTTCACCTTCTCCCTGCCTCCTCTTCTCTTCAGAGGTACCCATTTTCACCACTTTGGGGTACATCCCTCCATTTCCTTTTCTCAACACATAAATGGTTTTTTGGATACATGCTTGATTTTTTACCTAGAAGGAAAGGAGTTTTCTTTTTTAAATTTTTACTAAATAATTATTTGAGTGTGCTCTCAGACACTGTCCTGGAAGTATAGATTGCTCACAACTTTTAGAGAATGACTTGGTGATACACAGGAAAAGTCATATGGTGTATCTTCATTTACCATCATATATTTTCTTCTGTTTGCTTATTTGAGACAGAATCTTTCTCTGTCATCCAGGCTGGAGTGCAATGGTGCAATCTTGGCCCACGGCAACCTCTGCCTCGTGGGTTCAAGCAATTCTCCTGCCTCAGCCTCCCGAGTAGCTGAGATTACAGGCATGTGCCATGACCCCTGGCTAATTTTTGTATTTTTAGTAGACCACCAGTTGGCCTGGTTGGTCTTGCGCTTCTGACCTCAAGTGATCCACCTGCCTCGCCCTCCCAAAAAAAAAAAAATTTTTTTTTTTTTAATTAAAAGTTGCTTTATTGAAAGTTACTTTATCCCAGTTCTGGAGGCTGGAAGTCCAAGCTCCAGGTGTTTGGCAGGGTTGGTGTCCTCGGAGGCCTCTCTCCTTTGCTTGCCAGTGCCGCCGTCGTGTTGTGCCTTCATCTTCATGTGACCTTTCCTCTGTGCACAGGAACCCCTCATGTCTCTCCCAGTGTCCTAATCTTCTCTTAACTACACAAAATCGATGTGCTTAACTCTTCCAAGGCCAGTGGGAAGCTAACCTCTCAGTAGTATTACTGAATTGTTTCTGTGGTTACTTTCATTTGCCTGATGGAAATCAGTGTTCTCTTGATGAGAGGAGTAGCAAAGTATTGTGCCCCTTTTGCAATCCACCATAGAACTCATGTACTTCCACAAGGAACTCTTGAAAAGCCATTGCAGTATCAAGTCAGATCTTCTAAGGAACTCCCTACACTTCCCTGACTCTTTTAAACTAAATCTCTGCCCTTAACCTTTTGTTATATAGAGACAATTTCTAAGAGTCTTTCCAAATTTAGATTCTAAGCCAGTTATGCTAGGTAAGATCAGTGTGGAATTACCAATGGTGTTATAGGAGCACAAAAAAAAAAAATCATCACCAAGAGTAATGGGAATAGGAAAACATCTCTAAATTTTATTGGATCTATGGTAAAGATGTTGGGTTTAAAATAGGCTGAGGAGCAGTGAGTACATTCTGGGAAGAAGAGTCAGGGGTCACAGAGATGGAAAAAATCATAAGATGCCTAGAGGAGAGTGAAAAATCTAATTTGGTTGAAATAGAGAAATGAATGGAAGTGGTGGCTTGGTAAAGTAATCTGAGGTTAGACAAATTGCCAGGCCAAGTACTCTGTTACTCTGTTTTTTTGTTGGTTGGTTGGTTGTTTTGTTTTGTTTTTGCCATTTTCACTGGATTCCAAAGGAGGCGTGCTAAGCTAAGGAAATGAAAGGTGATACTAAATGCCATTTGAAGCCATATGCAATCAGCCTATAAGCTACCACACCAATAACCAATAAAAATGTTAAGTTTTCATTTTATGCTTATTCCCATTCTGGCCCTAGGCTGTATGTTGTCCTTTTGTGGCCTTCTCTTTTCTCTCATAGTTGTTCTTCTATTAACCCAAATGCATAAATTTTGGAGCCTAGAAATGTGATTAGTACAGTAAGTTTCTTGTTGCTCCCAGGTGAGACAAACCCACAAAAGTCCAGTGAGGGCCTAACCAGGGAGCTACCACCAACCAAGGGGAAGAATGATCCAGAAGAGAGAGAGTGATCTTACAACAGTGAGCTAGAATCTCTGAGTGGCAACCTGGAGTAGATGCAAGAACAGTAATAGGTCCTCGCTAATAAAAGAAATGCAGAAAGGCGGTACTGTAAACAACTTGGATGGAATTCACAGAGGTCTCGATTTTATCAACACTTTACTGAATTCACAGGAAATAAAAGAAAGCACTGGGAGCATAGATTAAAGAGGGAAAGAAGAACTTACACTGTAACATATTGTCTTTATTCTGCACCCACTCCTTTATTACCACCACTTTCCTATGAATAAAAGAATGCATAAATTATTCGGTGTTAATAGCAACAACCGCAATCAAACCAAAAAACAACCAACCATCCTGAAACATCTTTAAAGCACAGCTTACAAACACATTTTACATAACTACAAAAGTCAGAGTCTACTGTAGTATGGTTACTTAATAAACTGAGAGCCAGTCGGACATTGGTCTTATTTATATTCAACAAATTCAATGAATAGGCCAAAATATAGTGACTGTAATGATAGATATTAGTTTTAAGAATCCCTTTTTGGCCCATAGCTCTTAGTGTTTGTCATGTTAATTAAAGAGAGAGGGAATGAGTGCATAAACCTTGTGAAAGTTATTGATGTCAACTCTATAGGGACTGGTCTTTTGGTTATCTAACCAATCACTATGTATTTTAAGTCACTCAACAGACATTCATTGAGCATATACCATTTGCATGATGCTGGGAAAGCTAGACTAATTACATAGTCACTCTGTTTCTTCCATAGAGAGAGAAATATGCAGGCCCTAATCATTCTAGTAAGATAAACTACCAAATCCTTATTTTCCCTATAAGAAACTAGATTCAAATTCAATAAATCATATAGTACAATAAATTGTGGAGTGCCCTCATGGACTTTAGAGTCTAGGAGAGAAAACGTGGTTTCACAGGAAATTGAATTTAAGCTGAATCATAAATGATTTGTAAAACTACATAAACAGACAGGAGGGGGGAAAGGCATGCGTGACAGGGAAACAGTATGAGCAGAACCAGAAATGTGAATGTTTAATGATTTTTCAAGAGACTTTGAGTTTTTCATATTTTATATTTATGCAGGTTTGGTTATCCAATGTAATTAACCAGACCAGGGATTTTAGGAACTGCATTGAATGAAAAAAGTACTTTGAACCTTTTAAGGTCCCTCAGCAAATCTAAACATGGCCAAACAATGCCTCCAGGTAACCTATTCCTGCCCTCAGCAGTTCGCTTTGCAATTTTAAAGTTCTTTTACGTTTGTCTTCCGAAAGTTCTAAAGACTTGGCTTCCCATCTACAGAATTTATTTGTAGGGGACACTGACTATGCAATATAGGATCACCATTGTTTCCCTAAGGCTGTGGTCAATCTCTGATATTGGAATTTTTCAGAGATCCTTGGCCCTAAGCATAACTTACTATACTGGAAAACTGGACCTAACTAACTGATGGTAGGGGCCCAGTTAAATGGTTCCTTTCTGTTACCTTCAAGGGGCCTCAGTTAGTGTTGTCCTGACCCTGAGTGCTACTTCAAGCCTTCGTTATTTTCTATGGCACAAATAGGGAGTTTAAAATATTTATTAATATCCTCTGTGTTGCTATGAGTTGAGGAAGGCACTTTATCTCCCTTCCCTGATTTCATTCTCAATACTATCTGTTCTTTATGTGCCCTCATATTTAAATAGTCACTATGATTTTAAAATAATTCTTATCTTCATTTCTTACTTGATCTCCACAACAGTCTTGTGAAGCAGAAAAGGCAGATATTATTACATGATATAGCAGATGAGAAAACAGCTTCAGAGTGGTAAATTGTCTTGCTCAAGATCAGACAGTTAAGAAAGAGAAGAAATAATACTAGAACCCAACTCTAATTAGTATCAAGTAGTTAAGCTGTAGACCCAATGTTGCCATTATTTAAACTCCTGTGCTATAGTGTTTCAGGGAACAGGAAGTAGAGAGATGGAGTTGGCATTTGACTGGCCCCAGAAATAATAGAGCAGAGTTATTACGTATACTCCATTCTCCAGAACTAAGTATAAATAGGAGATTTCTGGAAAATTCTGATAGCTTAGAGTTGGTAAGCCAGTCTGTTTTCTTTGCTTCTCTAAACTTAATAGATAACGATCATTATTCATGTTAATAACAGGCTGATTTCAATAAATGGTTTAATGTATCTCAAATAGGATTTCAAATACATGAGGGAATTTTCACAAAGTGCCCCTAAGAGGAAGGAAGCAGTGGACAGAATGAGCAGTTGTTTTTTTAAAAAGCATTATGACAAATAGAAGATAATCTAACTAAGAGCAATAAAGTAGATTTGAATATACTAAATTTTTTATGAAACAAGTAATTATTTTGGAAACTTAATTATATCTCTGTGTGTGTGTGTGTGTGTGTGTGTGCGTGTGTGTGTGTGTGTGTGTGTGTGGTGGGGGTGTGATACTTATATTCCAGGAAATTTTAGGCATCAAAACCAGTTAATACCTCAGTGATTCAGAACTCAAATATCCGGCAACCTCACCTATCTACTGACAGAGCCAGAAAGCAAGCACAATTCGTCCCAAATTGACAGAATAGATGTCATAAAGTTCATAAACTAAAATCCACACTCTGTTCTATAAGAGATTTTCCCTTTTCTCCATATATTCTTTCCAAATAAAATCGTCAGGATTTCACTCATTTTTATTAAGTTAAAACTCTGTTCTAATTAGCTGGATTAGTGTTTTCAAAGCCACAGAAAATAAGAAAGAACTCATCAAAACAACAGAGACTGCTTCAGACAGGCACGCTGACTGTAGCAAGAAATGATATTAAGAACTTTAAAAGGTGGAGATAGAACCACTATATAAATACTAAAAATTCATGGGGCTATTTTAGTGTATGTACAGACAATCCTATAGATTTCAATAGCCCTGAAAGAAGCAATGCATACAGTACAATATCTAATGTTTATAATGATGACCTTCAGTCACTCTGAAAAGAGTATATTAAATGTTAGAGTTGATTCCCCTTAAATTATAACAATGCTATTACTAATAACAACAAAAATTTAAACATTTGTAAATGTCTTTAGTGTTTAGAAAGTACTTCTAAAAAATATGCCTCATATTTATTTCATCTAGTCTAGCCCTCTATGTACAGATAATGAAACTGAACCCAATGATAAATAACTTGCCCAAGGTTACATAGCTTATCAGTGGCAGACCTGAAACTAAGATCCTTGTCCTATGAATCTGGATTAGTGTTTCCTTCATACATCATGGTCCTTTGTTTATAAAACTGCTTAAGGGGGTAGGAAATATATATGTTTTAGAAATATCTGCAACTAAAATGATGTTTCAAATGTTCTAGTATTTAAAAGCTACACAATCATTTCTACAGAATACAATTTTCTAAAATACAGATCTCTAGCAGATTCAGAACATCTAGGTTTTAGTATGTTCCCTCCAACCCCGTGGTGAATGTTATCTGCTTTTGTTTTAATAAACAATTGCTATAACAAAAGAAAATATAACAAGCCATTTTGTGAATTTCTAATCTTATAAGTACAAGAAAATAACCCTTTATAATTTTATAAAACTAACCACTGCTTTTAAAAGTATTATTTTAATGAAATCCACTATATGAAAATTTTAAGTTTCAAATTTTCCAATGAGAGTGATTTGTATTATAAAATGATTTAGTCACAGGGATTTTAAAAATAGAAAGTTTCCATTTGGCATTTATAATAAGATTCAATTCACCCATGCTGTCCTTTAAATATATCTTTACTTCTGAAAAATGAGGCTTAGCTGGAGTTTTAGCACTGAAATAATATAGGCATGTGTGTGATTTTTTAAAAAATTAACTCATTGATTTAAACATATCAGGGTGAGATTGTGACTGAGGTTGTATATACAGCAATCAATTTAGGCATACTATAGCACAGTTGGTTTTAATAAATAAGCAAAATGCCTTCATTGTAAGCCCTGAAACTCAAGTTTGTGAAACATATAAGGATATAACTTTATTTTTTGTTTAAGGTGTATTCATTGTGTGAATCCCATGATAGTGTTGAGGTATTTGAGGTTTATCTGAATTGTTTATTTCTCAGAGGAGAGAAAACAAAAATCTCATCCATATTCCAAGTTAGAAGAGTGTTGATTTCCATAACTCATATTGATATTAAAAATCCTTTTCTTGTTTGCTCAAGTAGTGAGTATTTTCTAAGGAAATCTATGGTCATACTGCTTTTCTGTACACTTTTCAATGTTTGGACAATTCACCTATGTCTACCTGTTTTCAATGTATATTTTGTTTCTCTCAGAAGAAGAAAAAAGATTGGATCTGTTTGTGAGAAACAGGTGTGCAATTTATTCTGTTGCTCATCATCT
Organism: Ateles fusciceps; assembly: GCA_036589455.1. Lineage (NCBI taxonomy): Eukaryota > Metazoa > Chordata > Mammalia > Primates > Atelidae > Ateles > Ateles fusciceps. Next base: position 278,096 of record JAZHEH010000920.1, on the reverse strand, counting down.
TCTGTAAGAAAAGATATTTTTCACGTGCTCCATAGAACAGTATGTTTCCATTCTGATAGAAAATATATGCATGTGTAATTTCTTCAGAAGGATCATTTTGAGGACAAAGGGAAGGAGCCATGTTTCTTCAAGATACTAGACAACAGCAGTTTTTTTTTTTTTTTTTTTTTTTTGAGACAGATTCTTGCTCTGTCGCCAGGTGCCAGGCTGGAGCACAGTGGCACGATCTCGGCTCACTGTAACCTCCACCTCCCGGGTTCAAGCAATTCTCCTGCCTCAGCCTCCCCAAGTAGCTGGGACTACAGGAGCACGCCACCACGCCCAGCTAATTTTTGTATTTTTAGTAGAGACTGGGTTTCACCATGTTGGCCAGGATGGTCTCGATCCCTTGACCCCGTGATTCACCTGCCTCGGCCTCCCAAAGTGCTGGGATTACAGGTGTGAGCCACTGCGCCCAGCCAACAACAGCATTTTTTTAAGAAAAATCTTCAAAGTGACATAGCTATACTAATAGAGCATATAGATTTTTCTAGTTAATTATTTGATTACATTGTCTTGGAATTATTCAAACATTAAGAGAGATAGTTTGAATATCCTCCTTCCTCTCACGAATTTCCAAAGCACTGTCCTTGTATCTCATACATGACTCAAGAACCAAGCTGCCATGATCTGAAAATTGGTCACAAAATTCTGAGGTCATAAAATCATACACAACTTGGATCAAGACGACAATTCAGATTTGCAAGAGCACAGGGAAATAATCTGGAAATGGAGAAGTGCTCTAATCAAAAGCAGTTCGAAGAGACATGTTCCTTCCTCACCATAAAGAATGGGAAGTGTTAAACAAGCAGTCGCCACTCCCATGGGAGGTAGTAAGGAGTGAAACGCAATGAACACCACTTCACACATCAGGAACATCTCCCAAGCCTTTTCCTCTCTTGGTATTCCTAGGGGAAACTTGAAATTCCCGTAAAGATTTCTTGTTTTCCATGTGCAACAAGTAATAATTATAATGGGGAATACAAACCTCCAAGTTCAGCTACAGTTACCATGCGAATGGAGGAAGCCATGCCAATGTGCTGAAGCTCTAGTCAGCAAAGCAGTATTCAGTGTCTGTTCTGGCTAAGTCAGTGCTTCTCAGAATGGGAAGTGGTAAACAAGCAGTCCCCAGGGATGACCCAGATGGCAGCAGTGATACCCAGGTCATACCTACACTTCCAGTCTCTAGCTCTGAAGCGCTTGAGGAGAAAAGAGCACCTCTGAAGACTGATTCATGTCAGGAAGCAGTTGCTGGTATATATGTTGAGATACTTCAGGTAGAAGCACAGCAGGCTTAGAGCCCCCTGGAAAGGCCAATGGTGGCAGTATGTAATAGTAAATACAGAGGGGTAAGGACAACACGTGTGCAAAGGTCAGCCACAGAGAGGTTGATCATGAAAATGAAGGCTTTATTTTTCTTGCTGATGAACTGATACAGAACCCACAAGGCCACAGTGTTGGCCACAAGACCAGATATGAATATGAGGATATGGGTAGCTTCATAGAGAGAGCACTGAAGTGGAGCTTGAAGATCAGTGTGTTTTGCTCTTGTGCTGTTTGTGCTGTTACTCCCCACCTTGAAGACTTACGTTCCTTCCTTAATAAAGCATTAGAATCACAATTTCTGCAGACAGTAGAGTAAAAATAGAATCAAGGGCATGTCAGTTCATGTTTGGATATACAAATATATTTGTTTTCTAATAAAGAAGAACTTGTGTAAACTTTTATAAATTCAAGGGTACCTACGTAAACTGAAAATAGCATGCCAATCTACAAATGGATAACAGTATTGAGGATGATACTTTCAGAATCAAGAAGATTAGTATTTTGACAATAACCTCAGTCGTATTTTACCTTAGTATTAACAGATAAGTAATCAAACTTGCAGACCTAACCAACAGACAAGACCTCACTGCAAAATAGCCCCAGACATAGAATTTCAACACTGTCACGAGGTTACACATTTTAGTTTTACTGTCTTGATCTGTATTTTCAAACTTTAATTTCTAAACGAATTCCTCATCATCAGCCCTGGGAGAGAGAAAATTTAATTCATTGTCAACAGCAACTTTGTAAAGAATTAGGTGACTGCAAGGCGAATCTGTGAACCTTTGTGAATAAGACATAGGATAGGAGCCTGGGGAAGGGTTGGCAGGTCACCAGCCTCGGAATGATAGGGGCTTGGAAAAGACAGTGCTACTCAGATAACCTTTGCCTCCTTCAGAATTTTGCAGAGGGCAAAATTTTTCTCCTTATATGTCATTGTACTTTTCAGAAGCTCCTGTAACTAAAGTTCTGTGTTTATTAATAGAATTATGGTAACCTCAGACATTCACATTTATTGGGACTATTTTTGCAACCACTTTAGGCAACTACCAGAGTATATAAAGGCCTAGAATGTATCTGGTAGTAGATACAGTAAAAAGCCGCTATCTCTCTTTCAGCTCTCAGGTGAAGTCCTGTGAAAACTATTACTGTAGGAGGTTCAACTTTTAAAAATCAATTTTCTTCCCTTTGGTGAGTCAAATCTGTTATATCATTTCAACCTATTTCTGCCTGCTAAGGCCAAATAAAATAAAGTCATGTTACACATGAAAGCTCTTCCAAATATCTGAAGACAACAATTCTGTTCTCTCTCAAATCTTTCTTATTCAGGTTAAACACGCATTTCTAAATAATATGACATGTTCCTTGCGGTTAGTTTTCTTTTCTATCAGAACATTATGGCTTTTGGCAAAAAGTCAATACAATACAGTTTATTTTATCCTTGAAAATGACAGACGAACTACATAAATGTTTGACACTTTTAGCAAATATATGACCTATGCCTCTACTTGCAGAAACAAAAGGATAAGTGGGGTGTTAATACTCCTTTGTACTTTTTGTTGCTTGCAAGCACAGTTAGAGTGCTACACATTTTTACAGAATTTTAAAAAAGTAGGACGGTCTTAACATTAACTACCTGGTACTCAAGTGCAAAAGTAAACACACATTTTGCAATAATTATTGAAATATGAGTTTGGAAAGCAGCATAGGATTTAAGACAGTGTCTAAAACATAACCAATTAAAAAGTATACAAAACCAGTCTACCCACATACAACCCATACGAGTGCCAAACAATCTATTTGATATCCTTGCACTGACTAAACGGAGCTTCTGGGATAGACTGTATTTACTGAGCTGACAGTTCATTGCAATAAAACAACTAGCTCATTTAGGCAAACAGATACTTTGAATAATTTTTTTTTCTGTGAATTAGCTATTTTGTTGATTCAGCCAGTTAGTCTAGTAAACTCTTTATTTCTAGCTAAAGATAAAAGTAGTAAAAGTAGTAAAGCTTATTTCTATCTAAACTGTTTATTATATTCATCTAAAGATGAGTCAACACTATCTTTTCTTGTGGTTATCTGTTTATTTATCCATTGAATTAACTAAAATAACTGATTTTGTGTTTTGTACGTTCAGTCTAAATTTTAAAATGCCATGTAAACTTGAGCCAGAACTCGTCTTAAAATAAAAGTAAGAAAAAGTTAATATACATGAAGTTTTAGTTTAGTTATAAAATGATTAACAATCACTGAGTACCTAATTTGGGCTAGGTGCTATGCTAAGTACTTTATATATACTGTGTCTCAATCTCTGATAACAATTCTATGAAACAATAAAATATTATTGCTATTTTTGGGATGGGGGAGCTAGAACCCCAATAAAGGCATGTTCCACTTCTTCTGGGAAGCACCTTCTAACCTCTGCACATCACAAGCCATTCCTCTGGCTGGCCACAGACTATATGTAGTTCTGATTATTTTTTTTAGTGAGAGTACACTTAACAAATTCAGCATGCTGTAGTTACGTGCCTTTCTATGGAGTAGTTTTGTTGCCTTAAATACATAGCAATCTTCCACATATCAAAGATATTATCTTACTTCTTGCTTTCCTCTATAGTAAAGTGTCCAGTAAAGTGCCTTGAACATATAAAGGGTCCACTAAGTGCTTGTTGAGCAAATAACTGAATGCATGATAAATAAATGCATCTGAAAAAATGAAAAGGAGAACCCAATGAAAGGAAGTGAATGAATATGGGGCGGGGGTGGGGAGTTGAAATTTAGCTGTGGTGTTTAATTTGACCACTAGGTGTCATAACTATACTAAAGATTAGAAATATCTTTGCCATTTAACACGTAATTTGATTTAAAATCCCGTTAAAGGAGAAATCATACAGGGAGAGGAGTACCAACAGCATCCTGTGTAACTTCAGAAGCAGAATCCTTTAAAGGGTCTTTTAGAAAGTTTGGGGTTATTTTATTTTTTCTAGCCTCCATACTGCCTCATATATTTCTCTAGAGATGGTTTTGCTTCTAAGAATGCATTCTAGATTCCTAGAATATTAGAGTTTTAAAAAGCCATCAAGATGTTTCTGATTGAGTTATTTTGATTTTGAGAAAACCAAGGCCAAAAAACAAGGATATCAAAACTTTCAAATTCACACAGAAAGTAAGTGGCAATAGCTCAACTAGGATCACTTGCTAATGCGGCAGAGCAGTTTACTTTTCTAAAAGCTTCTATGATGAAAACCATATTTTTGTTAATTATATAATAATAATGCAAATGTTGAGAAATAAACTGATGTATCATTTAGACCACTAACCACGACAGTGAATTTTTATATTATGAATTGGTTTCTCCAAATGTTCTAGGACAGATACAGTACTTTCTAAAATGAGTATTTCTAGTTACTATTGGTAAGATTGTACCAGAAGGCTGCTTAAAAATCTCAGATTAGATTATGTTTGTTTTTAAAACTTTATTTCTCCACACAAGAAATAGTTTCACTTTAGAAAACAGAGATAAGCAAAATCAAACAAATTTTATATCTCTCATATTTGTGTGTATATATATGTGTATGTATATATACATGTGCATGTGGGGATATAGAGATATAAAACCAGAATTTCCATTGTTAACATTTTGGTGTATAACCTTCTATACTTACTTCTTCTATGCATGAGAGCTATAAATTAATATATACAGCTATTTTAACCAAATTTGACTAATACAGACATATAATTTTATAATCTTTTTAAATTTGTTTAATCAAAATTATTGTAAATATTCTTCCACATCAATAAATAAATAACTAAATAATAATTTTTAATGAATACTTAGAATCCCATCAGAATTATATACCACAATTTACTTAAGTAGTAGACATCGTGGTAGATTCTCAATTTTAACTATCAGAAACAATGCCTTGATAAACCTTATTTTACACTCATTTTTGTGCATTTGACAACTATTTCCTTTGGAAAAATACTTGGAGGAGTAATTGCTGGGCTTTTGATGCATAATGACTAAATTATACTTCAGGATGAAACCTCATAGGAAATTTCAAATTAAATGCTCTTTTTTACAACGTCACAATGTCACAACTATGGGCTTTCCAAAATATATCAAATTTTGTTTAACTAAAAGAAAAAATATGGTGTAGAGAATTTTGACTCATTCTTAATTGTTTTGAATGACAAATTATATATTCATGGTGTACAATGTGATCCTTCGATATGCATACATTGAAGAATGTTTAAGTCAAGTTAGTATCTTATCACCTCACGTACCATTTTTTGATGAAACATGTAAAATTTACACTCTTAACAATTTTTAAGTATACTATACATTGTTATGATATTGCCATGCTGTACAATAGATCTCCCAGGACTTATGACCCATTCTTTAAGGCCCAGCTCAAAAGTAACTTCATCTACCTTGTCACAAATCATTTTAAACAGAGTTTATCATTCTCGTTTTATAACTGTGCTTTTCAAATTTAAGCATACCTCAGAATCATCTCCTACGCACAGAGTTTCTGCTTCAATAGTTCTGGAATGGACTCCAAGAATTTGTATTTCTAAGAAATTTCCATGTGATCGAGAGGGGCACACTTTCAAAGTCGCTCACTTAACACACTGTTTATATCAGCAAGGATTGTGTTTATCTGAGAGGCCAGTATATTATCCCCTTATAAATATTGTAAATCATCTAGTTAAATAAATAATTGATGTTTTCTTTTGACTTTGGACATGAGAAAGTTCGCAGAATGTTTTTAACTACACTTTTATAAATGTGTAATATAATCTGGCCTGTTTATCCACATTCACTTATTTCTCCTGTCTAGACAATGTGGGAAAAAAAGTGATAATAAAACAGAACAAAGATAATGACAAAAATATTGCATTGTGTTTGATCCCATTTTTAAAGAAAAAAGCTTCTGCAGTTGGAAGTGTGACAGTTCTTTCAATACCATAGTGAAAAGTTAAGTTTTTAATCGATATATATATTTTTTTACCACAATGGATCTTTAAGAAAGTCTAATAAACTTACTCCTAAAACATTCTTATCTAACAGACTCAATTTAAAAAAATAATTCCCAGAATAACCACTGTTTTATGGCTTATGTGCTTATATAAACAATGTTTCCAAAAATTCAAAACTACTGTAAGACAAAAGATATATCATAGATAAATGAACTACGTCATCTCACAATTCCTATTTTCTTCTCTTTGGTGTCAGAAACTTAAAAACAGTAAGTTCAATCAAGGTAAAAAATGCATTCGTCTTAAAATTGTTCATTAGCTTTCAAAATCTAGCTGGTATGAACTGTGTTAATTTATGATTAATTTTTAAGGAAAAAACATATTTCTTGTTTTATTTTTTCCCATAAATATTGTGGAGGCTTATCAATTTCCTCCCATACCCAACTTAAAATTTGTCACCTGATTCTAATATATTTTGAATTCAGTTTTCTGAATTAATACAGCATAGTGGATCCAACCACAGGTTTTGGAGTCAGACATACCTGAGTTTGAATACAAGTTGCCTAGTTGCCTTGCTTATGAGTTGTTTTTCCTAATTTGTCTGATCCACAGCTTCTTCTACTGTACAATATATACCATTGTTTTGTGCATTCAAAGAAATAAGCTAATTTATGCAATGCATGTATCTGGTACATAGTAATAACACAATAAGAGTTGTTATTACCATAATTCATGTTGTGCAATTCTTCTGAATTATTAAAAGATGAAATATAAATACATTTTAAAATCCAGCTTAAGTTGCACATACCGAAGGAAGCTACTCTCAGCTTCTCTAGTTTTTGTTGACATCAACTTTCTTGGATGTTTTGAAGTATCTCACAACTTATACCGCATGACATCAATTTATAATAACAATTAAATTTTCTGAGAATTTCATATGTGCCAATCACCTTATATAAATACATATTATATCGCTTAATCATAATTACAATCATATAAAGATGGAAATACTGTCTTTATATTCATTTCACTATTGAGCAATTGTCAAATATTTTTCCAATGGTTAAACTGCTAGTTCATGATGGAACAGGGATTTAAAACCAATGAATCTGATTCCATAGTCTACATTAAAATTCCCTATTACCTACCATTAGTAAATTATTTGCTATATGTATCTAGGGTATTGGTCTTGAGCATGAGCCCCCGACATACATCTTCTCTTACACCATGTGAAACACAGCCTAGACTGGTAGTGAACAGAGAGATCATGCTTTGAAAATCCCACTCAAATATTCGTGGCTTGTTCACTGGCCTTTCCAGGATTTCCCAGATTTCCTTCACAGACACATATTTCTACTATGTTCTTCAGAGACTCAGACCCTTAAACTGGCCTCACAAGTAGAGAGCTCCATTTATTTCATTAAAATATTCCAATCCATTCTGAAATACTAGCTCTGCAAAAAGCTCCCAAATAGATGGTAATCCACCTCGACTGGAGGCAACATTCTCTTTCTCCAAATCTAGAATTATTAGTGTTTCTCACCTCTGCCTGGCAATGTCTACTAGATAGGGCTAGAAATAGCTGATTGTTTCAGATAACAAGAGGCTTGGGAATGAAATATTCTCACTACCATTTTGCTTCTTTGGCTGTTGTTGAATTTTCATGTTTCTTACTGGGGACTGAGCCAGCAGAGAGGGTTGCAGAACACTACATCCCCAGAAAGGATATAAGGCCCACGTTGTTAGCTCTGGAGATGAAAGACTCTCCTCATAGAAAATAAAAATGATTAATTTAAATTTCACATTCACAACCTTATTTGGTGAGGCGCAGGCACAAAAATGGTGAAGTAACTTGACTAGGGGTAAAGAAACTTGTTGCAAATTTGGCTTTAAAGTGTGCCTAGAAACCAGCCCTTTCACTCTAATAACATTTCTACTTCACCTGGCTGGCTCCTTGATGAGAAGAAAGTGCTGAGTGGACCTCCTCAAAACCAGGTACACTGGTGGTAAGGGAAGGCATGGAACAGACAAGTTTTTCAGTGGAAAGGAGAGATGGGCATCAAAAGGAATTTTTGACTACACTAATTTAGCCTTTTTTTGTAGACATGCTGAATTATTATTTAAACAGATTAATTATTTAATTAATTTTTAATTTTATTTTACTTTAAGTTCTGGAAGTACATGTGCAGAACATGCAGATTTGTTATATAGCTATACATATGCCATGGTGGTTTGCTGCACCTATCAACCTGTCACCTAGGTTTTTAGCCCCCGCAGGCATTAGGTATTTGTCCTAATGCTATCCCCTCCCCTTGGCTACCTCCCCCAAGACAGGCCCAAGTGTGTGATGTTCCCCTCCCTATGTTCATGTGTTCTCATTGTTCAATTCCCAGTTCAGAAGTCGAGAACATTTTGGTGCCTTGGTTTTCTGCTTCCTGTATTAGTTTGCTCAGAATAATGGCTTCCACCTTCATCTGTGTTCCTGCAAATGACATGATCTCATTATTTTTTATGACTGCATAAAAAAGATGCAAGGACTTGGCTGGTTCCAAGTCTTTGCTATTGTAAAAGTGCTGCAATAAACATATGTGTGCATGTGTCTTTAGAGTAGAATGATTTATAATCAGGTGTATATCAAGTAAGGTGATTGCTGGGTCAAATGGTATTTCTGGTTCTAGATCCTTAGGAATTGCCACACCGACGTCCACAATGGTTGAACTAATTTACACTCCCCACCAACAGTGTAAAAGCCTTCCTGTTTCTTTACATGTCCTCCAGCATCTGTTGTTTCCTCACTTTTTAATGGTCACATTCTAACTGGGGTAAGATGGTATCTCATTGTTGTTTTGATTTTCATTTCTCTAATGATCAGTAATGATAAGATTTTTTCGTTTGTTGGCTCCATAAAGGTCTTCTTTTGAGAAGTGTCTGTTCATAACCTTCACCCACTTTTCAATGGTGTTGTTTTCTTTTCTTCTAAATTTGTTGTAGTTTCTTTAAATACCTGGATATTAGCCCTTTTTCGGATGGATAGATTGCAAAAGATTTCTCTCCCATTCTGTGCAGGTTGCCTATTCTATTCTGATGATAGTTTATTTTCCTGTGCAGAAGCTCTTTAGTTTAACTAGATCCCATTTGTGAAATTTGGCTTGTTGTTGCCATTGCTTTGGTGTTTTAGTCATGGAGTATTTGCCCATGTCTATGTTCTGAATGGTATTGCCTAGGTTTTTCTTCTAGGGTTCTTATGGTTTTAGGTCTTATGTTTAAGTCTTTAACTCATCTTGAGTTAATTTTTGTATAAGGTGTAAGGAAGGGGTCCAGTTTCAGTTTTCTGCATATGAATAGCAAGTTTTCTGAACACCATTTATTAAACAGTGAATCTCTTCCCCATTGCGTGCTGCTTGTTTTTGTCAGGTTTGTCAAAACTCAGATGGTTGTAGTTGTGTGGCATTATTTCTGAGGCCTCTCTTCTGTTCCATTGTGGTCTATATAACTATTTTTGTACCAGTAATACACTGTTTTTGTTACTGTAGCCTTGTAGTATAGTTTCAAGTAAGGTAGGTCAATGCCTCCAGCTTTGTTATTTTTGCTTAGAATTGTCTTGGCTATATGGGCTCTTTTTGGTTCCATATTAAATTTAAAAGAAGTTTTTACTAATTCTTGTGAGAAAGTCACTGGTAGCTTGATGGGGATAGCATTGAATCTATAAGTTACTTTGGGCAGTATGGACATTTTCAACAAGGTTGATTCTTCCTATCCATGAGCATGGAATGTTTTTCCATTTGTTTCTGTCCTCTCTTATTTCCTTGATCAGTGGATTGTAGTTCTCCTTGATGAGGTCCTTCACACACCTTGTAAGTTGCATTCCTAGGTATCTTACTCTCTAGCAATTGTGATGGGAGTTTACTCATGACTTAGCTCAATGTCTATTATTGGTGTATAGGAATACTTATGATTTTTGCACATTGATTTTGCATCCTGAGACTGCTGAAGTTGCTATCAACTTAAAGAGATTTTGGGCTGAGATGATGAGGTTTTCTAAATATACAGTCATGTCATCTGCAAACAGCAACAGTTTGACTTCCTCTCTTCCTATTTGAATACCGTTTATTTCCTTCTCTTGCCTGATTGCCCTACAACAGAACTTCAAATATTATATTCCACAGGAGTGCTGAGGAGGGCATCCTTGTCTTGTGCCGATTTTCGAAGGAAATGCTTCCGGCTTTTCCCGATTTAATATGATATTGGCTGTGAGTTTTTGTCATGAATAGATTTTATTATTTTGAGGATGCGCTCCATCAATACCTAGTTTACTGAGAGTTTTTAAGCATGAAGTGGTGTTGAATTTTTTTCACGCCCCTTTTTCGTATTTATTGAGATAATCATGGGATTCTTGTCATTGGTTTTGTTTATATGATGGATTACATTTATTGATTTGCATGTGTTTGAACCAGCCTTGCATCACAGGGGTGAAGCTGACTTGATCATGGTGGATAAGGTTGTTTTATTTATTATATTTTAAGTTCTGTGGGTACATGTGCAGATCATGCAGGTTTGTTACATAGCTATACAAGTGCCATGGCGGTGGTTTGCTGCATCCATCGCCCTATCATCTACATTAGGTAATTCTGTTAATGTAGATTCCTCCCCAATCTCCCCACCCCCCTGCTATTTCTCCCTTAGGCCTCCACCCTCTTGGCCCTGGTGTGTGATGTTCTCCTCCCTGTGTTCATGTGCTCTCATTGTTCGACACCCACTTATGAGTGAGAACATGCAGTATTTTGTTTTCTGTCCTTGCGTCAGTTTGCTGAGAATGATGGTTTCAGCTTCATCCATGTCCCTGCAAAGGACATGAACTCATCCATTTTATGGCTACATATATTCCATGGTGTATATGTGCCACATTTTCTTTATCCAGTCTATCATTGCTGGGCATTTGGGTTGTTTCTATGTCTTTGCTATTGTGAGCAGTGCTGCAATGAACACACTACGTGTGCATGTCTCTTTATAATAGAATGATTTCCAATCCTTTGGGTATATACCCGGTAATGGGATTGATGGATCAAATAGTATTTCTAATTCTAGATCCTTAAGGAATTGCCACACTGTCTTCCACAATAGTGTGGCACTCCCCACCAACAGAGTAAAAGCATTCCTATCTCTCCACATTCTCTCCAGCAACTGTTGTCTCCTGGTTTTTTGATGATCACCATTCTAACTGGCATAAGGTGGTATGTCAATGTGGTTTTGATTTGCATTTCTCTAATGACCGGTGATTATGAGTTTCTTTTTCATATAATGGTGGCTGCATAAATGTCTTCTTTTGAAAAAGTGTCTGTTCTATATCCTTGCCCTTTCTTGATGGGATTGCTTTTTCTTGTAAATTTGTTTAAGTTATCCATAGATTCTGGTTATTAGTCCTTTGTCAAATGGGTAGATTGCAAAGCTTTTTCCCATTCTGTTGGTTCTCCGGGTTATTTTACTTGATAATTACTTTTGCTGTGCAGAAGCTCTTTAGTTTAATTAGATCCCATTTGTCTATTTTCCGCTTTTGTTGCCACTGCTTTTGGTGTTTTAGTCATGAAGTCCTTACCCATGCCTGTGTCCCTAATGGGATTTACCTTGGTTAACTTCTAGAGTTTTTAGGTGTTAGGCCTCATGTTTAAATCTTAATCCATCTACAAGTTAATTTTTGTATAAGGTGTAAGGAAGGGGTCCAGTTTCAACTTTCTGCATATGGCTAGCCAGCTTTCCCAACATCATTTATTAAAAAGGGAATCCTTTCCCCATTGCTTGTTTTTGTTAGGTTTGTCAAAGATCAGATGGTCGTAGGTGTGTGGCATTACTTCTGAGCCTCTGTGCTGTTCCATTGGTCTATATCCTCTGTTTTGGTACCAGTACCATGCTGTTTTGATTACTGTAGCCTTGTAGTATGGTTTTGAGATATACTATAGTTGAAGTCAGGTAGCGTGATGCTTCCAGCTTTGTTGTTTTTTTGCTTAGGATTGTCTTGGCTGTGTGGGCTCTTTTTTGGTTCTATATAAAGTTTAAGGTGTCTTTTACAGTTCTGTGAATAAAGTCATTGGTAGCTTGATGGGGATATCATTGAATCTATAAATTACTTTGGGAAGTATGACCATTTTCACAATATTGATTCTTCCTAACCATGAGCATAGAATGTTTTCCATATGTTTGTGTTCTCTCTTATTTCATTGAGCAGTGGTTTGTAGTTCTTTTTGAAGAGGTCCTTCACATGCCTTTGTTAGTTGCATTCCTGGGTATTTTATTCTTTTTGTAGCAATTATGAATGGGAGTTCACTCATGATTTGGCTGTTTGGCTGTTACTGGTTTATAGGAATGCTTGTGATTTTTGATACATAGATTTTGTATACTGAGACTTTGCTCAAGTTGCTTATCAGCTTATGGAGATTTTAAGCTTAGACACTGGGATTTTCTAAATATACAATCGTGTCATCTGCAAACAGGGACAATTTGTCATCCTCTCTTCCTATTCAAAGACTCTTTTATTTCTTTTTGTTGCCTGATTGCTCTGACCAGAACTTCCAATACTATGTTGAATAGGAGTGGTGAGATCCTTGTCTTGTGCCAGTTTTCAAAGGGAATGCTTCCAGTTGTTGCCCATTCAGTATGATATTGGCTGTGAGTTTGTCATAAGTAGCTCTATTATTTTCAGATCGATCCATCAATACCTAGTTTATTGAGAGTTTTTAGCATAAAGGGCTGTTGAATTTTGTAAAAGGCTTTCTCTGCATCTGTTGAGATAATCATGTGGTTTTTGTCTTTGGTTCTGTTTATGTAATGGATTACATTTATAGATTTGCAGAAGTTGAACCAGCCTTGCATCCCTGGGATGAAGCTGTCTTTATCATGATGGATAAGCTTTTTGAGTGCTGTTGAATTCGGTTTACCAGTATTTTATTGAAGATTTTTGCATCAATGTTCCTCATGGTTATTGGCCTGAAATTTTCTTTTTTAGTTGTGTCTCTGCCAGGTTTTGGTGTCAGGATCATGTTGGTCTCATAAAATGAGTTAGGGAGGATTCTTTCTTTTTGTATTGTCTGAAAGAGTTTCAGAAAGAATGGTACCAGCTCCTCTTTGTATGTCTGGTAGAAATCGATTGTGAACCCATCTGGATCTGGACTTTTTTTGGTTGCTAGGCTATTAATTGCTGCCTCTATTTCAGACCTTGTTATTATTCTATTCAGGAATTCAACTTCTTCCTGGTTTGGTCCTTGAAGGGTGTACATGTCCAGGAATTTATCCATTCTTCTATATTTACTGGTTTATTTGCATAGACATGTTTGTAGTAATCTCTGATGGTAGCTTGTATTTCTGTGGGATCAGTGGTGATTTCCCCTTTATCATTTTTTACTACATCTATTTGAATCTTCTCTCTTTTATTTGTCTGGGTGGCAGTCTATATATTTTGTTGATCTTTTCAAAAAACCAGCTCCTGGATTTATTGATTTTTTCAAGGTTTTTTTTTTTGTGTGTGTGTGTGTCTCTATCTCCTTCAGTTCTGCTTTGATCTTAGTGATTTCTTGCCTTCTGCTAGCTTTTGAATTTGTTTGATCTTGCTCCTCTAGTTCTTTAAATCATGACATTAGGGTGTCAATTTTATATCTTTCCTTGCTTCTCTGGTGGGCATTTAGTGCCATAAATTTCCCCTCTAGACACTGCTTTAAATGTGTCCCAGAGATTCTGGTATGTTGTGTCTTTGTTCTCATTGGTTTTGAAGAACATCTTTATTTCTGCCTTCATTTCATTATTTATCCAGTAGTCATTCAGGAGCAGGTTGTTCAGATTCCATGTAGTTGTGTGGTTTTGAGTGACTTTCTTAATCCTGAGTTCTAATTTGATTGCACTGTGGTCTGGGAGACTGTTATTATTTCTGTTATGTTGCATTTGCTGAGGAGTGTTTTACTTCCAGTTATGTGGCCAATTTTGGAATAAGCGCAATGCGGTGCTGAGAAGAATGTGTATTATGTGATTTTGGGGTGGAGAGTTCTGTAGATGTCTATTAGGTCTGCTTGGTCCAGATCTAAGTTGAAGTCCTGAATGTCCTTGTTAATTTTCTGTCCTGTTGATCTGTCTAGAGTTCACAGTGGGTGTTAAGGTCTCCCCACTATCATTGTGTGGGAGTCTAAGCTTTTTGATGTGCTGCTAGATTTGGTTTGCCAGTATTTTATTGAGGATTTTCACACTGATGTTCATCAGGGATATTGGCCTGAAATTTTCTTTTCTTCTGTTGTGTCTCCGCAAGGTTTTAGTATCAGGATGATTTGGCCTCATAAAAAGAGTTAAGGAAGAGTCCCTCTTTTCTATTGTTTGGAATAGTTTCAGAGAACTGGTACCAGCGGCTCTTTGTACCTCTGATAGAATTTGGCTGTGAATCCATCTGGTCCTGGGTTTTTTTTGGTTGGTAATGTACTAATCACTGCCTCAATTTCAGAACTTGTAATTGGTCTATTCAAGGATTCGTCTTCTTCCTGATTTAGTTTAGGGTGGGTGTATGTGTCCAGGAATTTATCCATTTTTTTTTGTAGATTTTCTAGTTTATTTGTATAGAGTTGTTTATAGTATTCTCTGATGGTAATTTATATATCTGTGGGATCAGTAGTGATATCCCCTTTATTATTTATTGTGTTTATTTGATTCTTGTCTATTTTCTTATTAGTCTAGCTAGTGGTCTATATGTTTTTTTTTCCAACAAATCATCTCCTGGATTCATTGATTTTTAATGTTTTTTTGGTGTCTCTCCTTCAGTTCTTCTCCAATCTCAGTTATTTCTTGTCTTCTGCTAGCTTTTTAATTTGTTTGCTCTTACTTCTCTAGTTATTTTAATTGTGATGTTAAAGTGTCAGTTTTAGACCTTTCCAGCTTTCTGATATGGGCATTTAGTACTTTAAGTTTCCCTCTGGAACACTGCTTAGCTGTGACCCAGAGATTGTGCTACGTTGTGTCTTTGTTCTCACTGGTTTCAAATAACTTTACTGTTTCTCGCTTAATTTCATTATTTACCCAGGAGTCATTCAGGAGCATGTTGTTCAACTTCTATGCAGTTGTGCAGTTTTGAGTGAGTTTCTTAATACTGAGTTCTAATTTGATAGCACTCTGGACTGACAGACTTTGTTATTTTTTCCATTCTTTTGCATTTGCTGAGGAGCATATTACTTCCAATTATCTGGTCAGTTTTAGAATAAGTGCCATGTGGCACTGAGAAGAATGTATATTCTGTTGATTTGGGGTGCAGAGTTCTGTAGCTGTCTATTAGGTTCATTTGATTTAGAGATGAGTTGAAGTCCTGAATATCCTTGTTAACTTTCTGTCTCATTGGTCTGTCTAATATTGACAGTGGGGTGTTAAAGTCTTCCACTATTATTGTGTGGGAGTCTAAGTCTCTTTGGACTTCTCTAAGATCTTGTTTTATGAATCTGGGTGCCCCTGTATTGGGTGTATATATATTTAGGAGAGTTGTCTCTTCTTATTGCATTGAATTTTTTACTATTACGTAATGTCCTTGTTTGTCTTTGTTGATCATTGTTTGTTTAAAGTCTGTTTTATCAGAGACTAGGATTTTTTTTTCTTTCCATTTGCTTGGTAAATATTTTTCCATCCCTTTATTTTGAGTCTATGTGTGACTTTGCATGTTAAATGGGTCTCCTGAATACAGCACAGCAATGGGTCTTGACTCTTTATCCAATCCAATTTGCCTTTTGGTGTCTTTTAATTGGTACATTTTACCCATTTACATTTAAGGTTAATATTGTTATGTGTGAATTTGATCCTGTCATCATGGTACTAGCTGGTTATTTCACATATTAGTTGATGTAGTTTCTTCATAGTGTCATTGGTCTTTATATTTTGGTGTGCTTTTGCAGTGGCTGGTACTGGTTTTTTCTTTCCATATTTAGTGCTTCCTTCAGAAACTCTTGTAAGGCAGGTCTGGTGGTGACAAAATTCCTCAGTATTTGCTTGTCTGGAAATGATTTTATTTCTCCTTCACTTATGAAACTTAGTTTGACTGGATATAAAATTCTTGGTTGAAAATTCTTCTTTTAAAAAATGTTGAATATTGGCTCCTACTATCTTCTGCCTTGTAGGGTTTCTGCAGAGAGATCCACCCTTAGTCTGATGAGATTACCTTTGTAGGTGATCTGACCTCTCTCTCTGTCTGCCCTTAACATTTTTTCCTTAATTTTAACCTTGGAGAATCTGACCATTATGTGTCTTGGGCTTGTTCTTCTCGTGTAGTATCTTAGTGGTGTTCTCTGTATTTCCTGAATTTGAATGTTAGCCTGTCTCGCTAGGTTGGGGGAAGTTCTTCTGGCTAATATCCTGAAGTGTGTTTCCGAACTTGGTTCCGTTCTCCCTGTGACTTTCAGGTACACCAATTAACGATAGCTTGGTCTTTTCACATAGTACCATATTTCTTGGAGGCTTTGTTCATTCCATTTTATATTTTTTCTCTAATCTTGTCTTTGTGCCTTATTTCAGCAAGGTGGTCTTCAATCTCTGATATTCTTTCTTCTACTTCATTGATTCAGCTATTGATACTGTGTATGATTTACGAATTTCTTGTGCTGTGTTATTCAGCTCCATCAGGTTATATGGGTTTCTCTCTAAACTGGTTATTCTAGTTAGCAATTCCTATAACCTTTTATCAAGATTCTTAGCTTCCCTGCATTGGGTTAGAACATATGCCTTTAGCTCAGAGGAGTTTTTTATTACCTCCCTTCTGAAGCCTACTTCTATCAATTTGTCAGTCTCATTCTCTGTCCAGTTTTTTGCCTTTGTTGGAGAGGAGTTTGATCATTTGAAGGAGAAGAGGCATCCTGGTTTTTGGAATTTTTGGCGTTTTTGTGCTAGTTTTTCCTCATATTTGTGGGTTCATCTACTTTTGATCTTTGAGGCTAATGACCTTTCAATGGGTTTTTTTCTGTGGTGGTACTTTATGTTGATGTTGTTGCTTTCTGTTTGTTAGTTTTTCTTCTAATAGTCAGGCCCCTCTTCTGGAGGTCTGCTGCAGTTTGTTGGAGGTCCATTCCAGAACCTATTCACCTAGATATCACCAGTGAAGGCTGCAGAACAGCAAAGACTGCTTCCCACTCCTTCCTCTGGAAGCTTCATCCCAGAGGGGCACCGGCCTGATGGCAGCCAGAGCACTCCTGTATGAAGTGTTTGTCATCCCATTGGAAGGTCTCTCCCAGTCAGGAGGCACAAGGGTCAGGGACCCACTTGAAGAGGCAGTCTGTCCCTTAGTAGAGCCCCTGTGCTGTGCTTGGAGAATCCCCATTGTCAGGATCAGCTACTCTCTTCAGAGGCAGCAGGCAGGAAAGATTGAATCCACTGAAGCTGTGTCCACAGCCCCCGCTTCCCCGAGCTCTGCCCTGGGGGAGATGAGAGTTTTATCTATAAACCCCCGACTGAGGTTGCTGCATTTCCTTCAGAGATGCCCTTCCCAGTGACGAGGAATCTAGAGAAGCAGTCTGGCCACAGCTGTTTTGCTGCATTTTGGTGAATTCTGCCTAGTCTAAACCTCCCAGTCTCCTTAGCACTGTCAGTGGAAAACTGCCCACTGTAGCCTCCATCATGGCGGATGCACCTCCTCCCAGCAAATTTGATTGTCCCAGGTGGACTCCAGACTGCTGTACTGACAGTGAGAATCTCAAGCCAGTGGTTCTTAGCTTTCTCAGCTCTGTGGGAATGGGACTCCCTGAATGGGACCGCTTGGCTCCCTGGCTTCAGCCCCCCTTTCCAGGGGAGTAAACCATTCTCTCTTGCTGAGGTTCCAGGCAACACTGGGGAAAACAGAAAAAAAAAAAAAAAAAAAACCTCCTGCAGCTAGCTCGGTGCCTCCCCTAACAGCAGCTTAGTTGTGTGCTTGAAACTCATATCCTTGGTGGTGTAGGTTCATGAAAGAATCTCCTGATCTGCAGATTGCAAAAGCCATGGGAAAAGCGTAATACCTGGGACAGGTAGCAGAGTCGCTCATGGCTCCCCTTGGCTGGCTGAAGGAGGTACCCCACTCCATGAACTTCTTGGGTAAAGCGACAGCCCACCCTGCTTCTGCTCCCTTTCTTTGGTTTGCACCCACTGCCTAACCAGTTCCGATGAGATGAACTGGGTACCTTAGTTGGAAATGCAGAAATCACTCATCTTCTGTGTTGGTCTCACTGGGAGCTGCAGACTGGAGCTGTTTATATTTGGCCATCTTGGCACCTCCCTACTAATTTAGCCTTTCTTATCAAACCCAACTTGTAACAGTGATTATCTGGGGTTTATACAGGACTTAAGGCTTTCCCCCTAGTTATCTCTTTTCATGTACCTCCAAGCATAAAACTATCCTTCTTTGGGCCCCAGAATGAAACCTTCTCTTCAAATATAATGGGTATTAATTAATTTAAGATTTTGCCTGCCTTCAATGTGTTAGACATTATTCTAGGTACAGATTGTTCTCGAAAAGAATGTATAGGCAGACATATATGCCTTTATGAAGTTTGCAATCTCATTATACTACATTCAGTCTATCTCCTCCACCCAAAGAAATCCTACCATTCCAACAAAATTCAATTTATATCATACATCCTTAATGAAGGCTTCTTTGAATGCCATCCTGCCAGCATGATTCTTTCACATTCTACTGTAGTCCTTTTCTATTAATAGAATCAATAATGTAATGAACCAATTCACACTGAAATGTTAGTGACTGGTTATAGTTTAAAATAATATTTCCTGCAAGGATATTTGTACTTAATAGGAAAAGTATTACAAAATATAATAGCTTATTTTAAGGAATGGAATGGTGGAATTTCAAATACTAGAGCTCAAACTAAAGGATACTTTGAAGTTAATGAGCTGTTTGTACCCATCAAATTGCAGCTGTTGGAATTACATGTGTAAATCCAGCCCGGATGTAAAGCTTATGGTCCACTGCTGTTAAGCTTTGGTAACACAAAGGATTATGCTATCTATATTCAGTTATATTATATCTCTGTTCTCATTTGTACTCAGGACTGCTGATCTTGGAGAATAAGTTAAGACCCACGTAGAGAAAGCAGTGACTAACTTTACAACAAAACTCCAGTGTCCCATATGGGATCCAATGGCTCTATGATAACTGTAGGTTTTGCATTTTCTTCCTATTACATGAATTCAAGAAAACATAATGATGAATAGCTTAGGACCATCACAATAAAACAAAATGTTTTCTTCATACTCCAGGCCCACTGCACTGTGTAGCTAGGCTACAAGAGTTACCAAATGTAGTTTACTAAGAAACTGGATGGGTAACATTTTATTGGTATTACAGCATAGTGGTAAACAGCATTGAATTTTTTGGCAAACTAATTTTGGATACTGGCTCTACCACATATCACTTGTGGGCAAGTGCCTTATACTTCATGTGTTCTAATTTTCTCATATTTTGAAATGAACGTAACAGAACTGTGGGTACCTAGCCTATAGTAAGCACTTAATAAATATCAACTATTATCATTATTAATTTGCAATTACCTGGCCTGTAGCCTGTCCTTCTAGAAAGTCATGCTGCATTGAACAAAGAGTTATGATAAACCACAAATGGAAAAATAAAGCGTTTGGGGGAAAAATAGTATCGGGCAAAAATAAATTGGTCTTTCTAGCAGAAATAATTGTTAGTCCTGGGAGATGCAAGGGCTATACTATATTTATGTATTTATTTAACAATATGGCACTATCATGAAGTTTTTTGTTGTTAAGGTTTTGGGGTTTTTTTGTGTGTGTGCTATATTTTGTTTAACATTTCTTTAGGTAAACTCAGCAGTCAGAAAATCATCTCTAAATGAGAATTCAGAGATTATCTAGTTTATCACTTATGTGCTAAAAGTGAGTAACCTGAAGCCCAGAAAGTGAAGAGCCCGGATCAAATACAAAGCATTCAGATAAATCCAAGTCCAGAATCTAGGTGTTATGAATCTCTCTTTATTGTATTCTTTCCACTGTATCACAGTATTAAATATTTAATTCTATTTAGAGTCAAATATTTTATTATTTCAGTGGATCTATCATTCTGGAGGATGGTGGCTCTCTTCTCACAGCTTCAGTAAGTGCTGACCCAGTAGGGACTCTGTGTGGGGGCTCCCATTCCACATCTCCTTCTGCACTATCCTAGCAGAGGTTCTCCATGAGGACCCCACCCCCTACAGCAAACTTCTTTCTGGACATCCAGGTACTTCTATACATCTTCTGAAACCTAGATGGAGGTTCCTAAATCTCAATTCTTGACTTCTGGGCACTCAAAGGCTCAACACCATGTGGAAGCTGCCAAAGCTTGGGGCTTGCACCCTGTGAAGCCAGGGCCTGAGCTCTGCATTGGCCTTTTTAGCCATGGCTAGAGCAGCTGGGATGCAGGGCACCAAGTCCCTAGGCTTCTCACAGTGTGGGGACACTGGGTCCAGCCCACAAAACCACTTTTAACCCCTACGTCTCTAAGCCTGTAATGGGAGGGGCTGCCACGAAGACCTCTAACATGCAATGGAGACATTTTCCCCCATTGCTTTGAGGAATAACATTTAGCTCCTCATTAGCTTAAATTTTTCATCAACAAATTGGATTTTCTTTTCTGTTGCATTATCAGGCTGCAAATTTTCTGAACTTTTATGCTCCATTTCCCTTTTAAAACTGAATGCTTTTAGCAGCGTCCAAGTCACATCTTGAATGATTTGCTCCTTAGAAATTTCTTTTGCCAGATGCCCTAAATCATCTCTCTCAAGTCCAAAGTTCCACAAATCTCTAGGGTAGAGGCAAAATGTCACCAGTCTGTTTGCTAAAACATAGCAAGAGTCACCTTTACTTCAGTTTCCAACAAGTTCCTCATCTCTATCTGAGACCACCTCAGCCTGGGCCTTATCGGGGTTCATATCACTATCAGCACTTTTTCAAATCTATTCAACAAGTCTCTAGGAAATTCCAAACTTTTCCACCGTTTCTTTTCTTTTTCTGAGTCCTCCAAACTGTTTCAACTTCTACCTGCTACCCATTTCCAAAGGTGCTTCCACATTTTGGGGGTATCTTTTCAGCAAAACCCCACTCCTCGTACCAACTTACTGTATTAGTCCATTTTTACAGTGCTGATAAAGACATACCCTAGACCAGGCAATTTGCAAAAGAAATAGTTTAATGACTTACAGTTCCATATGGCTGGGGAGGATTCACAATGATGGCAAAAGGCAAGGAGGAGCAAGTCACGTCTTACGTGGAAGGTGGCAGGAAAACAGAGAGTTTTCCCAGAGAAACTCCCATTTTTAAAACAATCGAATCTCATGAGGCCCAGTCACTACCTCAAGAACAGCACAGGAAAGACACCGACCCCATGATTCAATTACCTTCCACTAGGTTGCTCCCATGACACATAGGAATTGTGGGAGTTAGAATTCAAGATGAGATTTGGGTGTGGACAGCGCCAAATCATATTAATCTGATATTGAAATATATGTTTAAAAGGGAAGCAGAACTTAACTGCTTGAAAAATTTGTAGCCTATGTGGTAGAAAATAAAAACTCATTTTCTGGGGAGAAATTCAAGCCAGTTGCAGAAATTTGCATAAGTTAAAAAGAAACCAAATTATAATAGGCAGTCAATGGGGAAAATGTCTCCAGGGCATTTCAGAGATCTTTTGGAAGCCTCTCCTATCCTAGGCCCGGAGGGCTAGAAGGAAAAAATATGTCCATTGGCCCAGCCCCTCAGCCCTGCTGCTCTGTGAAGCCTTGGGACATGGTGTGCTGTGTCCCAGCCACTCCAGCTCCAGTCATGACTAAAATGGGAAAAATTACAGCTTGGGCTATTGTTTCAGAGGGTGCAAGCCCCAAGCCTTGGTGGTTTCCACGTGGTTTGGGGCCTGCAGATGCTCAGAAGGCAAGAGTTGAGACTTGGGAGCCTCCACCTGGATTCTAGAGAATGTATAGAAATGCCTGGATGTCCAGGCTGAAGTCTGCTGCTAGGGTGGAGTGCTCATGGAGAACCTTTACTAGGCCACTTCAGAGGGAAAATGTGGGGTAAGAGTCCTCACTGTGGTACTGCCTAGTGAATCTGTGAGAAGAGGGCCACTGCCTCCCAGACTCAGAATGGTAGATCCACTGACAGCCTAAACTTTGTTCCTGGAAGAGCCACAGATACTCCATACCAGCTTATGAAGCAGCCAAAAGGGCTGTAACCTGCAGATCCACAGAGGCAGAGCTGCCCAGGGCCTTGCAAGTCTACCTCTTGGATCACCATGGCCTGGATGTGAGACATGGAGTTAAATAAGATTATTTTGGAGCTTCAAGATTTAATGACTGTCCTGTTGGGTTTTGGACTTGCATGAGGCTTGTAGCCCATTTGTTTTGGCCAATTTCTTCCATTTGGAATGGGATCATTTACCCAATGCCTGTACCACCACTGTATCTGGGAAATAACTAATTTGCTTTTGATTTTATAAGCTCATGGGGTGGAAGGGACTTCCCTAGTCTCAGATGAGACTTTGTACTTGGAATTTTGGGTTAATGCTAGAATCAGTTAAGACTTTGGGACACTATTGGAAAGACATGATTTTGTTTTGAAATGTGAGGAAGTCATGAAGTTTTGGAGGGACAAAGGGAGGAGAAATGATACGACCGGGACCTGGTGGAGAAAACTGGTTCATGGGGGCGACTTTCTGCTTGCTGATCTCATGAAAGTGAATGAGTTCTCACAAGATATGATGGTTTTAAAAGAGCAGCGTTACCCACTTCCTGCCACCATGTAAGACATGCCTTGGTTCCCCCTTTACTTTCTAACATGATTGTAAGTTTCCTGAAGCCCCCCCCCAAACCTGACGAACTGTAAGTCAATTAAGCCTTTTTGCATTATAAATTACTCATTCTTAGATAACTCTTTATAGCAGTGTGATAAGGGACTAATATATTTGATTATGGTAACCATTCACTAATTCTTGAAATACTTTCTCTCCTTGGCTTTTGTGATTCCATAGTTTTCTCTTTTCATCCTTTTTCTGACTGCTCGTTATTTTATTTTGGATTTTCTTCTGTTGATTCCACAAATGGCAGCATTCCCCAAATTGTATCCTAAGCCTTCTTTTTGTTTCACTGTAACTACTTTCTCTAAGCTATCTCTTCTACATCTTCGATTACTGTATGTAAGATTATAATTCCAATATCCATAGTTTCAGTCTATAGCTACCTCCTGAGCTCTCATTACACACACATGCATGCACGCATGCATATGTACATGTATACATACATATATATGTACTGGTAAATATACCTATTTAATTATTTGTGTATCCCATAGGCATTTAAGATTTTAAAATTTTAAACAAAACATAAAATGTATCCAAAAGAGCATGTCTCTTTCTTAGTAGAATTGCCATATACTAGAGGGACCATAAATCCTGATTTTCCTGGTGGTCTCCATTTATAGCACTTATTCTAGAGTAACTAATAATGTCACACCCTCTCGGTCTTAAAAGTATCTGAGTTTGAATGGTATTATTTGATCACACTTTCACATATCCATTGACACAATGCAAATGATACCTTTAATAGTAGGTATTTACCTACTAATACCCTCACACATAATCACCAAGAGGTGTGAGGTCTGATTTTTATCTTCTTAAATTTTTAAAATTTAGCAACTTCTCTGTGCCATCTCTATTCTGATTTAAAGAGCCATTATCCCTTTATTTCTTATGATTTTCAGCCTTTACTGATTGCTTCTATTTTCAATTATGCCCATTACAATCAATATATTTTAAATTAGAAGATAGATTTCTAATTGCCAAATCTGTCAAGCCACTCCACTATTTAATTCAATTAAGGATTCTTCTATATCATTAAAACAAACTTCTTACTATAGTTTATTTAAGTTCTGCCTCTCAATCTAACAACATTTATACAACTCTACTCCTCACCACCATTCTGTGCTCTCACCAGCCTGAAGTACTTGCATTTCTATAAGGTATGGTGCATTCTGTTTTACCTGTGATATTGCACAAATATCTGTTTTGGGGATGTTTTTTCCTCATTTTTTATTTGATTAACTGACTTTTCCTCAGTTTCTAACTTAAAATTATTCTTTGTAATGCCTTCCCTGACTTCTCTTTATGCCTGAGGTAGACAGTACTCTGTGCCACTATAGGACCCTGTGTTTTCCTTATTGAATGTATCACTCACTAGGTATTACACTTTCAGGCAGATCCTGTGTTTTCCTTGATCATATTTGCATCAGGAGAACTGGAGAAGTTTCTAGAGAGCATTAGATACTCAAAACACATCTACCGATGAAATAAATTAAGGATGTGACAGAATTTCAGGTACAAGGTAAAATATAATATTGTTCTAAATTGGCAGCCAGCATCCTCAATTTTCTGCATTGAAGTTACAACAGGCAGGCCTACATATAAGACTCTTCTGCATACTTCCAATTTCAGATAAGATGAAATAAACTCACTCCATCCTATTCCTCTTCTAATTACGGCTAAAATCTCTGCAGATCACACAAAACATCAGTGCGAAAATACCAAATTGTGAAGAAATAAAAACACTGGCTAGAGACTTCAAGAACATTACATTAAATTTACTCTCTCTGTGCATATATGTATGTGTGTGTGTGTGTGCATTTGCATGTGTGTATGTATGTGCATGTGTGTGTGCGTATCAGCCTTCTATATCTATATCTGAAAAAATAAATAGACATAAATATAGATATAGATGATATATCTATCTATTTATTTCTGTCTTATATGTTTCTTCAGTGTCCAAGTTAGGATATCTATCTATCTATAACTTATAAGAAAGAAATACTATTTTTAAGTAATTAGAAATAAAAGTTTTTCACATTTTGTGTAAGATATAAAGCTATAGATTAAAAAAATAAGTTTTCCCTAAACAGAATAAATGCAAAGAAATGCACACACAGACAGATCACAATAGACCTTCTGAAAATGAAAGGCTTAAAATGAATCTTGAAAGGATCTAGAAACAAATAATACATTGCCTACAAAAATAAAGGTTGAAATGACAACAAATTTTTCTCTGAGGTAATACAGGCTGGAAAAGTTAACTTTAAGAAATAGACATTACCAGGTGAGAAAAATTTAGTTGATTTGCTCTAAAAATTGTTAAAGTTTTTCAAACACATAGAAAGTTCTGATAGAAAAACTATGAATGTTAAGAATGAAGAAAAAGGAGGCAATGTCATCAAAATGGTGGAGTAGAGGCAATCTAGCTTCATTCCCTTCCATAGAAAATGAAAAGTACATACAGTGCCAAGATAATGATCAGCGAAGTCCCAGAACTCAATTATGGGGCTGAGATGATCTCTGGGACCACAGAGAAATAAAAAACACCAAGCAAATTGTAAGATAAACAAATTTATCTGTCTTTGATGCTGCTTCCCCAACTTGCTAGACATCATGCATAGAAAATTCCTTTGAGAACCATCTCTGCTTCAACCAATAGGAAGAATTTTTAGTGCCCATTAGAAGAAAAACCCTGAGTGCATCTAGAGACAAGAGGGGAAGGGGAACTAAAACACCACCTTGCAAAACTCTTCTCTCTTCTTTCTGCCAAATAAGATGCCAAATCAGAGTGCCTGTTTACCAACATCACACTGCAGAAAATACACTCCATAGATCTTCAAGGTATGAATTCTTAGCCAGTCTTCCAAAGCAGCTGAAGTATCCCTTTTGGGACTAACCCATCTGGAACAGGAAGTAAGCAAAACTTCCAAGAGGCATACCTGGGCTTAAGGTGTCATCTAGTGCTAAAAAGAAAACAGCAATTTAGGATTTAGAGGATTCACAAACAGCTGTGGAGAACTTCTAAGCAAACATACCCGAGAGAAACCGAACAAGTCAGACAGTGAAGACTGGAATAAGTAACATACTTTATTGTAAATCCATTAAAGTACATTCACACAAACACACACACACACACACACACACACACAAACTACAGCAAACATTAAATTATGTCCTCTTCAAAAAGACAAGGAAAATGTCAGTGATTGACCATAACAAGATAGAATAGAAAGGTGTGCATTCTCACATAATGAGCTAAAAGAGTAATTCTGTTTTTGTTTTGTTTTGTTTTGTTTTTGAGATGGAGTCTTGCTCTGTCACCAGGCTGGAGTGCAGTGGCACAATCTCAGCTCACTGCAACCTCCGCCTCCTGGGTTCAAGCAATTCTCCTGCCTCAGCCTACAAAGTAGCTGGGACCACAGGTGTGTGCCACCACCCCCGGCTAATTTTTTTTTTTTTTTTTTTGTATTTTTAGTAGAGACGTGGTTTCACCGTGTTGGCTAGGATGGTCTAGATCTCTTGACCTCATGATCCGCCTGCCTCAGCCTCCCAAAGTGCTGGGATTACAGGCGTGAGCCACTGTGCCCGGCCAAAGAGTAGTTCTAAAGAAACTCAGCAACTCAAGTATAACACAGAAAAGCAATTTAGAAATGTATCAGAGAAATTTGACAAAGAGATTGAAGCATTTAAAACATCAAACAGAAATCTTGAAACTAAGAAATACATTTGCTAAATAGAAGAGGCTCTCAACAGCAGAATGAATCAAGCAGAAGAATTGGTGAGCATCAAGACAGGATATAAAAAAATGAAGTCAGAGAAGAAAAAAAAAAAGAAGAGATATAAACGAAAAATATCCACAAGATAGAATAACCTCAAAATAGCACATTGAAGGACAATGGGTCTTCAACAAATCAAGAAAGACCAAGAGGCATAGAGTTCATTCTAAGAAATAATAACAGAAAACTTTCTGAACCTAGAGTATAATATAAATATCTAGGTACAGGAAGGCAGAGACTAAAAAAGATTCAAATCAAATAAGACTACCCCACGGCATGTAATTATTAAAATTGTAAAACTCAAGAACAAATAGAGGATTCTAAAAGTAGCAAGATAAAAGAAGAAACTAACATATAAAGAAACGTAAATTCATCTGGCAACATATTTCTCAATGAAAACTATACAGACCAGGAGAGAGTACCATGGCATGTCCAAAGTGCTAAAGAAAAAATACTCTGCCCATCAGTAATATTGTAACCATCAAAACTTTTCTTCAAACATGAAGGTAATATAGAGTCTTTCCCTAGACAAACAAAAACTGAGGGAATTCATCACCGCTATACCTGTCTTACAAGACATGTTAAAAATAAATTCTGGACTTCCACCAAGATGGCCAAATAGGAACAGCTCCGGAACTCATTTCCCAGTGAGAGCAATGCAGAAGGTGACTCACTCTCTGCACTTCCAAATGAGGTACCAGATTCATCTCAATGGGACTGGTTGCACAGTGGGTGTAGCCCAAGGAGGGCAAACCGAGACAGGGTGGGTTGCTGCCTCATCCAGAAAGTGCAATTGGCTGGAGGATCCCTGCTCCTACGAAACAAGGGCCATCAGGGACTTTTCTGGCCACTTGGCACTCTGATTCAGATACCGCACTTCTCCCACAGTCTTTAGAGCCCACAGACCAGGAGATTCCCGCCAGGCCGACAAGTGCCGCAGGTTTCCAGAGCAAATCTGGGTGGCCTTTTTAACTGGTACCTAGAATGCCTGCAAGACAGAGCCACCCATTTGCCTGAAAAAAAGGGGGCTGAAGACAGGGAGCCAAGTGATCTGGCTCAGGGGTTCCCCCTCCGACAAAGAACAGCAAACTGAAACCCACTAGTTTGAGAGTTTCACAGCAAGCATAGCAGTTTTAGTGCAGCCTGAAACGGTCAGGCTCAGTGGAGGAAAGGGCATCTGCCATTACCGAGACAGTCCACCATTACGGAGGCAGTCTGCCATTACTGAGGCAGTTCTAACCTTACCTTTGTAAAGAAAATCTCAAGGAAGTCTACACAGCAGCTGTGCGGAGCCTGCAGCAGCTCAGCAACACCTCTGCAGGTATACTGACTAGATTCCCTCTTGCTGGGCAGGGCATCTCTGAAAAAGGCAGCAACATGTCAGGAACTTATAAATAAAGCCCCATCTTCCCAGGACAGAGTGCCTGGGAAAAGGGGTGATTGTCAGTTCTGCTGCAGCAGACTTAAACATCCCTGCCCAGCAGCTCTGAAGGGAGCAACAGAGCTCCCAGCACAGCACTTGAGCTCTGATAAGGGACAGACTGCCTCCTCAAGTGGAAGTCAAATTGTCTCTATTTGCAGATGACATTATTGTGTATTTAGAAGACTCCATCGCCTCAGCCCAAAATCTCCTTAAGATGATAAGCAACTTCAGCAAAGTGTCAGGATACAAAATCAATGTGCGAAAATCACAAGCATTCCTATACACCAATAATAGATGGAGAGCCAAATCATGTGCAAACTCCCATTCACGATTACTACAAAGAGAACAAAATGCCTAGGAATACAACTAACAAAGGATGTAAAGGACCTCTTCAAGGAGAAATACAAACCACTGCTAAAGAAAATAAGAGAGGACACAAACAGATGGAAAAACATTTCATGCTCACAGATAGGAAGAATCAACACCATGAAAATGACCATAGTGCCCAAAATAATTTATATATTCAATGTTATCCCTATCAAGCTACCATTGACCTTCTTCACAGAACTGGAAAAAAACACCTTAAAATTGAAATGGAATGAAAAAAGAGCCTGCATACCCAAGACAATCCTAAGCAAAAAGAACAAAGCTGGAGGCATCACACTACCTGACTTCAAACTATTCTCCAAGGCTACAGTAATCAAAGCAGCATGGTACTGGTATCAAAACAGAGATATAGACCAATGGAACAGGACAGAGGCCTCAGAGGCAAGGCCACACATCTGATCTTTAACAAACCTGACAAAAACAAGCAAAGGGGAAAGGATTCCCTGTTTAATAAATGGTATTGAGAAAACTGGCTGGCCATATGCAGAAAGATGAAACTGGACCCCTTCCTTACACATTATACAAAAATTAACTCCAGATAGATTAAATATTTTAACATAAGACCTAACACTATAAAAGCCCTAGAAGAAAACCTAGGCAATACCATTCAGGACATAGGCATAGGCAAGGACTTAATGATCAAAACACCAAAAGCAGTGGCAACAAAAGCCAAAACAGATAAATGGGATCTAATTAAATTTAAGAATTTCTGCACAGCAAAACAATCATTAGAGTGAACCAGCAAGCAACAGAATGGGAAAACATTTTTGCAAGCTACCCATCTGACAAAGGGCTAGTATCCAGGATATACAGAGAAGTAAAACAAATATACAAGAAAAAAACAACCCCATCAAAAAGTGAGCAAAGGATATGAACAGATACTTTCAAAATAAGACATTTATGCAGCCAACAAACATAAAATAAAAGCTCATAATCACTGGTCATTACAGAAATGCAAATCAAAACCACATTGAGATACCATCTCACACCAGTTAGAATGGCAATCATTAAAAAATCTGGAGACCACAGAGGCTGGAGAGGATGTGGAGAAATAGGAACACTTTAACACTGTTGGTGGGAGTGTAAATTAGTTCATCCATTGTGGAAGACAGTGTGACGAATTCCACAAGGATCTAAATTAGAAATACCATTTGACCCAGCAATCCCATTACTGGGTATATATCCAAAGGATTATAAATCATTGTATTACAAAGACACATGCACACATATGTTCACTGCAGCACTGTTTACAACAGCAAAGACTTGGAACCATCTAAATGCCCATAATGATAGACTGGATAAGAAAATGTGGCACATATACACCATGGAATACTATGCAACCATAAAAAATGCAGGGACATGGATGAATCTGCAAACCATCATTCCCAGCAAACTGACACAAGAACAGAAAAACAAACTGCATGTTCTCACTCATAAGTGGGTGTTGAAAAATGGGAACACATGGGCAGAGGGAGGGGGAGCATCACACATGGGTCTGTTGGGGGTGGAGGGCCAGGGGTGGGATAGCAGGGTGTGGGGACTTTGGTAAGGAATAACATTAGGAGAAATACCTAATGTAGGTAACAGGGGGATGGAGGCAGCAAACCACCATGGCATGTGTATACCTATGTAACAATCCTGCAAGATCTGCACATGTACCCGAGAACTTAAAGTAAAATAAAAAGAAAGAAAATGAAGGTATGAAGATATTGTAAACACACAGACAAGCAATAAATTCATTGACATAAAAGAAAAGTAAACTAATCTGCAGTAAGAAAACATTTGAGTATATAAAAGTCACTGGTAAAACAAATATGCAAACAAATGTAAAATTCCATAATATAGTAATTGTGGTGTGCAATCCATTTATATCTCAAGTATGATGACTAAAAGATAAGTCTATCAAAAACAATAAACCACAGCATTCTGTTAATAGATAGGTAATGAAAAATGAGGGGTTGAATAGGATGACAGAATAAAAGGTTTCATTGATCATCCCCCCTTGTAAGGACACAAATTTAACAACTATCTACATGCAAATAAAATAAAATAAAATAAAATGCAGAAAAACACCTCCTTAAGAACCAAAAATCTGGTGAGCACTCACAGTACCTGGTTTTAACTTTATGTTGCTGAAAGAAGCACTGAAGAGCTAGGGAAAACAGTCTTGAACTGTTGATGCCACCCCTTCAGTACACCCTGGCAGCAGCTACATGGTGCAGAGTGTTTCTGTTCCCTGGGGAGAGAAAAAGCCAGAAATTAAGAGGCATTGAACTGAGTGCTGCCCTTGTTATAGCAGAAAGCAAAACCAAACCAAACTCAGCTAATACTCACAGAGGGCACATTTAAACCAACCCTAGCCAGAGAGGAAATGCTGACCCTAGTGATTGGAACTTGAGTTCCTACAAGGCACACTACTGCAGACTAAAGTACTCTGGGCTCACAAATAAACTTGAAAGGTGGTCTAGGCC
This sequence comes from Ateles fusciceps, assembly GCA_036589455.1. Lineage (NCBI taxonomy): Eukaryota > Metazoa > Chordata > Mammalia > Primates > Atelidae > Ateles > Ateles fusciceps. Next base: position 246,851 of record JAZHEH010000920.1, on the reverse strand, counting down.
ACAAGGTCTGCAACACTTACGGAAGTCCTAGGGTTGAACTGGGACCAGAAACAGTGAACTGGGGGCACATGACCTACTGAGATACCAGCTGGGGAGGCTAAGGGAGTGCTGGCATCACCACTCCTGCCTTTACTGACCCACTGGTCATTCAGGTGCAAATTGTTTAATTTCTGTAAAATTCCTCTTGTTATTGGTTTTTAGTTTTATTTCTTTGGGGTCACAGGACATGCTTAATATTATTTCCATTTTTTGAATGTTTTAAGATTTGTTCTGTGACCTAACATATGGTCTATCTTTGAGAATGCTCCATGTACAGAAGAAAAAAGTGTGTGTGATATATATATATATATATATATAACATTTTGCTAAATTGACTTCTTCATCGTTATATAGTAACCTTCTGTGTCTCAGAGTTATTGTCTTGAAATATATTGTGTCTTATGTAAGTATAGCTACTGCTGCTATTTTTTGGTTTTCATTGACATTAAGTATTTTTTACTCATTTATTCTTAGTCTATGTCTTTATAAACGAAGTGTGTGTCTTGCAGACAACAGATCAATAGGTCTTGTTTAATCATCCATTCATCCATTCTATGTCTTTTGATTAGAGAATTTAATTTATTACCATTTAACGTTATGATTAATAAACAAGGATTAATTCCTGCCATTTTGTTGTTTGTTTTCCAGTTGCTTTGTGGTGATTTTCTCTCTCTCTTTTTTCTTCCTTTCTTTCTTTAGTAAAGGTGAAATTTTCCTGGTGATATAGTTTTTTGCTTCTAATATTTTGTGTTTCCATTACATGTCTTTTGGGTTGACATTATTATGAAACTTGCAAATACTATCTTATAATCCAATACCTTAATCTGATAAGAACTAAACACGGTTTGCATAAACTAATAAGCAAAAAAGCAAATAATAATAATAATAATAATTCTATGCTTAAACTTTACTCCTTTAATTTTTAACTTTTTGTTGTTTCTATTTATATCTTATTGTACTATATTTTAAACAGTTTTTGTAGCTATTATTTTTATTGGTATATCATTTAATCTTTCTCTTAGGATAACAGTAGTTTACATACCACATTTACACTGTTGTAATATGCTATAATTTTCTGTTTACTTATTGTTAGCAGTGAATTTTATTTATTCAAGTGATTACTTATTGTTCATTGATATTCTTTTTTGAATCAAGTAGTCTTCTTAATGTTTCTTTAGAATAGAATTGGTGTTGATAAAATAGCTCAGAATAAAAATTCTCAGGTTTGAGTCCCCACATTTCGACACCACTTACCAAGAACCAGCTTGGTCGCTAGTTCCCACCCCCCCCCCACCCCAGGTGGCACTGAAGGCATTTGAGAGGCAGAAGACATACAGATAGCACAATGGAGTAGATCTATCCTGGGGACCAACAGCCTGAGAGCCTGTAGGGCTGACAGCTCTCCAGACTGAAGGCCCCGAGCAGACTTTCACACACATATTTGCTCTTAGACAAGTGAGTCTCATTAGTACACAGGTGTTTCATATTTACTTATAACTTAAAAATACACCAGATAAGCAACTGTTACCCGCCTACCACTAATTACAAACTAAAAGTATCTTCCACAAGGGAACCATGGGGGCAGGGTAAACTTAATGTTTCTCAACATAACATCATGCTAAATGGGAAAAAAATTGAAAGCTATTTCTTTATAATCTGCAATCAGACAAGGATGCCCACTTTCACCACTCTTATTTAATATAGTACTATACATGTCAACAAGAGAAATTAGGCAAGATCAAGATAAAGATATAAAATGCATCAAAATTAGAAATGAAGAAGTAAAATTATTCTTGTATGCTGATGACATGATGTTATAGTTAGAGAATACTAAAGTTTCCACTCAAAAATTTAGAAATGTTAAACAAATTGTAAAGTGCCAGGATAACAATTCAACATAGCATAATTAGCAGGATTTATATACACGAATAACCAAACAAATATTGAAAAAGAAATAATTATATTTACAATAGCTAAAAAATGTATAAAATACCTAGAAATCAATTTAACCCAAAAAGTGAAAGATCTATACAAAATCATGTAAAACACTGATGAAAAAAATTGAAAAAAATACAGATAAATGGAAGTATTTCTCATACTCTTAAAATGGAAGAATTACTATTGGTAAAATGACAATACCACTGTATTAGTGTGTTTTCATGCTGTTGATAAAGACATTGGATAGACTGGGGAGAAAAGAGGTTTAATTGGACTTATAGTTCCACATGGTTGAAGAGGCCTCAGAATCATGGCAGGAGGTGAAAAACATTTCTTACATGGTGGTGGCAAAAGAAAATGAGGAAGAGGCAAAAGCAGAAACCCCTGAGAAAACCACCAGATCTCATGAGACTTACTGACTACCATGAAAAAGTATGGGGAAAACCATCCCCATGATTCAAAGCATCTCCCCCTGGGTACCTCCCACCACACATGGGAATTATGGGAGTACAATTCAAGATGAGATTTTGGTGGGAACACAGAGTGAAACTATATCAACCACTGAAAACAATCTACAGATTTAATCCAGCATCTGTCAGAATATCAGTGACATTCTTCACAGATATAGGGAAAACACCCTAAAATTTGTATGAAACCACAGAAGATCCAAAATAGCAAATTAGAATCCTGAGGAAGAAAAAAGCTATAAAGCTGGAGTTGTCACCTTACCTACTTTAAAATATTTTCCAAAGCCATAGTAACCAAAGCAGCATGGTACTGGCACAAAAAACAAACACATATACAAATGGAACAGAATAGAAACCTTAGCAATAAATTCACACATTTATGATCAATCAACTAATTTTTGACCAAAAAAACCAAGAATATATACTGGGGAAGGACAGTCTTCAGGAAATGATACTGGGAAAATTGGATAACCATGTGCAGAAGAATGAAACACCGCCATCTCCCACCAAATACAAACATTAAATCAAAAATAAAGACTGAAACCTGAGATTTGAAAGTATAAAGATACTTGAAAAATATTTGAGGACACTCTTGAGGACATTGGTCTGGGCAAAGTCATTTGGGGTAAGGCCTCAAAAGCATAGGTACCATAAAAAATTGAACATACAACCTACAGAATAGAAGAAAATATTTTCAAACTATTAATTCAATAAAAGATTAATAACCAAAATATATAAGGAACTCAAGCAACTCAATAGAAAAAAAAATCTAATAATCTGACTTAAAAATGGGGAAAATATCTTCCTAAACATTTCTCAAAATATGACATACAAATGGCAAACAGGTATATGAAAAGATATTCAATATTACCGATTATCAGATAAATGTGAATCAAAATTACAATGAGATATTATCTTACCCCAGCAAAAATGGCTTTTATCAAACAGACAAAAACAGGCAATAGAGAATGCTGATGAGGTTGGGGAGAGAAGAGAACCCTTTTACACTATTGGTGGGAATATAAATTAGTACAAGCACCATGGAGAAGATGAGGGATGTTTCAAGAAAGAAAGAAAAAAAGATGGTACTACCGTATGATTCAACAATTTCACTACTGGGTATTTATTCAAAGGAAACAAAATTAATATATCATAGAGATGCTTGCACTTTTATGTTTATTGTAATGCTACCACAATATCATAGATGTAGAAGCAACCTAAGTGTCCATCAACAAATTAATGGATAAAGAAAATGTGGCACATATAAAAAATGAAGTGTTATTTAGGCACAAAAAGAAATGAAGTCCTGTTCTTTGCATAAACATTGATGGAACTGGAGGTCAAAAGACAATTATCACATGTCCTCACTCATAGGTGGGGGATTAAAAAGTGGATCTCATGAAGGTAGAGAGTTGATTGGTGATTATCAGAGCTGTGAAGGGAAAAAGTTGAGAAATAGAGAGTCTGCTTAATGTGTACCAAATTGCGATTATACAAAAGAAATAAGATCTAGTGTTTGATGGCACATTAAGATGACTATAGTTAACAGTAATATACTGTGTATTTCAAAATAACTAGCAAAGAAGAATTGAAATGTTCTCAACAAAAAGAGAAGATAAATGTTTGAGTTTCTGAATGTCCAAATTACCTTTATTGGATGATTATATAGTTTAAAATATTCATACTCATAAATCATATTATCACATATATCCTACAAAGTACCCCCAAAACATGCATAGCTAATATGTTATGCATAAAATATTACAAAGCACCCAAACATGTATAATTATTATATATCAATAAAAATAATTTGAAACAAATTAGAAAATTTTTAAAAATCCAAAAATCCAGTTTTAACTACAATCTAAGTTTTCAGGAGAAATTGAATTATTATTTTTGCCCATTTTTGAAAAAGTAGAATGCTAGGAAATTCATATCATGAAACTAAATGGAGAATATATTGGTCGGTAAGAAACAAAGAACAACCAGAAAAATAATATATTCAGAAAACTATTTTTAATAAAGGAAAATTGAAGACAAAAACAAATAACCAAAATTAATAAAAGTTATTGATAGCAGCACTGATCAACAAGAAATACCAAATGGAGCCCTTAAGGCTGAATTGAAAGGACGTGATACAGTAACCGAAACTCAAAGGAAGAAGTAAAGATCACCAGTGCAGGTATCTACACAAGTAAATATGTAAATAGTTTAAACATTTGTTTGTTTGTATCACTTTTCTTCTATTCTGCAATTTAAAGAAAAAGTGCATAAAGCCATAACTGCAAATAATTATAAACTTGTGTTGGTGGGTTTAAAATATGTAAAAATGTAACTGGTATACAAAAACTAAAAAAAAAGTTCAAGGAAGGAATGGAACTATAAGTGGAACATTTTCCTTCTATTGGTATTAAGTTGGTATTAAGTTGAACTAGACTGTTTTAATATAAGATGTTAGTTGAAATGCACAAAACCTTCTAAGAAAATAACTAAAAAACTGAAGTATAAAAGGAACAAATTAATTAAAATGGTATATATATGTAACACAAATGAAGATAGAAATGAAAGGTTGAAGAAAAAATGTCATAATAATATAAATCAATAAGAAAACAAATAACAAAATAGCAGATGTAAAGCCAACTTTATCTATAATTACATTAAACATAAACAGTCCACTAATAGAGAGTGGTAAAATAAATTAAAATAAAGAACTATATACAAACAAAATACTGCTTACAGAGACACAGGATAGATTCAAAGACATGTTAGGTTGAGTGTTAAGGAAAATGAAAAGAGGCCTGGCATGGTGGCTCACCGCTGTAATCCCAGCACTTTGGGAGGTCGAGGTGAGTGGATCACCTGAGGTCGGGAGTTCAAGATCAGCCTGACAAACATGGAGAAACCCTATCTCTACTAAAAATACAAAATTAGCCAGGTGTGGTGCTGCATGTCTGTAATCTCAGCTACTCAGGAGGCTGAGGCAGGAGAATCACTTGAATCTGGGAGGTAGAGGTTGCAGTGAGCCGAGATTGTGCCATTGCACTAGCCTGGGCAACAAGAATGAAACTCCATCTCTAAATAAATAAATAAAATAAGATACGCTATTTAAACTATAAACAAAATAAAACTGAAGAGTCTATACTTACATCAAACAAAATAGACTTTAAACAAAATGTTTCATTAAGTACAAAGGATATCACATAATGATAAAAGGATCATTTGATTAGAAAAACATAGCAATTTAAAACATACATACATCTAACAATATAGTCCTGAATGGAGCAAAAACTAACAGAAATAAAAAGAAAACAGACGAGTCACCACTAGTAGTTGGAGACTTTACTAACTCTACTTTTAATAATGGCTAGAACAACTTGACAGTGGGTTAATGAGGATATACAAAACTTAAGCAACACTGTAAGTCAACTAAAGGTAGCAGATGATGATAGAACCCCACACCCAACTACAACAGAAAATATATTCTTCTCAAGCTCACAATGGAACAATCTCTAACATAGAACATAGATCAAGCAATAAATGAAGCCTTAATAAGGTTAAAACATTAATATTACACTAAATATATTTTATGATTATAATGGAATACAATTTTAAAATGGATAAGAGGACATTCTGAAAATTAACAAATATGAGCAAATTTGAAAATGCATTCTTAAATAAAAATGAGTCAAAGAAAGTAATATGAGAGAAATTAGAAAACACTCTGAATGAATAAAGATAAAAACACAACATGTCAGAACTTAATGAATGCAACAAAGTAATTCTTATAGAGAAGTTTATAGATTAAAAGACATATATTTAAAAGTTTAATGATTTGAGATATTTCTCCTTTTTTATAACCTTTGAAAACTACAAATAGAAAAGTAAACTAAACCCAAAGAAGCAGAAGTAACTAAACAAAAGATTAGAACATAAAAACTGAAATAGAGAATACAAAAACAATAGAGAAAATTAATGAAACCAAAATTGATTCCTTAAATAGGTCAACAAAATTGGCAAGCCTTTAGGTATTTATCAAAACATAAAGAAGAGAAAACTAAAATTCCTACAATCAGGACAGAAAAAGGAAATATAATCATTGACCTAACTGAAATGCAAAGGGATTATAGGGGAATAATATGAACAACTGTATTTCCACAAATTAAATGCATAAATTTATAAATAACACAAATTCCTGAATCTGAATAAAAATTTTTTTAAATACTAAATAGATCGATAATAAGCAGGCAAAGAGACCAAATTATTAATCAGAAAATTTTTCACAAAGCGAAATTGAGGCCCAGATAGCTTCACTAGTAAATTACTCCAAATTTTTAAAGAATTATCATCAGTATTTTGCAAACACTTCTAAAAATAAGAGGATGAAACACTTCCCAACTTATTCTACATGGAGACCAGCATTACCCTGATACCACAGCCAAAGATATAACAATAAAAGGAAAGAACAGACCAATAACTCTATAAATATAAATGCCAAAATTCTCATTAAAATATCGCTTTACTGAATTCAGCAACATAGAGAAAAGACTGCACACCATGACTAAGATTGCTTTAACATCTGAAAATTAAACAATGAAACACAGTATATTAATGAAAGAAAACAAAGAGCTGCATCTCCAAGTATGACCCATAAAAAGATATGATACACACCAAAATAACTGAATGAATTTACCATACAAACAGAAGTCAGAGGAATATGTGTGGAAATTGATTTTAAGGATGTTGGATAATGATTGATGGAATATAAAGTTAGGTCAAGTTGAATTTATTAATAGGGGCCCACTAAGCAGATATTATAGTTTTAGCTTGTGGGCATGGGTAGAAATGCCTCTAAGACTTTGATTGGTTGGTTGATTGGTTAGTTGGTTGTTTGGCATGGATCCTAAGGTGGCCTACACTAACTTAAATTGAAATGCTACAATTGCCTTGGTATACTCTACAGGATGGAACACAAAGACTTAATGAGACTCGAATGTTAGAGTGAATTTATTATGTAAAACGTGTTCATCCACCCATGAGAGAGTCCAAGGGACAAACTTTTTACCACACCTGAGAGAATTACATGTGTTAGGGGAACTTAGCCAAGCATCCTTAAGAGATCTGTGGTTACTCTTCTTTATAGGTCAGAATTAGCAGTGGCAAATTCTGCCATTGCAGAGAAATCTCAATATGCAATGAGGATAATGGCATTACAGGGTCCAGGTGACAAGTCATTATACTAAATTGCCAATGACAAGATGGGGATGGTTAACATAATGACTAGTGGAGCCTAAATGGTAATCAGAAGGAGTTTGACTCACAGAGACCCATGGTGTTGACTAGTTGATCGTGATGTCCCCACAAAAGAAATAGATGTTCTACTAAATTCTTAATTAATATACATAAGTGGAAAAGTTTTAAGTCTAGTTAACAGAAATGTAACTTGAACTACCAATTTGTAGTCATGGCTCCACAATCAATTTCTTGATTTGAGATAATTTATAGACCCAGAACTCCTTGTATGGAGGAAAGGACAGATCCTCTAAAAGATGACATTGGTGCATTGCCAAAAATGTATACGATTAGTCTTTCTTTGATGACCTATTGTCATCTATAATCAAGACTATTCAGGAGTTACTGGACACTGGCTCTGAACAGACACTAACTTCAAGAGACTCAAAATGTTATTATGGCCCAGCAGTTAGAATAGAGGTTTATAGAAGCCAGTTGATCAATAGAGTTTTAGCTCAAGTTCATCTCACAGTGCATCCAGTATTTCCCCAAACCCATCCTGTTATTGTTTCTCAATTTTGGAATGTATAATTTGGATAGACATACACAGAAACTGTAAGAATCCCCCACATTCATTCACTGACCAATGGAGTGAGGGCAATTATGGTAGAAATCTCAAGTGGAAGCCACTAGAACTGCCACTATATAACAAAGTAGTAAACCAAAATTAATATCACATTCCTGGCAAGATTTCAAAGATTAGTGCCACCATCAAAAACTTTAAAGATAGAGGTGTGATGATTTTCACCAAATATCCATTCAACCCACCTACTTGGCCTGTAAAGAAACAGATGACTGTTGGAGAGTAACATGGGATTATCATAAATTTAATAAGGTGGTGATTTCATTTGAAGCTTCTGTTCTAAATGTATTTTTTTTCCTTCAACAAGTAGCCCAGTCCTGGGTACATTTGTACTTTTGGTCTAGCAAATACTTTTTTTTTTTTTTTGAAGGGGTGCTACCTGCTAGTAAAGAACACTAGCAATAGTTTGCTTTCAGCTTACAAGGCCAACAATATACATTCACTGTCCTATCTCAGGAGTGTAGCAACTCTCCATCTTTATGTTTTAATCAAGTCCATAGTGTCCTTGACCACCTTTCCTTTGCACAGACTTAGGGATATCATGCTGGTCCATTACACTGATAATATTATGTTGACTGGAGTTGTTAAACAGGAAGAAGAATAACTCTAGGCAAAACACTGAGACATTTGCATATGAGAAAGTGGAAAATACATTTCACAAAATTTCTGGAGGCTTCCATCTCAGTAAAATTTCTATGTATCTAGTGGTGTGCGGCATGTTGAGATAGTCTTTCTAAGGTAAAAGATAAGTTGCCATATCTGGTCCCTCAGGCCACCAAAAACAGGCATAATACTAAATCAGCCCTTTTGAATTTTGTGGAGGCAACAAATTCTATATTTGTGTGGGCTGCTTCAGCCCTGGTGTGGTCTGAATGTTTGTGTCCCTTCAAAATTTATATGTTGAAATTTAATCACCAATGTGCTAGTATTAGGAGGGAAGGGTTTGGGGGAAGTCATTAGATACAAGGGTGGACCTCTCATGAATGGGATTAGTGTTTTATAAAAGAGGCCCCAGACAGCTGCCTTACCTCTTCCACCATATGAAAACACAGCAAGATGGTGCCATATGTGAACCAGAACATGGTCTATCAACAAACACCAAATCTACTGGTACCTTCATCTTGTACTCCCAGCCTCCAAAACTATGAGAAATAAATTTATGTTGTTTATAATCTACCCAGTTTATGTTACTTTATTAGAGTAGACCAAATGAACTAAGACAAGTCCATTTACTGAGGTTGTTTTCAGTGAGGTCCAGAAAAATAGAGTTTCTTAGAAGTCATGGCTACTGTGCAAGCTGCTCTACCACTTGGACAACATAAGACAGCAGATATGATGGTGTCTTAAGTGTCAGTGAATGATAAAGATGCTGTTCGGAGCCTTTGGAGGTCTCTGTAAGTGAATAATACTGCTGATCCTTAGAATCTGGAACAAAATCTTATCATCCTCTGCAGATAAACATTGTTCTTTTAAGAAACACCTTTGACTTACTATAGGCCATACTAGAGACCAAACACTTAACCATGAGCCACCATATTACCATGCCACTTGAGCTACCCATCATAAACTACATGTTACTTGACCATCTAATGCTCTGAATACTCTGAACCCCTCTGTGGTGACTGAGCAACCCCAAGATTCTGGAAGAATTGACAAAACCCAAACTATCTGAAATAACAAGAAGAAATTGTTGTTGATTTTTAACCTGTAAATTCTCTTAGAATTTGATTTCTCTGAAATGAGTTATTTGCTTTGTGACGTTTGTTACTTACTGTAGTGGTTATATTTGAGAAAATGAAGGATAATGTGAAATGCTGAGATGTGACTTATAATTTTGGCTCTGCTGAGATGAAACCTGTAACTTTGGCTCTGCTGAGCTATAACTTGTAACTTTGGCTCTACTGAGCTGCAACTTGTAACTTTAACTCTGCTGTACTGTTCTGGTAAAAACAGGAACTCTGTGAAAGGGACTAACCACATAGCTTGACTGCCTGAGAGAGATGACAGCGTGTAATAGGTTTCTCATTTCAGAGAGCCTATAAACGGATGTGTAATGGAGAGATTTATTACCTGGATTCCTTTTCCAGGAAAGGCATGTTAATTAGGGCCCTGGAAAGGGAATGCAACCCTTATGGAAAGCCTGTAAAGGGATGCATGAGGGGCATCTGTCTCTGTGGTTGAGATAAGGATGTAAAAGTCTGTCTTCTCCCACCGCTCCTCAAGGCCTGCATGGAGGCCCCCTCCTTTGCAGTTTTTGTGGTCAGGCTGGTTGTCCTGTGTCGGATCCTGTTCCCCTTGTAGCTGTGAGCCCAATATGTTTTTGCTGATAATCATAAGTTTATGTTTAACCTATATTTTTTGCTACAGTGTATGATTTCTTTGCTGACACACAGAAAGTTATCGTTGCATTGTTCTGCTTTTGTAATACTACGTTGTGATTTTTGTGCACCAGTTTTTGCAAATGTATTCTTTTTGTATAATTTTCACTGAAACTTTGCATAACCTTGCTCCCCCTCCTCTACTGAAAGAGCACAATAAAAATTAGAGGTTTTAGGGGAATGTGAGACATCCACAGAGCGGCTTTATGTGGTGTCTCCCCCTGGGCCCAGCTTTAAAGAAAGCTTTTTCTTGTCTGTCTTTCTTTTTCACTAACTTCTCGATCACTTTCAGCGATCTTAAACCCACACTGATATATTGGGAGCTGGTCTCCGCCAATAATTTCAGCCAAAATTTGGGCATGCATAGTAGGGCTCCATTATTAAATAAAAGTGATATATATGAAACTATGCTTTAATAGGTGTTAAAGGCACAAATAATTTGCATGAAGAAGTGGCCCAAATATCTGTGGGTCCTATGTTTGCTACACTATCTTACCTCTCACACTCCACATCACGGTCTTGTAGGGAATTCTCTACAAGCAGTTCACTAAGGAAGAAGTAATTTTGGCCTGGTTTAAAGATGATTCTACACAACATGAAAGCATCACCCAGAGGGGAAAGCTACACCATTATATCCCTTTTCTGAGAAAATCCTGAAAACTTGTAGCAAAGATAAATCCTCTCAGCAGAAAGAACTCAGTATACCTCATTGTTCATTTTGCTCAGAAGTAGAAGTGGCAAGTGGGACATAGGTATATTTGTTCATATGCTATACCCAATGGTTTGGATATATGGCGAGGTACTCAGAAAAATACAGTTGGACAATTGGTGAAAAAAGGATGTGTGGAAAAATTATCTGAATATAACTCTCTGAATGGATAAAGAATGTGATAATATTTGTGTCCCATGTGAAATGCTCACCCTAATGTGACCTGGGAGATGATTTTAATAATCAAGTGGAGAAGATAACGAGTTCTGTGAATACCACCTTCTTTCAACAGCTATGCCTATTATTGCAAAATGGGTTCATTAACAAAGTGGCCATCATGGCAGGGATGGAGGTAATACATGATCTCCACAGAGTGCATTTCCAACTGCCAAGGCTGACTTGGCTAGGCCTACTACAGAGTCCTCAAAACACCACTGGCAGAGTCCAATACTTGAGTACCTGATATAACACCTTTACCCAAGTGATGAGCCAGCTACCAGATGGCAGTTTTATTACATTGGAAGACTTTCATTATGGATGGGGAAGCACTCTTTTCTTATCACAGTGGACAGTTGCTATAATATGAATTAGCCTTCCTGCATGCAATACTTCTGCTAAAATTTATCTGATCTACTGCCTCTTATTTTACACAGAATTGCTTCTGATAAAGGGATTGATGACAATGGCAAAATTAAGTGGAGCAATGAGATGATGCTTGTAAAACTTATGGTTCTTCAAATGTTCTCCATTATCCTAAATTAAGTAATCAGACGGATTTGTACCTTTGAAGACAGTTACATCACCAGCTACATGACAAAATCTTGCAAGACTGGAGTTATGTTCTTCAGGAAGCTGCAGGTGCTCTAAATTAGTATTCTGGCTATTTCTCCCCATAGCCAGGATTTAAGAATCTAGTAATCAAGGGGTGAAAATGGGAGTGAACCATTTACTATTACCACTAGTGATTCAGTAGCAAAATTTTTGCCTCCATCTCTGCAACTTTAGGCTTTGCTGGTGTGGAAATCTTTGTTCCAAAGGGAGGAATGATTCCAGTGGAGACATGACAATGATTCTATTAAACTGGAAGTTGAAACTTCCACCCAGCCATTTTGAGCACTTTTGTCTCTGAATCAACAGGCAAAGAAGCAAGTTACTGTACTTACTGAGGCAATTGATTATGAGGAGAAAATTGAATTACTACCACCAAATGAAGGTAAAAAGTTATATGGAGGTAAGAAACTGCATGTATAGCTTACCAGAGATTCTTTAGAGAGGTTCTTAGTACTACCATGTCCTGTGAGAAAAACAAGTAAAAAAAAATACAGCAACCACATTCAGATGAAACTGTTAATGGTCTAGAACATTCAGAAATAAAATTTGGTTTACCCAAACAGAAAAAAAAAAAAATAGCAAGATGGAGTTCTTGCTAGGACAAGGGAAGTACAGAATGGACAGTGGAAAGAGATAAATAGTTAAAAATACCAACTACAAGGATGTTAGCAAGATGGTGGACTAGGATGTCCCAGCCCTCATCCCTCTACAGAAATTGACAGCTATCCACAAAAGAAAATATCTCTGGGAGGAATCTTGGGTATAATTAAGAAGCTACAATAACCCAGAAATAAAACAAAGACCAAGGATAGCTACATAAAAAAGGGTAGGCAGTATTTTTACCACTGCAATCCTTTGGCGTAGGCGGGCACAGCTCAGCACCAAGGTAAATCCCCTCCATTATGGCTCCCCACCCTGCAAAAGGAAACAAGAGCAGGAGACCCCTGAATCCCTCACAGCCACCAATGTCCTCTATGGTTTTGCTACAGAAAATCTATGTAGTCTTCACTAACATGAACCCTGGCTGCCAGAGCTGTCCTGAGCCAATAAATACATGCCTTCCAGGCATTACATTTAAGTCTTTAATATATTTTGAGTTGATTTTTGTGCATGTGGAGAGATAAGGGTCCACTTTTATTGAGCATGTGGCTATCCACTTTGCCCAACACCATTTATTGAAAAGACTATTGTTGTTTTTTTTCCTCATGTGTGTTCTTGGCACCTTTAACAGGTATCAGTTGACTGGATGTGTGAATTTATTTCTGGGCTCTCAATTCTATTCTATTTCTCCATTTCTGTTTTTGGCAAGTACCATACTATTTTGATTACCATAACTTTGTAATTGATTTTGAGATCAGTTAATGTGTCACTTCTAGGTGTGCTTTTTGTCCTCCATATTGCTTTTACTAATAGGATCTTTTGTAATTTTATAACTATATTTTTCTGTAAAATATTTCATTGGAATTTTGATAGAGATTGCATTAAGTTTGTAGATCTCTTTGAATTGTATGTATATTTTAGCAATATTAATTATTCCTAATTATAAACAAGGCATATGTTCCATTTATTTGTAATCTTTAATTTGTTTTATCAATATTTAATTATTTTCTATGTACCTATCGTTCTCTCCCTTAGTTAAATTTCTTTCTAGAATTTTTGATTCTGCTATAAATAATACTGTTTTCTTGTGTGGATTTTTTTTGATACATTCTTGTTAGTGTGTAAAAACATTACTGACTTTGTATGTTCATTTTTTAGCTTGATCTTTAGTCAATTGGTTGATTTGTTTAGCAGTTCTAACTCTGTATGTGTGTGTGTGTGTGTGTGTGTGTGTGTGTGTGTGTGTGTGTGTGTAATCGTTAGGGTTTTCTTTATAAAGACTATGTTGTTTGCAAACAGGGACAACTTAACATTTTTTTAATATAATTTGAATGACAATTAATTCATTTTGTGCCTAATTTCTCTGGGTAGGACTTACAGTACTATATTGAATAGAAGTGGGAGAGTGCTATTAGATCTTAGAGGAAATGTTTCAACTTTTTACCATTTAGTTGAGTTAGCTGTTGGCTTACGACAGATGGATTTTATTGAATTGAGGTCCATTCCTCTGTACCTAATTCATTTAAAGTTTTTATAATAAAAGATTGTTTAATTTAGCCTAGTGCTTTTTATTTGAAATATATCAAAGTAACAACATGGTTTTTGTTCTTCATTCTGTTAATGTAATGTATCACATTTATGGATTTTGCATATGGTGAATCAACCTGTGTCACAGGGATAAATCCTACTTGATTATGGTGTATGATTATTTTAATGTGCTATTCAATATGATTTGTAGTATTTTGCTGAGGATTTTTTGCATCTATGTTTATTGGAGGCATAGGCCTGTAGCTTTCTATTATTGTAGTCCTTGCCTGGCTTTGGTATGAGGGTAATACTGGCCTTGTGTCTTACTCCATTATTTGTTGCTCAGAGAGAATACCTAAAACTGGGTAATTAAAGAAAATACATTTATTTCTTATAGGTAGGGAGGCTTAAAATTTAAAGGTCAAGGGTACATATTTTGTTAGGGCCGTCTTGCTGGCAGAGACTCTGCAGAGTCTCATGGTGATATAGGGCATCACATAGTGAGGGGGGATGAGTGTGCTAGCTTGGGTATCTTTTTCTCATCTTTAAGTCTTCTAGATTCACTCCCATAATAACCCATTAGTCTATTAACCAATTAATCCATTAAACCATGAATGAGTTGATGTATTCATGGGGGCAAAAGCCTTATAGCTACAGCACCTGCTGAAGACCCCAACTCTCAATACTGTCACATTTGGGATTATATTTCAACATGAGTTTTGGAGGGGACACATATTCAAACTATAGCATTATGCTTCTGGCTTCTCAAACTCATGTCTTTCTTACACACAAATATCTTCATTTCACCCTCAAAGCCCCAGATCTTTTTTTTTTTCCTTTTTTACTTTAAAAAATTTTATTTTTTTGTTCATGAATAAGTTTTTTAGTGGTGATTTCTAAGATTTTGGTGGACTCATCACCTGAGCAGTGTACACTGTGAGCAGTGTACACTGTACCCAATATATAGTCTCATTGCACTCCCAACATTTCCCCCAAGTCCTGAAAGTCCATTGTATCATTCTTATGCCTTTGCATCCTCATAACTTAGCTCTCACATATGAGTGAGAACATACAATACTTGGATTTGCATTCCTGAGATTGTTCAGTTAGAATAATGGTCTCCACTTGCATCCAGGTTGCTATGAATGCTGTTATTTCATTTCTTTCAGAGCTAAGTAGTATTTCATGGAATGGGTATGTGTATACATATATATATATATATAAATATATATATGTATATAATATTTTCTTTGTCTACTTGTTGATTGATGGGCATTTGGGCTGGTTCCACATTTTTGCAATTGCAAATTGTGCTGCTATATACATGCCTGTGCAAGTATCTTTTTTGTATAATTACTTCCTTTCCTCTGGGTAGATATCCAGGAGTGGGATTGGTGGATCATATTATAAATCTACTTTTAGTTCTTTAAGGAATCGCTACACTATTTTTCAGAGTAGTTGTACCAGTTTATATTCCCACTAACATTGCAAAAGTTTCCCTTTTTACCTCATCCATGCCAACATGTATTTATTTTTATTTTTCATTATGATCATTATTGCAGGAGTAAGGTGGTATTGCATTGTGGTTTCGATTTGCATTTCCCTGATAATTAGTGATGTTGAGTATTTTTTCATATGTTTGTGGGCCATTTATGTATCTTCTTTTGAGAATTGTCTATTCATGTCCTTAGACCAATTTTTGATGAGATTGTTTGTTTCTTTTCTGGCTTATTTGTTTGAGTTCCCTGTAAATTCTGAATTAGGCCTTTCCTGGAAGTGTAGATTGTAAAGATTTTCTCCCAGTCTACGGGTTGTTTGTTTACTATGCTAATTATTACTTTTCTGCACAGAAGCTTTTTAATTTAATTCAGTCCTATCCATTTACCTTTGTTTTTGTTGCATTAGCTTTGGGTCATGAAGCCCTTGCATAAGCCAATGTCTAGAAGGGATTTTCCAATATTATCTTCTAGAATTTTTATGGTTTTTGGTCTTAGATTTAAGTCTTTAATCCATCTTGAGTTGATTTTTATATAAGGTCAGAAATGAGGATCCAGTTTCATTCTCCTACATGTGTCCTGTCAGTTATCCCAGCAGCATTTGTTTAATAGGGCGTCCTTTACCCCACTCTGTTTTTGTTTGCTTTGTTGAAGATCAGTTGGGTGTATTTGACTTTATTTCATGGTTTTCTATTCTGTTCCATTGGTCTATGCACCTCTTTTTATACCAGTACCATGCTGTTTTAGTGACTATGGCCTTATAGTTTGAAATCGGGTAATGTGATGCCTCCAGATTTGTTCTTTTGCTTAGTCTTGCTTTGGCTATGAGGGCTCTTTATTGGTTCCATATGAATTTAAGGATTGTTTTTTCTAGTTCTGTGAAGAATAATGGTGGTATTTTTATGGGAATCATATTGAATTTGTAGACTGCTTTTGACAGTATAGTCATTTTCACAATATTAATTCTACCTATCCATGAGCATGGGATATGTTTCCATTTGTTTGTGTCATCTATGATTTCTCTCAGCAGTGTTTTGTAGTTTTATTTATAGAGGTCTTTTACCTCCTTGGTTAGATATATTCCTAAGTACTTTTTTTTTTTTTTGCAACTATTGTTAAACAGGTTGAGTTCTTGATTTGATTCTCAGCTTGGTCGCTTGTTTGGTATATAGCAGAGCTACTGATTTGTGTACATAAATTTTGTATTCTCTAAACTTCTTAATTGAATTCTTTTACCAGTCCTACAGCTTTGTGGATGAGTATTCGGGTTTTCTAAATATAAAATCATGTGATCGACAAACAGCGACAGTATCACTTCCTCTTTATCAATTTAAATGTCTTTTATTTCTTTCTCTTGTCTTATTGCTCTGACTAGGACTTCCAGTACTATGTTGAATCAAAGTGGTGCAAGTGGGTATCCTTGTCTTGTTCCAGTTCTCAGGGGGGAATGCTTTCAACTTTTCTCCATTCAGTAACATGTTGGTTGTGGGTTTGTCATAGACGGCAAAGCCTCAAAATCTTTTTTTTTAATATATATATATATATTTTTATTGCATTTTAGGTTTGGGGGTACATGTGAAGAACATGCAAGATTGTTGCATAGGTACACACATGGCAGTGTGATTTGCTGCCTTCCTCCCCATCACCTATATCTGGCATTTCTCTCCATGCTATCCCCTCCAAATCTTAACTTGTTCCAGCACCAATTTGAAAGTCCAAAGTCCAGAGTCTCAGCTGTAAGTCTGTGAAATCAAAACACATCATATACATTCAAGACACAATGGTGGTACAAACATGAAACAAGTACTCCCATTTCAAAGAGAGAAATAAGTTGAATAAAAAGGAATAAAAGGCCCCAAGGAAGTCTCAAACCCAGGAGGGTAAATATTAAATTTAAAAGCTAGAGAATAATCTGTTTGACTGCATATGCCACTTCCTGAACACATGGGATGGGTGGGCTAAGGCCTCCAGCAACCCCCCCCCCCACCATGGTTTTTCTAGGTGCCACCTATGTTGCTGTTCATGTAGGTTGGTGTCTGGTGCCTGAAACCTTCCCAGGCAAGTGTTGCATGCTGCCAGTAATGCCATATTTCTGGGGTCCTGTGGAAGTCCCATGTCAGTTCCACTAGGAATTTCCCCAGTGGTGACTCTGTGGTGGCCTCATTTCCATGGCTCCACTAGGCATTGCCCTCATGAGAACTCTCTGAGGCAGCTCCAACCCAACATTTATGCACAACATTGCTCTAATGTGGGATACCTGCAGTCACTTCAACCTTACAAGAAGTCTCTGCTTGGGTCTCCAGGTTTTGATGACATACTTTGAATTCTGGATGGAGACTGGCAAGCTTCTCCACAGCTCTGCCTTTCTGTAGAGCCTGCAGAATTAGCACTGCATGGATGTTGTCAGGGTTTACAGCTTGTACCTCCCAGAGATGCAACATAAGATCCTCCTGGAGCTCCTTAATCTGTAGCTGTGGCAGCTATATAGTGCTACATTTAGGTGTGGAGAACAAAGACCTGAGGCTGTTGTGGGCAGCAAGCCCACAGATAGCACCTGGGCTTGTACCCTGGAACATACTACCCTCCTAGGCCTCTGGGCCTGTGTGTAAAGGGACTGCCTAGAAGATCTCTGCAATGCATTTGGGATTTTTTTATTTTAGTAAGTCTAGCTAGAGTTTTGTCAACTTTGTTATGTTTTAAAAAAACCCAACCTTTAATTTTATTGATTCTATCGTTTTCTACTCTCTATTTTATTTATTTCTTTTCTGACCTTCATTATTTCATTTATTCTAATAATTTTAGGATTAGTTTTTTCTTCTCTTTCTAGTTCTTTGAGGTATAATAGTAAATTGTTTATTTAATGTTTATTTATTTGATAAAGGAGTTTTTGTTGTAAATTTCCCTCATAAACTGCTTTTGCTGCACGCCATATATTTGGTATGTATAATTTCCATTTTTGTTTGTCTCAAATATTTTAAAATTTTGCTTCTAATTTCTTCATTGATTTAGTATTTCTTCAGGAATATGTTGCTTAATTTTTATTTATTTATACATTTTCTAAGTTGTCTTGTTATTAATTTCTAGTTTCATACCACTGCTTCAGAAGAAATTTGATATTATTTGAATCTTCATAAGTTTTAAAGATTGTTTTGTGGCCTAAAATAAAATCTATTGTAAGAAATTGTCTATGTATGCTTAAGAAAAGTATGTGTTCTGCTGTGGTTAATTGAGTAGAATATTCTGTGTATGTTCATTAGGTTCATTTGTTCTAAAATACAGTTAAAACCTAGTGTTTCCATGTTGACTTTTCTGTCTGGATTGTTTATTTATTGTTTAAAGTGCGGTATTTAAGTTCCCTACTATTATTATATTGCTGTGTATCTCTCCCTGCTGATGAATTAACATTTGCCTTATATATTTAGGTGTTCCAGTGTTGGGTGCATATATATTTAGAATTTCATATGTTCTTTTAATTCATTGGTCCCTTTATCAGTATTAAATGACGTTTTTCTTATTTTACCATTTTGTCTAATATTAGTATAGCTACCCCCTGCTATTTTTTAAAATTCCATTTAAATAACATATCTTTTCTATCTTTTCACTTTTAGTTTATGTATCTTCTTTAAGACAAAGCAAATCTTTTATAGATGGCATGTAATTTGGTCTCTTTCATCTATTCAGCCATTTTCTGTCTTCTGATTGAAAAATTTCTACATTTACATTCAAAGAAATGTTTAATAGTTAAGGACTTACTGTTTCCATTTAGTTAATTTTGTTACTGTTTAAATGAATCTCTGTTCGTTCCTCCTCTTTTGTTGTCTTTGTGGTTTTACAATTTCCATAGTAGTATGCTTTTATTCCTTTCCCCTTATTTTTTGTGTATCTATTACAGGATTTTTCTTTGTAGTTACCATGAAGATTTACATAAAACATTATTGTAATATGATATTTTAAGTTGATAACAGCTTAAATTGAACACTTGCACACACGAAATCTACACTTTTACTTATCTCCTTCCCATATTTTATGATGTTGATTTCACAATTTCACATATTTCAATATTGTGGAATCCCTAAACAAATTATTGTAGTTATAGATATTAGTAAAAATCTTGTCTTTTAATCTTTATCCTGGGTGATATAAATTATTTTTACACTACCATTATGGCATTAAAGCATTCTGAATTTGATTATACTTACATATGCAAGTGAATTTTACATTTTCATATGGTTTAATGTTACTAATTAGTGGTCTTTCATTTAAGTTTGAAAAAGTCCCTTAATCTTTTTTTTTTTTTTTAATGGCTATAGTGGTGATCAACTCCCTCAGGTATTATTTTGGAAAATTTTTTTGTATCTTTCTCATGTCTGAAGGGCAGATCTTCTGGGTGAAGTATTTATGGTTGGCATACCTTTTCTTTAAGCACTTCCAATATATTGTCCCACTCTTTCCAGGCCTGAAATGTTTCTGCTGAAACATGTGCTGATTTGCTAATTGCCTTATGTGTGTTTCTTTGTATGTGAGGTTTTTACTTTTTCTTTTTTTTTTTTGGACTTGTTGCTCTCAAAGTTTTCTCTTTGCATTTCATTTTTGACAGTTAAATTATAATATGGCTCAGGGTAATCTTCTTTGCATTGTACCTGATTGGAGGCATTTAAGACTTCCTTTTCTGATACATTTATACCTTTTCAGGTTTAGAAAGTTTTCAGCTATTATTTCTTTAAATAAACTTTCTGTGCTTTTCTCTCTTTTTACTCCTTTTTAATTTCTGTAATGTGATCTTAGCTCCCTTGATGGTGTCCCATAAATTCCATATGCTTTTAAAATATATTTTTATTTCTTTTTTGTTTTCTCTTCTGATTGCATATGGTCAAGTAACCTATCTATGAGTTCACAGATTTTTTTTTTTGCTTGATCATTTCTGATGTTGACACTATTATATTTTTCATTTCAATCATTGTGTTATTTAGCTCTAAATTCTGTGTATGTTTTTAAAAATAATTTTAATTTATCTGTAAAACTTTATATTTTGTTGATTTGTTTGCTTAATATCATTGCATTTTTCTCTATATGTTCTCTTGAAGTTCCCAGAGCTTCCTTAATGCAAGTATTTTGAATTCCCATCCAGTAAATTTAAACTTTTCATTTCCCTGGGGTCAGTTACTCACAAGTATTGCATTCTTTTGGTGGTAATATGTTTTTCTTAGGTTTCCCCTGTTTCTTGTTGCCTTCCATTTTATGTCTGCTTATTTCATAGAAGAGTAACCTCTTCCAGACTTTATTGACTATTTTTGGTTAAAAACAGCAGCTTCTTCCAGGCTTCCCTTTTTCTGGCAGCAAGGATATCAACTGGATGGGATAAAGCAGTTCTGGCTCCAGTGAGGGCACAGAAGCATAGTCTCTGTGAGGCTTTGCCAGCTGAGGTCAATGTTGGCAAATTTTGCAGGGCTCAGCAGCAACCAAGGCTTTGACAGTCTGCAGTGGCAGCAAAAGCTTTTGCTTTTAATGGGAAAGGCTTGTTGGATTTCTCTCAATCTCTTTTTCTTTTACCAAGAAAGTCATAACCAATGAGATTCCTTTTGGCACTGGGTCTGTCTTAAAGGTATGCTTGCATTGGTGTATAGTGCACACGGTGCATGGAACAGCCATGAAGCTGGGGTCTGAAGTATAGGCATACAAAGGAAAACCACATCTTCAGGGTTAGAGAGTCATTGCACTTGTGTCTGCATGCAGGCATTCTCACTGCCACATTGTTAATGGTTTGCAAGGCATGAGTGTTTGTGGAGTAGCCAAGGAATTGGTGCGTGCAGCACATTCATGTGTAAAGTGACAGCAGTTCCAGGGTTCTGGGTGTAGACTAACCCATAGCAACAGTGTCTTCAATTTTGTGATGTGGACATATGCAGTACAGCTGCAGAGCTGAGGTCTGAGAGTGCAGGCACAGGAAAACCTACAGCAGCTCTGAGGACTGGGGAATGGGTTAGCTCTCTATGACTGTGGCTCAAATGCCAGAGACAAAGACACTCACGGAGCAGCTGCAGAGCTGCAATCAGTAGGCTGGATATGAGTAAGAGAAATAAAGCCTCCAGGGTAGGTGTCAGAGCTTTAACTATGGTAGCTCTCATTTCTGATATCATAAAAAATGCACAAGCAACAAAAGAATAGAACAAATACATGAATTTGATGTTATCAAGATTAAAAATAGAGTAAAAAATGTGTACTCCAAAGAACATCATAAAAAATGCAAAACCATACTCATGAATTTGGAGAAAGTACTTGGAAAGTATATGTCTGATAAGACATTTGCATTTAGAGTATCATTTAAAAACTCTGACAATTCAATAATAAAAATAGAAGCAAATTTCAAAATAAGCAACAGGTTTGAACAGACATTTCTTCTAAGAAAATATATAAAATGGTTAAATAAAAACGTACAATTAGTTTTGCAGAAATGCAAATTAAAATCACAAGATAATCCTTTTTGCCACTAGGATGACTAAAATAACACAGTCAGAAAATAATAAGTATTAGTGAGAATGTGTTGCAATTTGGACCCCTATTCATTGCTTGTAATATGATAAAATTATATAGCTTTTTTGAGAAACAAGTTGGCAATGCCATTAAAATATTATACATAGTTGCCTTATGACCCAACAATTCCAGTTCTATGCATATAACTAAAAGAAATAAAAAGTCTGTCCCTACAAAACTTTGCACATGTATGTTAATAGCAGCATCATTCATAGTAGCCAAAAAATAGAGACAAGTCACATGACAATGAGCTAAAGAATGGATGAACAAAACGTGTGTATACAATGTAAACATTATTCAGTAATAAAAAAGATTAAATACTGCTATGGACTGAATTATGTCCCCCTAAAACTCATAAGTTGAAGCCCTGAAACCACTATAAATATATTGGAGATATAAGGTGGAAAGAGTTCATAAGAGTAAAACCCTGACCTAATAGAACTGGTGCCTTTATAAGCAGAGAAAGAAATACCAGAGCTCTCCTTTCACCATCTGAATATACAGCCAAAAGGTGACCATCTGCAAGCCAAGAAGGGAGTCCTTACAAGAACCCAAACATGCTGACATCAAGATCTCAGACTTTCAACCTCCAGAGCTGTAAGAAAAAAAAATTATGTTGTTTAAACCACTGAGTCTACAGTATTCTGTCATGGCAGCCTAAGCTGACTATATATATATACACACACATATATATATATACACACATATATATACGTATATATATATATACACACACACATATATATATACACACACACATATATACGTATATATATATATACACACATATATATATATATACACACACATATATATATATATACACACATATATATATATACACACACACATATATATATATATATATATATACATGATACATGCTAAAACATGAATAAATCTTGGAAACGTTATGCTAAAAGAAACACGCCAGACAAAAAAAAAGGAAAAATATTTTATACCTTCATTTATATTCAATGTCCTAAATAGGCAAATCCATAAAGGCATTTAATATATTTATGTTTACTAGGAACTGAGGGGAGAAGGATGTGGAGTAATTGCTCATAAATACAGGATTTCATTTTGGGCAATGAAATGTTCTAAAATTGGATAATGGTGGTAGTTGCAAAGCTGAGAATATATTGACAGACATTTAATTGTATAACTTAAAAGTGTCCAAATTATGGTATGTGAATTTACCTCAATAAAGTTGTTATAAAAACAACTACACAGAGAGACATATTCAAAAATACTTTACACAAAATAAAATGGAACATAAAAATTGTTCAAGTAACTGAGAGTAAGTTAGAATAATCAAAATAGAGAAATAAGAACAGAAGAAATCAACAGAAAACACATTTAAAATTATAGGATTAAGAATAATTTTTAGTTTTTCTTCTAACAGTCAGACCCCTCTTCTGCAGGACTGCTGGAGGTCCACTCCAGACCATGCTTGCCGGGAATTACCCATGGGGGCTGCAGAACAGCAAAGATTGTTGCCTATTTCTTCCTCTGGTAGCTTTGTCCCAGAAGGGTATTCTCCAGAAGTCATCCAGAGCTCTCCTGTATGAGATGTCTCTTAGGATATATTGGGGTTAGGGAGTCACTTGAGGAGGCAGTCTGTCCCTTGTCAGAGCTCAAGTGCTATGCTGGGAGCTTCATTGCTTCCTTCAGAGCTGCTGGGAAGGGAAGTAAGTATACTGAAATGGAACTCACAACTGCCCCTTTTTCAAGATGCTCTGTCCTGGGAAGGTGGGAAAGAATGGGCTGCTGCCTTTTTCAGAGATGCACTGCCCAGCAAGAGGGAGTCTAGTCACAGTCTGCTTGCAGAGGCCTTGCTGCATTCAACATCAACAGAAACCATGTCCACTCAGAGACCCCATCTGAAAGTCACCACCTTCAAAGATCAAAGATAGATAAATCCATGAAGATGGGAAGAAATCAGCGCAAAAAGGCTAAAATCACCAAAAACAAGAATGCCTCTTCTCCTCCAAGGGATTACAACTCCTCACCAGCAAGTGAAAAAAACTGGATGGAGAGTGAGTTTGTCTTGAGTTCGATAAATTGACAGAAGCGGGTTTCAAAAGGTGGGTGATAACAAACTTCTCCAACCTAAGAAACAGGTTCTGACCCCAAGTAAAGAAACTAATAACCTTGAGAAAATTTTAGAGAAAATGCTAACTAGAATAACCAGCCTAGAGAACATAAATGACTGGATGGAGCTGAAAAACACAGCATGAGAACTTCGCAAAGCATACACAAGTTTCAATAACCAAATCGACCTAGCAGAAGAAAGGATATCAGAGACTGAAGATCAACTCAATGAAATAAAATGAGAATGCAAAATTTGAGTAAAAAAGAGTGAAAAAAATGAACAAAGCCTACAAGAAATATGGGATTATGTGAAAAGACCAAATCTATGTTTGATCAGTGTACCTGAATGGGACAGAGAGAATAAAACCAAGGTGGAAAACACTCTTCAATATATTATCCAGGAGTATTTCCCCCAACCTAGCAAGGTGGGCCAACATTCACATTCAGGAAACACAAAGAACATCACAAAGATATTCCTCAAGAAGAGCAACCCCAAGGCACATAATTGTCAAATTCACCAGAGTTGAAATGAAGGAAAAAATGCTAAGGGCAGCCAGAGAGAAAGATCAGGTTACCCACAAAGGGAAGCCTATCAGACTCACAGTGGATTGCTCAGCAGAAACCCTATAAGCCAGAAGAGAGTTGGGGCCAATATTCAACATTCTTAAAAAAAAAGAATTTTCAACCCAGAATTTCATATCCAGCCAAACTAAGCTTCATAAGTGAAAAAGAAATAAAATCCTTTACAAACAAGCAAGTGCTGAGAGATTTCATCACCACCAGGCCTGCCTCACAAGAGCTCCTGAAGGAAGCACTAAACAGGGGACAGGAACAACCAGTACCAGCCACTGCAAAAACATACCAAATGGTAAAGACCATCAACACGATGAAGAAACTGCATCAACTAATGGGCAAAACAAGCAGCTAGTATCAAAATGGCAGGATCAAATTCACACGTAACAATATTAACCTTAAATGTAAATGGACTAAATACCCCAATCAAAAGACAAAGACTGGCAAATTGGATAAAGAATCAAGACCCATTGGTGTGCTATATCCAAAAGACCCATCTCAAGTGCAAAGGCACACATTGACTCAAAATAAAGGGATGGAGGAAGATTTACGAAGCAAATGGAGAGCAAAAAAAGCAGGGGTTGCAATCCTAGTCTCTGATAAAACAGACTTTTAAACCACCAAAGATCAAAAGAGACAAAGAAGGGCATTACATAATCGTAAAAGGACAAATGCAACAAGAACAGCTAACTATCCTAAATACATGTACACCCAATACAGGGGCATCTAGATACATAAAGCAAGTTCTTCATGACCTACAAAGAGACTTATACTCCCACACAGTAATAGTGGGAGAATTTAACACTCCACTGTCAATATTAGACAGATCAACGAGACAGTAAATTAACAAGGAAATCCAGGACTTGAACTCAGATCTGGACCAAGCAGACCTGATAGACATCTACAGAACTCTCCACCCCAAATCCACAGAATATACATTCTTCTCAGCACCACATCACCCTTACTCTAAAATTGACCACATAATTGGAAGTAAATAACTCTTCAGCAAATACCAAAGAATAGAAATCATAACAGTCTCTTGGACCACAGTGCAATCAACTTAGAACTCAGAATTAAGAAACTCACTCAAAACCACACAACTACATGGAAACTGAATAACCTGCTCCTGAATGACTACTGGATACATACTGAATTGAAGGCAGAAATAAAGATGATTTCAAAACCTACAAGAATGAAGACACAACATACCAGAATCTCTGGTACACATTTAAAGTTTAATTATCAATTGTGAGTGAATTAATCAATCATGCCTACATAATGTGACCTATGTAAAAAACGTAAGCTATGGGATTTGAAGAGTTTCCATGTTGGTGGATATATCTACATGCCAGGATTGTAGCACTCCCCAAACTCCATGGGGACAGAAACTCTTTCATTCAGAACCCTCTCAGACTTTTTCTTATTTATCTGTTTATCTGGCTATTCATTTGTACACTTTATAATATTATTTATAATATGCCAGTAAATGTAAGTCAAATGTTCCCCTGAGTTCTGTGAGCCACTATAGCAAATTATCAAACATGAGAAGGGGGTCTGGGAACCCCCAATTGGTAGCCAAATAAGAAGTGTGAGTAGCCTGGGGGACCCACTACTTGAGATTAGCATCTGAAGTGGGTGGTAGATCTGTGAAACTGAGATCCTAAATGGTGAGATCCCTACTAAGTGGAGTAGTGTCACAATTAAGTTAAATTGTAGGGCACCCGGTTGGTTTTTCTGGAGAGTTAAAGAATTGCTTATTGCAGAAAACCCACACATTTGGTGTCAGAAATGTTGTTAGTAATAAAACAGTGTTTCTTTAATATGCATTCAGCAATGGCAAAATATACATACTTTGCAAACAAATATTAAAGATTCAGGAAGACAGTAAATATCCTGGGATTATAGAACAATTTTAACAGTGTTTTAAAAACTCAAATCATACAGAGTATGTTCTCTTACCATAATGGAGTCAAGCTACAAATTGAACTAGGAATTAAACTAATAATCAGTTGCATGTTAGAATCAAGATAGAAGAAAACAGAAACTTCTCCAAAGTATTGGAAATTAAACAGCATATTTTTAATTACTTCATGAATCAAATAAGCCTCAAAAGAAGCAAAATTACATATTGAATTAAATGAAGGTGAAAACACAACATACCAAAATATGCAAGATACAGCTTAAAGACTACCTAAGAGAATTGAGATCACTAAATGTTTATATTAGAAAATAATACAGGTCTCCATCAATAATACAAGCTTTCACCTCAAAGAACTAAAAAATAAAGCAAAAAGGCAAACAGAAGGAATAAAATAATAAAAATCCAGAATCAATAAAATTGGAGAGAAAAACAATTAAGAAAATTAATCAAACCTAAAGCACACATCTCTGAAAAGATAGAAAATATTGATAAACCTCAAGCAATACAAATAAGAGAGCAAACACACATTTGTCAGTATAAGAAATAACAACAACAAAAAAAAGAATGCCAGTAGAGATCATGCAAATATAGCATATCTAATAAGGGAATACTATGAATGATTCTATAGACATAAATCAAACAAGTTAAATGAATGGATCAATTCCTTAAAAACAGCAAATGACCAAACTCACCTAAGACAAAATAGGTAATCTAAATAGTACTGTATAACTATTAAATAAATTGAATTAATAAAATTTGAAAAACTATAAAACATAAAACTTCAAGTCCAGATAATCCCCCAAAATAAATATCAAACATTTAATAAAGAATAACACTATACACACGAATTTCAGAAGACAATAATTCTGATATCATTTTATGATTTATTCTGATAATAAAATCAGAAAAAGGTAATGCAAAAGGAAAACATTAAAAACTACAGACCAATATCTCTCATGAATATATTTGCAAAACTCCTCAATTAAATGCTTATGAAATTGAATTTAGCAATATATAAAGAATTATAAAACATGACCTACTGAGATTTATTCCATTAATACAAGGCTGGTTCAATATTTTTAAATCAAACAATGTAAATCAAGATACTAAAATGCTGCAGAAGAGAAAACACAGGAAAATATCAACCAATGCAGCAAAAGTATTTGACAAAATCTAACTCACATTTTAAGATCCTCAGCAAACCAAAGAGAGAACTGCCTCAACTTGATAGTGAATATCTCTAAAAAATCTATAGTTCACATCATATTTAATAGTAAAAAAAAAGGCATTTTTTTTCTAAAATCAGCCACAAAGTAATAATTTTTACTTTCACTTCTTTTATTCAAAATACTATTGGAAGTTCAAACCAGTGCAATAAGGTAAGAAAAATAAAGAGCAGATTGAGAAGGAAAAAATTAAACTATACTTATTATCAGAGAACATGACTATACTTGTATAAAGTATCAAGGAATATACTCCCCAAAATTCTTAAAAATCATGTGTTTTTTGCAAAGTTGGATATTAAGGCAACAAGTAATTTTATGTTTATATAGTAGCAATAAACATGTGGAAACTGAAATTAAACTTACAATATTATTCACAATAGTGCCAAAAAATAAAAAAAGGATTATTTATGTATAAATGTAACAAAACATGTACAAAAACTGTATGCTGAAAAGAACTAAATGTTGATTTAAAAAAATCAAAGACTTATCACAAGAGGTCAAGCAAGATGGCAGAATAGAAGCCTCCACCAATCGTCCTATCCACAGGACACCAATGTAACAACTATATACACAGAAAAAAAACACCTTCAGAAGAACCAAATATCAGGTGAGCCTTCCTAGTACCTGGTTTTAACTACAAATCTCTGAAAGTGGCACTAAATAGTTAGAAAAAATCTTGAGTCACCAACGCCACCCCTCCCCCAAACCTCAGCAGCAACAGGATTATGTACAGAGTCTCTCTGGGTACTCAGAAAGGAAGAACACAGATATTATAAGGCATTGAACTCAGTGAGGTCCTGTTCGAGCAGAAAGTAAAACCAAACTAAACTCATCTAACAACTGCCCATGAAGGGAGCATTTAAACCAGCCCTAGCCAGAGGGGAATTGCCGATCCCGGTGGTCAGGACTTGCATAGGCCCTGTAACCCCTTTGTTTTGGCCAATTTCTCCCTTTTGGAATGGCTCTATTTACCCAATACATGTACACCCATGATATCTAGGAAGTAACTGGCTTGCTTTTGATATTACAGTCTTATAGGCAGAAGAGACTCGCTTTGTCTCAGATGAGACTTTGTGCTGTGGACTTTTGAGTTAAGACTTTGGGGGACTGTTAGGAAGGTCTGATTGGTTTTGAAATGTGAGGACATGAGATTTGGATGTGCTAGTGGGAGAATGATATGGCTTGGCTGTGTCCAGAATTCCCCCGTGTTGTGGGAGAGACTCAAGGGGAGGTAATTGAATCATGGGGGGGCTGGCCTTTCCCATACTAGTCTCATGATAGTGAATAAGTCTCTAGAGATCTGATGGGCTTATCCAGGGTTTCCACTTTTGCTTTTTCCTCATTTTCTCTTTCCACCACAATGTACGAAGTGCCTTTCACCTCCTGCCATGATTCTGAGGCCTCCCCCAGACATGTAAAACTAAGTCCAATTAAACCTACTTTTCTTCCCATTCTTGGATATGTCTTTATCAGCCATGTGAAAATGGATTGATACAAGAAGCAACAGCAAATCACCTCTTGAAGCCAGCAGAAGGTGAGAAATAATGAAAATTAGAACTGAACTGAAGGAAACCAAGACACATAAAACCATCCAAAAGATAAACAAATGCAGGATTTGGGGATTTTTTAAAAAAAAAATAATAAGATAGACAAGCAACTAATCAGTTGCTTGTGTAGCCAGAGCAATCAGGCAAGAAAAAGAAATAATGTGCATCCAAATAGCAAAAGAGAAATTCTGACTATCACTGTTTGCAGATGAAATGACTCTACATCTAAAAATTGACATAGTCTTGGCCAAAAAGCTTCTAAATTTAATGAACAACTTCAGCAAAGCTGCAAAATACAAAATCAATGTTAAAAAATCACCAGCATTCCTATACACCAACAATAGCCAAACAGAGGCAAATGATAATGGCAATCCCATCACAATTGCTTAAAAAAATACCTAGGAATACAACTAACCAGGGAGATAGAAGATCTTCACAAAGAGAATTACAAAACACTACTCAAAGAAATCAAAGAAGACACAAATAAATGAAAAAAAAATCTCATGCTCATTGATAGGAAGAATCAGTATCATTAAAATGCTTATATTGCCCAAAGCAATTTACACATTCAATGCTACTCCTATCAAGCTACAAACGACATTTTTCACAGAACAAGAAAAAATATATTTAAAAATACATATGAAGCAAAAGGAGCCTCAATGGCCAAGACAATCCTCAACAAAAAAGAACAAAACTGGAGGCATAATGTTACCAGATTGCAAACTACACTACAAGGCTGCAGTAACCAAAACAGCATAGTACTTGTACAAAACAGATACATAGACCAATGGAACAGAATAGAGAGCCCAGAAAAAGGCTACTCATCTATGACCATGTGATCTTTGACAAAGCTGACAAAAATAAGCAAAAGAGAAAAGATTGCCTATTCAATAAATGTTGCTGGGATAACTGGCTAGCTACATACAGAAGACAGAAGCTTGACATCTTTCTAACACCATGCACACAAATAAATTTAAGATGTATTGAAAACTTAAATGTAAAACTGAAAGTGTAAAATCCCTAAAAGACAACATAGTCAATGCCGTCCTGGACGTATGAATGGGCAAAGATTTTACGACAAAGACACCAAAAGAAATTGCAACAAAAGTATAAGTTGACAATTAGGATCTCATTAAACTTAAGAGCTTCTGCACAGCTAAACAATGTATCAACAGTGTAAACAGACAATCTACAAAATGAGAGAAAACATATTCAAACTATGCATCTGACAAAGGTCTAATATCCAGCATTTATAAGAAACTTAAATTTACTAAAGAAAAACAAGTCAATTGAAAAGTGGGCATAGGGCATAAACAGACACTTCTGAAAAGAAAACATGCGGTGTGGCCAACAAGCATGTGAAAAAAGCTCGATATCACTGATCACTAGAGAAATGCAAATTAAAACCACAGTGAGATACCATCTCACACTACTCAGAATAACTATAATGAAACAGTCAAAAAATATTAGATTGTGGCTAAGTTGCACAGAAAAGTACACATTTATACATGATTGGTGGATGGTGAACTAGTTCAATCATTGTGGAAAGCCGTATGATAATTTCTCAAAGAGCTAAAAGCAGAACAATCATTTGACCCAGCAATCCTATTACTGGGTATGTATTGAGAGGAATGTAAATTGTTTTATGATAAAGACACATGCACATGAATGTTCATTTCAGCACTATTCACAATAGCAGTAACATAGAATCAGCCTAAATGGCCATCAATAACAGACTGCGTAAAGAAAATGAGGTACATATGCACCATGGAATAAATGCAGGTATTAAAAAAAACAAGATTATGTATTTTGCAGGAACATGGATGGATCTGGAGGCTACTTTCCTTAGCAAACTAATGCAGGAACAGAAAACCAAATACTGCATGTTCTCACTTACAAGTGGAAGCTAAATGATAAAAACTTATGAACACAGGGTAAACACAGACACTGGATCTACTTGAGAGAAGATGGGTGGAGTGAGAGAAGCAGAAAAGACAACTATTGGGTACTGGGATTAATACCTATGTGATGAGATAACATGTACAAACCCCCATGACACAGGTTTATCTATGTGACAAATCTTCACATGTACCCCCAACCTAAAATAGAAGTTAAAAAATGGTGCTTAGCACCATTGAATATCAGAGAAATTCAAGTCAAATCTACTGTAAGATATCATCTCATCCCAGTTAAAATGACTTATATCAAAAAAGAAACCAAATGACAAATGTTGGTGAGAATGCGGTGAAAATGAACCCTTGTACGCTGTTGTGTACAAACCTTATAAAGAAAAGTTTGAAGCTTCCTCAAAGAAAAGAAAGAAAGAAAGAGAGAAAGAAAGAAACAGAGAAAAATTGAGCTACCCTATGATCCAGCAATTCCACTGTTTGGTGTATACCCAAAAGAGAGAAAATCAGTGTATTAAAGACATGTCTGTGCACCCATGTTTTTTCCAGCACTGTTCACAGCAGCCAAGATTTGGAAGCAACATAAATGTTCATCAACAGATGAATGGATAAAGAAAATGCAGTACATATATACAGTGGAATATTATTCATCCACAAAATAATTGAGATCCTGTTAATTTGCAACCACAGGGATGGGACTTGAGATTATCATGTTAAGTGAAATAGTCTAGGCACAGAAAGACAAACATTGCATGTTATGAGTTATTTGTGGAATCTAAAAATGAAAACAATTAATCTCACAGACAGAGAGTAAATGATGGCTACCCAAGATTAGGAAGGGTGGTGGGAGGAGTGGAGGGTAGGTGGGAAAAAAAGATAGTTAGAAGGAATAAATAAGACAATAAATCCTATTTGGTAACACAACAGGATGATTATAGTCAATAATAACTTAATTGTACATTTTACAATAACAAAAAGGGTGCAATTCGATTGATTGTAACACAAAGGTTAAGTGGTTGAGGGGATGGATACCCGATTTTTAATTATTTGATTGTTTCACTGTGCATGCCTGTATCAAACATTTTATACACTCCATAAATATATACACCTACTATGTACCCATAAAATGTAAAGATTTAAGATGATAAAAAGTAAAATAGATATAAAATATTAAAGACTTAATTAATTGAATGATATAACATGGTCATCAATTAGAAGAATTCAATGAAGTAAAGATTCAAGCTCTCCTCAAATTGTTTTAACACTATTTATATAAAAATCCCCTGCAGTTACTTTTTTATATATGAACAAGCTTATTCCAAAGTGTATGTGAACATTACGTCATCATGAATTGAGTTTTATATTAGAGATGAAAGGAGGCTTCAACATATGCAAATCAATAAATGTGATATGTTACATAAGTGGACTTAAGGACAAAAACCATGTGATCATCGCAGTAGATGCGAAAAAAGCATTTGATAAAATTCAGCATTTTTTTTGATAAAAATTATCAACAAGCTGGATATAGAAGGAAACTCGTCTCAAAATAGTAAATGCCATATATTAAAAATTCACAGCAAACACCATAATACATGGAGAATAATTGAAATCATTCCTTCTAAAGACTGGAACAAGATAAAGATGCTTACCTTCACCTCTTCTATGAAACATAACACTAGAAGTCTTAGCTGGAGCAATCAGGCAAGAGAAGAAATAAAAGGCATCCAAATGGGAAAATAAGAAAGTCAAGTTATTAACTTTCACTGGTGACATAATTTTACATCTAGGAAATCCTAAAGACTTTACAAAAACCTCCTAAATTTTTAAAAATTTATTTATTTTACTTTAGGTGCATACTATATCTGGCATCTCTCCCTAGATTTTATGAATAATTTCAAAATACAAAATCGTGGACAATGAGTTGCTTTTCTGTATACCAAGAACAATTTAGTTAAGAACCCAGTCAAGAAGACAGTTCCATTTACAATAGCTACAAAAAATAAAATACCTAGAAATATATTTAACCAAAGAAGTGAAAGATGTCTAAAAGCAAACTAAAAACCGCTGATAAAAGAAATTGTTGATGACAAAAACAAATGTAAAAAAATCCCATTTTCATGGATCAGAAGAATTAATATCGTTAAAATGACTGCACTGCCCAAAACGATCTACAGATTCAATGAAACCCCTATCATAATACCAGTTATGTTTCACAGAATTAGAAAAAAAATCCTAAAATTTATGTGAAACTAAAAATAGCCCAAGTAGCCAAAGCAATTCTAAGCAAAAAGAACAAAGCTGAAGGCATCACGTTACCTGAGTTCAAATTATAATACAACTCGATAGTAACCAAAACTGTATGGTACTGGAATAAAAATAGACACAGAGATCCATGGAACAGAATAGATAACCCAGAAATAAAACCATTTGCTTCTCAGCCAACTCATCTTTGACAAAGTCAACAAAAACATGCACTAGAGAAATGACGCCTTTACAAGGAATAGTTCTGAGAATATTGGATTGCCATGTACAGAAGAACATATTAGACTCCTTTCTTTCATCGTATACAAAAATTAACTCCAGATGACTTCAAGATTTAAATGTAAAATATGAATCTATAAAAATACCAGAAATAAACCTCTAGGTAAAACTCTTTTGAATATTGATTCAGGCAAATGATTCATGATTAAGACCGCAAAAACACAGGCAACAAAAACAAAAATAGACAAATGAGATTTAATTAAAGTAAAAAGCTTCTGGGACGAAAAACAATAATCAACCGAATGAACAGACAATCTGCATAATGTAAAAGAATATTTGCAAACTGTACATCTGACAGGAGACTAATATCCAGAATTTACAAGGAACTCAGGCAACTTAGCAACAACGATGACAATAAGGAAAAACAAATAATCTCATTGAAAAGTGGACAAAGGACATTAATAGACATTTTTATTATTTGTAAAAACATTTCAGCTATTATTTTGGATACAAGGGGTACACGGTGCAAGTTTATTACATGGGTATATTTTGTGATACTGGGTTTGGAGGTATGAGTTCTGTCACCCAGGTAGTGAGCATAATACCCAATAGGTAGATTTTTAAGCCACACTTTCTCCCTCTCTTTCCTATCTAGCAGTCCGCAGTGTCTGTTGTTCTCTGTTTATGGCCAAGTAAGCTTAATGTTTAGCTCCACTTATAAGCAAAGCAAAAACATACTGTATCTGCTTTTCTGTTCCTGCGTTAATTTGCTTAGAATTATGGCTTCCACCTGCATCCATATTGCTTCAACAAATATGATTTTTTTTCTTTGTATGGCTGCATAGTGTTCCATGGTATACATATACCACATTTTCTTTATCTAATCCACCACTGATGGACACCTAGGATGATTTTATGTCTTTGCTATTGTGAATAGTGCAGCAACAACATGTGAGTGTGTGCGTCTTTTTGGTAGAATGAGTTTCTTTCCATTGGGTATATACCCAGTAATGGGAATGCTGGGTAAAATGGTGGCTCTGTTTTAAATTCTTTGAGAAATTTTCAAACTTCTTTCGATAATGTTTGAACTAATTTAAATGATCATCAGTAATATATGTGTTCCCTGTTTTCTGCAGCCTTGCCAGCATCTTCTGTTTTCTGACTTTTTATTTATAGCCACTCTGACTAGTGTGAGATGGTTTCTCATTATAGTTTCAAAAGAAGACATGCAAATGGCCAACAAGAATATGATAAAGTGCTCATTGTCACTAATATTCAGAGAAATGCACATTAATACCACAGTGAAATCTCACCTTACACAAACAGATTGGCTGTTACTAAAGAGACCAAAAAAAAAAAAGGTGTTTTCAGGGAGGTGGAGAAAAGGGTATGCTTCAACATGTTTGGTGGCAAGGTAAATTTGCACAACCTCTATGGAAAATAGTATGGATAGTACTCAAAGATCTAAAAATAGAACTATCATTTGATCCAGCAATTCCACTACTGAATATCTTCCCCCCAAAGAAAAGTATATAAAAAAGTACTTGGACTCATGTTTATCACAGCACTATTCGCAATAGCAAAGATATGGAATCAACCTAAGTGTCTATCAACAGAAGACTATATAAAGAAAATGGGGTGCCTGTACAATAAAGTATTATTCAGCCATTAATAAAGAATGAAATCATGCTTTTGCAGCAACATGGATGGAATTAGAGGCCATTAAGTGATACAAGCCAGACACAGAAAGACAGATATCACATGTTCTTACTTACAAGTAGAAATTAATAATGGAAATTAATAATGGACAAACATCACCCTAGAGTGTGGAATGACAATGAGACTCAGAGGGTGAGGGAGTGGGAGAGGGGTAGAAAATGAGAAATTACATAATGAGTGCAATGTACACTATTCCAGTGATGGATACACTAGAAACTCCTAACTTTCCACTACACAATAGATCTATATAGCAAAATTACACTATACCACATAAATTTATACAAATAATAAATAAATACAAATTTATGTGGAAAGGCAGAAAACTAAGATAATAAATAAAACAGTTATTAAGTAAGTAAGAAGAATCAATGTAACTTATTTTAAGACATTACTTAGCTACAGTAATCAGGAGAGTGCAGCATTGATGGAAGATGAGATACATAGATCAAAGAAATGGAATAAGTAAACCTACACAAGTAGAGTCTACTTATTTTTTACAAAGGTGCAAAGTTCAACGAAGAAAGAATAGCCTTTTAATAAATGATGTTTGAACAATTATATATTCATATACAAACAAATAAAAATAAATATGTTAAGCTAAACTTTGCATTCTACATAAAATGAAGTCGAAAATGGATCCTAAATATAAATGTAAAATGTAATACCAGAAAACTTTTAGATGAAATGTAGGATAAAACTTCAGAATCAAGAAGCTTAGTAAATTGTTTTTAGACATGATAACAAAAGAATGATCCAGAAAAAAATCAACAAAATAAATAAATGGGACTACATCAATATTTAAAATGTTGTTCCATGAATGACTATGTTAAGAAGATAAAAGATAAGCCACAGACTTGGAGGAAATGTTTGTAAACCACATATCCAAAAATGACTTGTATCTAAAATATGTAAAGAACTCTTTAAGCTCAACAATAAGAAAATAAACAACAAAGTTAGAAAATACTGGGAGAGATAGCATGGGGAGAAATGCCAGATATAGGTGATGGGGGAGGAAGGCAGCAAATCACACTGCCATGTGTGTACCTATGCAACAATCTTGCGTGTCTCCACATGTACCCCAAAACCTAAAATGCAATTTAAAAAAAGAAAAAGAAAATGACCAAATTACCTGAATTTTACTAAAGCAGATATGTGAATGGCAAATAAGCACATGAAGTTCAAAATCATTAGTCATTAGAAAAATGTGATTTAAAACCAAGGATAGCGCAACGTACCTATTACAGTGTCTAAAATTAAAAAATACTGACAACAACAAATGCTGACTAGGATGCAGAAATAGTGGATCTATCAGCATTGCTGCTGATAGGAATGGTGAACTGTACAACAACTATGGAAAACTGTTTTGCAGTTTTGACAAAAATAATGTACCTTTAGTATAAAACCTAGAAATTTCACTCCTAGGTCGATAACAGAGAAGTCAAAACAAGTCTTCACAAAAACTTCTGCATGAACGTTCATAGCAGTTTTATTTGGAATAGACAATAAATTAAAACAACTCAAATGCCTTTCAGAGGGTGAATAGATAAACAAACCGTGGTGCACTCCCTATATTGGAATAATATTCAGTATAATTGAGTATAAAAATGAACCAACTGTCACTATACACAACTCCTTGTATACACCTCAAGGTGATTATGCTAAGTTTAAAAAAAGCCAATCTTAAAAAGCTATAAAATGTTTATCCCATTTATTTTAATATTCAAAGAGACAAAATTATAGAGATGGAGATTATATCAGTAGTTGCTAAGGTGTTCAAAAAATAGGGATATTGTAATGTGAATGTGTGGCTTAAATAAATTTTGTGTGGTGATAAAACAGTTCTGAATCTTGATTGTGGTGGTGGTTACATAAATACACTTATGTGATAAAATTTTGTAGAATCATATACACACAAACATACACAAACAAATGAGTGCATATAAAAATTAGTGAAATCAAAAAGAAAGGTCTGAAGTCCAGTTAATAGTATTACACCAATGTGAATTTTCTGGTTTTGTTAATGTTCTATAGCTTTAAAGATTTTATCATTGGGGGAAAGCTGGGTGAAGAGTAAATAAATAATTAAAATAAACTCATCTATAGAAATTTCTAAGGTAATTTATGCAACATATTGAGATACCACCTCGCACCAGTTAGAATGGCGATCATTAAAAAATCAGGAGACAACAGATGGTGGAGAGGGATGTGGAGAAATAGAAACACTTTTACACTGGTGATAGGAGTGTAAACTAGTTCAACCATTGTGGAAGACAGTGTGGCGATTCCTCAAGGACCTAGAAACAGAAATTCCATTTGACCCAGCAATTCCATTACTGGGTATGTACCCAAAGGATTATAAATCACTCTATTATAAAGACACATGCACACGTATGTTCATAGCAGCACTGCCTACAATAGCAAAGACCTGGAAGCAACTCAAATGCCCATCAATGATAGACTGGACAAAAAAAATGTGGCACATATACACCATGGAATACTATGCAGCCATAAAAATTGATCAGTTTATGTCCTTTGTAGGGACATGGATGAACCTGGAAACCATCATTCTCAGCAAATTGACACAAGAACAGAAAATCAAACACCGCATGTTCTCACTCATTGGTGGGTGTTGAACAATAAGAACACATGGACCCAGGGAGGGGAGCATCACACACTAGGGTCTTTTAGGGGGACCAAGGGAGGTACAGCAGGGGGGTGGGGAGGTGGGGGAGGCATAACATGGGGAGAAATGCCAGATGTAGGTGACGGGGGGTGGGGGCAGCAAACCACATTGCCATGTGTGTACCTATGCAGACAATCCTGCATGATCTGCACATGTACCCCAGAACCTAAAGTACAATAAAAAAATAGTTTAAGAGGTTTTTTTTTCACAAATATAATTAAAAAATAGAAAGAAGAGCTAATCTTATGGTTGGCCTCGCTTACTTTCTGCGGTGTTCGTAGGGATGTTCATAGATTGTTGGCTAAGTATGAAGCACATACATTATAAATACACTCCTGGTTAATAAGTAGTCAGGACATATGAAGTCAGCAAAGTTCCCTTTCCACTGGCCTATAACATCTTTCTTTATGCTCCCACTGCACTCTTTATGATTACTTAGTATCCTTCAAAGTGCCAATCTACCTTGTTTGAGAAAATCTAACAGCTGAGTGATAAATCTAACTCAT
This sequence comes from Ateles fusciceps, assembly GCA_036589455.1. Lineage (NCBI taxonomy): Eukaryota > Metazoa > Chordata > Mammalia > Primates > Atelidae > Ateles > Ateles fusciceps. The sequence goes on along the minus strand of JAZHEH010000920.1, from coordinate 207,806 downwards.
ATACTCATTCACTGAATTGTCATTACCTTAACCCTTTATCACTCCAAGGAATATTAGCATTTCAAGAAATAGAAATTTAGAGAGGCAGTGAGTGGCATTTCTAATTGAAGGCAGCACACAGACAGGACTAGAAGACACATCAAGTAGAGGTACATTTTCTCAGCCTCCAAACAGTACATATAAGCAGTTGCCAGTTTGTAAGTCTAATTCTGGTGATATGTTATTGTGTCACACTCCCATGAAACTACAGACAAATATGATTTTTTAATCTTAAACAACAATTTTGACCAAGTGGAAAAACATCTTGCTCTCAAGTGAATTTTTTTTTCCTCAGCCTTCTATGACACCCACATGCACAGCTGCATAAAGCAAGATATCAACATAAAGTCAGAAAAGAGCAACCTCTCCCCTTCCCTGAGGACTCCAAAATTCATCAAATTTCAAGCCCCTATTAAACACCTGCTTTGGGCTAAACTTTGCTGTTAGGGATACATAGATAATTTTCCCCTCCTTCAACCCAGTCTTAGTAACTGGTAAAACAACCAGCCTTCTTCTCAGTCAACTTGCTTGGTGGGTGGGAAAGAGGAGCCAATTAGGAAGAAGAAAACTCCTCCTATAGCTTTCAAGTCAATTGAGAAGGTCCTTCTTCACAATCATGCCAAAACTCAGTTTCCAAGGAAGGTCAGTCTAAGAAGTATTGCTGACCTCAGCTCTTCTGGAGATTCTCAGAACCATGTAGCTGCTTAGCCTGTCTGGGCTTCAACACTATCTTGCGTCTCAGTCACTTTAGAACTAGTTCAATGGAGGAAAATCCCACCTACACCTGTGGTCAGAGAAATTAGGCAAAGCCAATTTGAATATTCAACAATATGGTGCCACTTGGCAACTGTAATACACAGATAGTGCCATCCTGTTTTATGCCCATGTAGTATACAGTTTTTAGTTACATTTTTTTTCTGAGGAAAAAAGCTAGTAGTACTATAAAGTCTTTACCCTGATATTTTATGAAATAAAACTTCATTGAGAAATCTTTTACCAAAGGAGAATTAGTATCTCCAACTCTTTAATCCTGGGAAATTCAGTATATACAAAATACACTGACTTACTCCTATCATGAGAATGTAATGGCATGAGTAAGTCTCACTGATATCTTAGTATAGGTTGTACTAATTTCTCTAAGATTATATATAATTGTACATATTGTGAATAATCTAACATACTTAAGAATCAAACTTCAACTGTAAAGTTAGCAGACATATAAAAAGAACAACAACTATTTTATGATTTTGAGTGAGAAAAATGAAAGGAATTCCTTCTTAAAAAGACAGCAAAACACTTGGAGTCCCTTTCTTAGATGATTTTCATGTTTTCAAATTAAAAAATATATCCAAACAAATATTCCTCATAAGTGAGGAACTGGCCCCACTGAGATTTAACAGCTGTGCTAGCTTCTAGGACTTGATTAAAATCCTTTTGTGATATTTGAAGCCATCATGACTTACCCGAGAATGCACACATGGAAAATGTCCCAAACCGAGAAAATATGTCAAGTCTCATCTTACTAAAGTATTTAGACATTTAAATGTATTTACTATTTGAATACTACTTAATTTGGTAGACAGAAACCATATATTTAAAATTTTAAGGCTTCCTCCACAGCTCACAAAACAGATGTCTGTTTAATAAGCCACAATATTATTTTTACATAGAATTGTTAGGAACAGTGTTTAATAGAAGTCTGGACACCTGGTTTTTGTCAAGGTCATTTTAAATCATTAGAGAAAGGAGCTTTCTGTCCAGACAGCCGCATTTCTTTTCACAAAGCATGCAGCAGTTTCAGTGAACATTTTAACCACTTAAACTTACAAGTAAATATTTCCTCATTGGAGTCTCCATTCTTCATAACAAAATAACCCCAAAATGGTAAGACATTAGTAGCTTCAGGGTGACATTTTAAATGGAAGCAGAAGAAACATAAATTGACTGATTCACAGAGATTTTTTAAGTTCTATGTTTTTAACACATGAAAAGAAAAACCAAGAACCTTACCATTTCTGCTCAGATATCCTGTAGAGAACTGCAGGCTTGTATGGTTACAAGAGGAAGTAACATAGTTTATACAGCAAAAGAGAAAAAAAAAATCGTTTACCTCTAATAGATGGTAGAATTTTTCTTCAGCATCACTTAGTTGTTTAGAAAAACGTTCTCATCAAAGGATATCATGGACAAAGAAAATTCAAATTTTGGATTAGATAAATTCAGTTTCCATGATTTGTACACTTCTTCAATCAGGAACACTGTATCTGACTTTAATTTACCACTTATTATTACAGTTTTCTCAGTGTCTTCTGAAAGTTTGAAATGTGAGTTATGCAAAAATCCAGCTAACCGTTAGAATTTGACTTTGCCAATTTAGAAAGGAGTTGTAATATATTTTAAATGATAATCATGTTTTAGTAGAGTAATAAATACTGCTTTTACACTGATTCCCCATTCTCCATCTTGTTTTGTTTCTTACCATGACTTCTTTCTGCTTCAGTCTTGCAAGGCACCTACTTCCTGAAGAAATTTATTTGTATACTCTGAAGGCTATCAGGTGGCTATTGCATAGCTTGCTAAACTTACAGAAGATATTCTGCTTCCAGACATCATTAGATTCCATGGATGCAATGGCTTCTGTTTCTAATAACATGAAAGTCCATAAGCCTGCTACAGTGCTTGGAAAGCGTATGTGTCAAAAATGCACTGAGCTTCCTGTTCCTGCTGTGTACACACCCATCTATCATCATCTTCCTTTTATTTCCTTTCTGTGCATAGGCATGCCTATGCATGAGTCAAATATGATTTTTAGGCTAATTTTATAATGTAAATGTTTTCAGGCTATATTGGAGTGTTTAGGCCACATTGCTGTGCTCAGCCATATTGTCTGTTTTAGGTGTTAAAGGGTGGTATAAGAAGAATCTCCTTAGGAATGAGAGCAAATCTTATTAGGTCACTAAAATGGAATAATTTGGAGTCACCAAAAAGACTGTGCTTAACAATGTATCCCATAAAGATGGCTAAAATTATTTTTAGGTACTCTTTGGGGTTAAGAATTACTTCTTCATATATTTGTATTAGAAAATGCTGATTTCCCCACATTAAATCGTTAATATCATATTGTAAATGTGTTTTGGGGATAACTTGGGCATGAGTGGAAGAGAAGTAAAATGCCAAAAATGGATAAAATCGCTCAGAAAGAGTGATGGATATTTCTAAGACAAGTTTTTAGGATTTTATAATCTTGACATTGGTACCATTGGAGGGATCCACTAACAGTCATTTAACTGACTTTTGGCTGAAAATATAATTAAATACAGCAAAAGGAAAGCTTTGAAACCAAAAGGTGAGTGAAGTATTTTCAACAGGTGTCATAAATTTCTTCCCAAAATGTTAGTTTTACTATCGATGTAGTTACACCTTGAGGATCTACAATTTCACATGACTCTCTGAAATCTTCTTTTGCATTTGTATGTTTTCTTTTTGGAAGTAAAGGTTATTTTATATCCACATATATAGAAGAAAAAGGAAATTGATCATAATATTGTTTTTAGGCCACAAAAAAGTCATCAATAATTTTTTAACCTAGAAGAGCAATGTGAACAAAACCACTGTTGCTGCATTTGGCTGTGCAATACAAAAGAATGACAATCTGAAATGCACATAGAAACTGAAATCTAAGCTTGTGTAATTTTTGGAACAACATTATATTAGTATTATTATTAATTGTGTATTAGTCAGGGTTCTCTAGAGAGACAGAACTAATGGAATGGATATATAAACATATATATATCCATTTACATAATACATATTTATTATATAAGTATATACTATATATTTTTATATATTACACATAATATATATAATTTACATATAAATATTTATGTAATATGAAATATATATAAAGGGGACTTTATTAAGTATTAACTCACATGATCACAATGTCTCACAATAGGCCTTCTGCAGGCTGAGGAGCAAGGAGAGTCAGTCCAAGCTCCAAAATGGAAAAACTTGAAGTCTAGTGTTCAAGAGCAGGAAGTATCCAGCACAGGAGAAAGATATATGCTGGAAGGCTAGGCCATTCTCTTCTTTTCACACTTTTCTGCCTGGTTATATTTAGCCACACTGGCAGTTGATTAGATTGTGCCCACACAGATTAAGGGTGCATCTGCCTTTTCCATCCCACTGACTCAAATGTTATTGTCCTTTGACAACACCCTCACAGACACAGCTAGGATAAATACTTTGTATCTTTCAATGCAATTAAGTTGACACTCAACATTAACCATCACAAGTCCACCCCTTGTCAGCTTGAACCCATATATATTTTCTTTATGGAAATCTTTAAATAAAGACAATAATTAGGTCATAATTACACTTAACCTAATACAACTATACTTCATGTAAATGGAAACACACCAATGCCCAATCCAAATACTGTTACATGAAATTAACAATACTTAAATGCTGATGTGAAGTCAATAAATCTTATGTCACATGATAAAGGAGAAAAGAAATAAAATGAAGATATTTTCTTAGTACAAGTGTATACATGAACAAATATGATATTAACAAGAGAAGGAGGAAATACTCATGACAATTACAGTCCTCCTTTCTGCAGCTGGTCACGTGGTCATAGCTGTATTGATGACTACCTTCTTCTACTACTTATTCTGTATTCCCTTTGCCTTCAGCAAGCACCTCAGCAGGTCATGGTTTTTTCCTGGGGGAGTGACTTTACTCTTCATTTCCGAAGGGTCTGGGTCATTTGTAGTCCTTCCTGGATTGGGCTGTTTTAGTTTCCCATTGACCTTAATTACAGGGAACGGTAATACTAAGAGAAGCCTTAATGGAGTTCCTGTATTCCATACATACTCTTACCTCCACTGTGGAGTAGTAGATTGATTTCATCTTAATAGTCTGGGTCAGTCACCCCAGCCAACATTGTAACTCCCTTCTTAGTCTGTTGACTTAAAGGTAGGAAGAGCCCAGAGTTTCTGGGTGGCAATCTTAACTTTCAGTTTAATGGAATCGTTGTGTCTCCTGGTGGCAGTGTTCCTCCCTCTATAACTAAGAACTCTAGACCAGCAGAAAGTAATGTTGTGAGAAGAGGAAGCAAAAATTTTGCTAGTGGATCACTAGGGGTGATGGTGAGTAGTGCCACTTTCATTTTCTCCCTTTGATTCCTGGACCCATGAATCCTAGCTATGGGAGAAACAGTACCATATATTGAACGCTGATTCAGAGCACACATGGCCTTCTGGAGAACTTTGTCCTGGACCTGCAAAGTATTTTCAACTAGTTGGCATTGTAGTGATTCCAAAAGGCCATTCCAACATTCTATCAATCCAGCTGCTTCAGGATGATGGGGAACATGATAAGACCAATGAATTCCATGAGCATGAGCCCACTGTTGCACTTTTTTAGCCATGAAGGGAGGGCCTTGGTCAGAGGCAATGATGCATGTAATACCATGACGGTGGATAAGGCATTCTGTGAGTCCACAGATGGTAGTCTTGGCAGAAGCATTTTGTGCACTGCAGGATAGGCAAACCCATATCTGGAGTAAGTGTCTATTCCAGTGAGGAAAATCCTCTGCCCTTTCTATAATGAAAGGCGTCCAATATAATCAACCTGCCACCAGGTAGTTGGCTGATCACCCCAGAGGAATGATACCATATCAAGGAGTCAGCATTGATCTCCACTGCTGGAAAATTGGCCAGTGAGCAGTGGCTAAAGCCAGGTCAGCCTTGTTGAATGGAAGCCAATGTTGCTGACCAAATTCATAACCTTCATCCCTGCCATCATGACCTCTTTTCATGGGCCCATTGGATGGTGACAGGGTGACTGGAGAAAGAGGCTGAGTGGTGTCCACAGAACGGGTCATCCTATCCACTTGATTATTAAAATCTTGCTCTGCTGAGGTCACCCATTGGTGAGCACACACAAGAAACACAAATATCTTCAGTTTCTGACCACTCAGAGAGGTCCATCCACGTACCTCTTCCCCTAATTTCTTTGTCACCAATTTTCCAATCATGTATTTCCAAGTCCCTGACCATCCAGTCAAACCATTGGCTACAGCCCATGAATCAGTACATAATTGCAAATCTGGCCATTTCTCCTGCCATGCAAAGTGCACAACCATGTGCCCACTGAGAAGATTTCCCCCTCACAGTTCTCCTTCAGGGATGTCCTAGAATGGGGCTGTAGTGCTGCGGCTGTCCACTTTTGTGTGGTTTCTGCATATTGTGCTGAATCATCTGTGAGCCAGGCCCTCATCTTCTGTTCTTTTGTCAACTGATCATAATGAACTCCCTATGAGGCCATCAGTGCAGGTTGAGGGAGAGAAGGCAGGGTGGCAGGAGTGCAGACCATGAGCATTTGAGCCACTTCCTCATGTAAATTACTTGTGCCTTCAGGACCTCTAGAGCCCGATCACGTATAAACCACTTCCATTTGATAAAATGCTTCTGCGCATGACCCACTTTATGGCTAGATGGGTCAGAAAGCTTCCAGTTCATGATAGGTAGTTCAGGTCGCATGGTGACTTGATGACCCATCGTCAAATGTTCAGTTTCCACCAAAGCCCTGTAACAGGCCAAGTGCTGTCTCTCAAAAGATTAGTTATCTGCAGAAGATGGCAGGGCCTTGCTCTAAAGTCTTAGAGACTTCCGCTGTGATTCACCTATGGAGACCTGCCAGAGGCTCCAAACAGCATCCCTATCTGCCACTGACACCTCAAGCACCATTGGATCTGCTGGGTCATATGCCCCAAATGTCAGAGCAGCTGGCATAGCAGCCTGGACCTGTTGCAGAGGCTTCAGGATCCTGTTCTGGACAACACTAAAAACTGGCAACCTTTCAGGTCACTCAATACATGGGCCAGAGTAACACACCCAAATGAGGAATGTGTTGCCTCCAAAATCCAAATAGGCCCACGAGGCATTGTGCCTCTTTCTTGGTTGTAGGAGGGTCCAAATACAGCAACTTATCTTTTTACCTTAGAAGGAATATCTAGAAAGACCCCGCACCACTGAACCCCTAGATGTTTCCCTGAGGTAGAAGGTCCTGAATTTTAGTTGGATTTATTTCCCATCCTCTGGCATGCAAATGCCTCACCAATAAGTCCAGTGTGTTTGCTACTTCTTGTTCACTGCATCTAATTAGCATAATGTCATAAATGTAGTGGACCAGTGTGATATCTTGTGGAAGTGAAAAGGGATAAAGGTCTCTCTGAAAAAGATTGTGACATAAAGCCCGGTAGTTTATATGCACCTGAGGTAGGACAGTAAAGGTATATTGCTGGCCTTGCCAGCTGAAGGTCAATTGCTTCTGGTGGGCTTTATAGCCATGAATGTGAAAAAAGGCATTTGCCAAGTCAATGGCTGCATACCAGGTAAGAGGAGATGTGTTAATTTGCTCAAGCAATGAAACCATATCTGATATAGCAGCTGCAATTGGAGTCACCACTTGGTTAAGCTTACAATAATACACTGTCATTCTCCAAGATCCATCTGCCTTTTGCACAGGCCAAATGGGAGAGTCGAATGGGGGATTTGGTAGGAATCACCACCCCCTGTGTCTTTCAAGTCCTTGATGGTGGCACTAATCTCTGTAATCCCTCCAGGGATGTGATATTGTTTTTGAATCACTATTTTTCTAGCTAGAACCAGCTCCAATGACTTTAATTTGGCCTTTCCCACCATAATGGTACTCACCCTACCAGTCAGGCAGTCAATGTGAGAGTTCTGCCAGCTGCCAAGTATGTCTATGCCAATTATGCATTCTGGCACTGGGGAAATGACAACACAGGATGAGTCTGGAGACCCACTAGACCAATTTTAAGTCAGACCTGAGCCAAAACTCCATTAATTATCTGACCTCCATATGCTCCTACTTCAACTGGGGGACCACAATCATGTTTTGGATCCCCTGGGTCAATGTCAGCTAAAAGCCAGTGTCCAGTAGTCTGCAAAATATCTAATTATTTTCCTTTCCTCAATCCACGGTTATCTGGGTAAAAGGCCAGAGGTCTTCTTGAGGAAGGATGAAAGAAAGATTCACTGCATAAATTGTCAGTAAGGCAGTGGGGTTTGTCCTCAAGGGGACCAGGACTCCCATTCATTCAAGAGGTTCTGGGTCTGTAAACTGACTCAAATATGGAAATGATTAAGGGACTGTAATTCATCTTTGTTTCATTATAATTCAAATCAGCCTTTTGTTCATTCAACCTAGAAGTTTTCTGCTTGTATAAATTAAGTAAAAATGCAGTAGGCTTCCTATCAATATTACTTAAAGGAACACTGTGATTAATTAGCCAATGCCAGAGTTATACACAAGTCAGACTATTTTGATTGCCATTTTGCCACTGCTGTCCATTATAATAGCTATGCCCACCTTGCTTTTAATGGTTGAGTGCTGCCACTTGGCTCCTGCCATCTCGAGATGCAATTATTCCCATTGTATTTAAATTTCGTAGTTGAGTGATTGCAGTTACCACTGTTAGATATGACATATAGAGAAGAGCAATTACAGGGCTCTGCAAAAATGCAGGTGCTGCCCTCACAAATCTATGTCACAAGGCATTCGTCAAAGGTTTATCTCCTGGACCCTTCCAGCTGGGATGACTTCATCTAAAGTGACTAATCGACTCCACCATCCCAATCGTCCTAAGACTTTAAATCTTTTTTCTACATTAAACCAAGAGAGAGCAGACATTTCTAGCTCACTCACAGTGGGCCATCTTTTAATTCATATTTCAGCTAACCAATCAAATAAACTATTAGAACCTTTTTCAACTCCTGGAGCTGCAACATTAAATGCAGAGTCCCTACTTAGTGGGCCTAATTCAATAAATTTAGCTTGATCCAACTGTAAGATTTTTCCACTATTATCCTACACCCTGAATATCCATTCCCATGACTGATCTCAAAATTTCTATGTGTATAGATTAGAAAACCCAAGCAGTTCTTTTTAAGTGTAGCACACCTCCTCATGGGTCACACTCTGAACTCATTTCTAGGGTCTGGCTGGGACTTTAGTTTAATTATATGTCTAGAAGAAAACAGGGGGTGTTTGGGGTGGCTCCTGAGAAGAATCAATATTATCTTGCCTGACAACTGCCTCAGGGGGGAAGCCATCACTGTTGCCTCAGGCAGCGCAGGGTTTATCTCCTCAGACAAAGATGGAAAGGCTGAAGGCAGCATGGGTCATGGAGGAGATATTGCCACTACTGGGGATGGGGGAAGCTGTTTCTTCCAGCCAAAAGGTTCATCAGAGTTTACAAGCTCAGTGTCCCCCAGCTTCATCAGGGTCCTCCCACACATCCTCAATCCAAGTTGCTGGGTCCCATTCTTCTCCAATCAATGCCCTCTCTTTAAGAGTAGAAACCTGGCAAGGTTGCACACGCACCTTTTGTTGCCAGGCCAGCCACTCGCATGATAAGAGCTTGTTTCTGCTTTTCCACAATTCCAGCTCTTTCTCTACACGAGGTAAGACTCACTCAGGGCAATCTTAGCAGATTTGAGGCTTAGTATCTGCTTCTGAAGCTGGGAGTTAGAATCCCCATGTTGATTATTTTCTTTCATCACTTTGTCCACTGAAGTTAGGACCAGTCAATCAGCTCATTATGTTCCTTGATTCTCCATATATGGTCAAAGGTATTATATATAGAGTCATTAAACTCCTTGCCTCTCACAAGAGATGAATCAGGTGCGTCAAATGCATTTATTTTGCGTAACTCCATAAATAGTTTATACCAAGAACTATCAGTGTTCTCCATTTAATTAGAAATAGAGTCCTTAGCATTTTGGGGTTAATTATATTAAGCAGTCAACTCCAGAAACACTAAAACCAAAGAAAGAACTCCGTCGTTAATATTCTGTTTTATCTAGAACCACACATACCTAGTACAAAAATTTGTATTAGTCAGGGTTCTCTAGAAGGACAGAACAAATTATATATACATATATATAGGGGAGTTTGAAGCACCCTCACAGACACACCCAGGATGAACACTTTGTATCCTTTGGTTCAGTTAAGTTGAAACTCAGTATCAACCATCACATCCATATTTTAAAAATGAGGCAACTGAGATTTTGAAACTTTCTTAAATAACCTTTCCAAAGTGCCACAGGTTTAAGTTGCTAGGCCAGAATCTCCAACCATGTTTATCCAGGGCCTCTGTTCATTTCACTAAATTGCACTACCTCTCTCATCATAAGGAAACTTTGCTTCTGTTAATTCTATATAATAATCAACATGAAACTCTGCATAGAAAAATAATTGTATATTGACTAGTTTATTAATATTCATCAGCTACATGGAAATATTCACTTTTGCATGTCAAGCCATTTTTGGTTACACACCAGCTGCACAGTCTCTTTTAACTTCTTAATAAACTACTAGGTATTTGCAGGTGGGAAGGTATAAAGAGAAATCTAAGATCTCTGAAACAAGAATAAAATAGAGGGGGAGAACGTCTCAGAGGGCAGACTCCAGGTTCACTGTAAGTATTCTCCAGGTTTACTGTAAGCATTCTCAAGCATTTGTGAAAGAGGCAGCTGAAGCGTGATCTAATCTATAGTTATTTTATCCTCTCCTATTTATTTGCTTCTAGAGCAAATGTTTTCTAAACCTAAGCACTCTGGTAGGTGCTTGGTATTGATAGATGACTAAAACATAGTCCACAACTTCAAAGAGTTTGCAGCTCAATTAGATTATTAACTGTCTACTTCACTAAAGGAGTTCTGTGATCTCTCTGATATGGGAGACCTCATTGACACAATATGAACCTATTTTTAGGAATGACTGAGTTTTGGGAGAGTAATATTAGGGGTGCTCCAAATACTTGTCTGTAGTGCCTAAAATGCCAAAGGTTGACAGTCTAGCTCTTCAACTGGAAACTTTAATTCCAATAAAAATTTCAACCACTTTGCCTGCAATAGCATTTTAAATATTTGTTTGTAAGTGTCTTGAGAGTAGAAATCGTATCTAATTAATATATGTGTCCTTTGTTAAAACAAACTGAATATGACCTGAGAAGGACTCCATACTTCTATATTTTGAGTTCTTGTGGACGAACTGCAACCTAACTTAATAGGTAGACAAGATTAAAAACCTAACTCAGGAGTATGTGCCTGTAATGAGAGCTGAGTCTTGGCCAATCCCAGCAGCCATATTTCAACCACTCTTACACTGCTGAGTGTTCAGACTGTGTTCAAGTATGGCAAATGCCGAGGCACAACTGATCCGATTGTTTCTGTACGTAGTTTTATTTTATTTTATTTTTTTTGTATATAAGTTTGCTCTGATCGTGAGGCATTCCTAGAGTCTCTAAATCTGCTGTGATTCTGGGGCTGACACATTCATTGTTAATTGCTCAATTAAACTCCTTTAAATTTAATTCGGCTGAATTTGTTGCTGTTGTTTTTTGTTTCTAACACCTTAAAGCCTAGTCCAGTGCATTATACAAAGCTAGCACTCAATAAATAATAAAACAATGAACAAATCACTCATATCTCAGCAAAAATAAAAGACAAGTTTTGAATGTGGGGCAAAAATAGCATGTTAACACCTTTAGGAAAGAAAGTGGGGAAAAATTAAGAAGAGGAAGTTGAGATAATATTAGCCTCCTTTGCATTTGATAACACTTCAATTCTGATTTGTTGAAATATCTCAAAACATCTTTATAAAAATACTTTTTACCTTTTATTTTATGTTCCAGGGCACGTGTGCAGGTGTGTTATATAGGTAAATTCTGCATCATGGGGGTTTGCTACACAGATTAGTCTCCCAGGTAATACGAATAGTACCCCATAGGTTTTTGTTTTTTTTTTATTTTTACCCTCCCCCTCACACTCCACCCTCAAGTAAACCCTGGCATATGCTGTTTCCTTCTTTGTGTCTACATGTACTTGGTGTTTAGCTCCCATTTATAAGTAAGAACATGTGGTATTTGTTTTTCTGTTTCTGTGCTAGTTTGCATAGGATAATGGCCTACAGCACCATCCATGTTGCTGCAGAGAACATAATCTTATTATTTTTATTGGCCATGTAGTATTTGATGGTGCATATGTACCACATTCTCTTTATCCAGTCTACCATTGATGGCCGTCTAGGTTGATTCCATGTTGTTGCCATTGTGGATAGTGTTGTGACACACATACACATGCATGTGTTTTTAGGGTAGAATGATTTATATTACTCTGTGTATATATTCAATAATAGAATTCCTGGGTAAAATAGTAGTTGTGCTTTAAGTTTTTAGAGAAAATCGCCACACTGCTTTCCGCAGTGGCTTAACTCTTACATTCCCACCAGAAATGTATAAGCATTAGCTTTGCTCTGCATTCTCACCAACATCTGTTATTTTTTTTTTACTTTTTAATAATACAATTTTTGGCTGGGGTCAGGGGATGTCTCACTCTGGTTCTGATTTCCATTTAAGTATTAGTGATGTTGAGCATTGTTTCTTATATTTATTGGCCGCATGTAAGTCGTCTATTGGAAAAGTATCTGTTGCCCACTTTTTAATGCAGTTGTTTTCTGCTTGTAAATTTAAGTTCCTTACATATTCTGGGTATTAGACTTTGTTGGATGCAGAGTTTGTGACTATCTTCCCCTATTCTGTAGGTTGTTTGTTTACTCTGTTGATAGTTTCTTTTACCATGAAGAAGCTCTAGTTTGATTAGGTTCTATTTGTCAATTTTTGGTTTTGTTGCAATGGCTTTTGCCAGCTTTGTTATAAAATCTTTGCCTGTTTATAAGTCAAGAATGATACTTTCTAGGTTCTCTTGCAGAATTTTTATAGTTTTAGGTTTTATATTTGTCTTAAATTGATCTTGAGGTTTTTGTTTTGTTTTGGTTTGGTTTTGGTTTTTTGTTTTGTATATGGTGCAGAGGACCTGACTAGTTTCAATCTTCTGCATTTGGTTAGACAGTTATTCCAGCACTGTTTATTAAATAGGAAATTATTTTCCTATTTCCCATTTTTAATGAGTTTTTTAAAGATCAGATAGGTGTAGGTGTACAGCATTATTTCTGGACTCTCTCTCATGTTCAGTTGGTCTATGTGTCTCCTATCTGTATCATGATGTTTTGGTTACTGTACACTTCTGGTATAGATGGAAATTGAGTAATGTGATGACTCCAGCTCTGTTTTCCTACTTTTTGCTTCTTTTTGAATGTTTTGATTTTTAATATTTTTGGGTATGTAGTATGCATATATATTTGTGGGGTACATTATATGTTTTTTGATAGAGGCATGCAATGTTAAATAATCACGTTATGGAGAATAAGGTATCAGTCACATCAATCATTTATTCCTTGTGTTGCAAACAATCCAATTACATTTTTTCAGTTATTGAAAACTGTACATTTAATTTATTATTGTTATTATTTTGAGACAGATTCTTGGTCTGTCACCCAGGCTGGAGTGCAACGACATGATCTCAGCTCAGTGGAACCTCTGCCCCCTGGGTTCAAGCAATTCTCCTGCCTCAGTCTCCCTAGTAGCTGTGATTACAGGCTCCTGCCACCACACTCAGCTAACTTATATATTTTTAGTAGAGATGAGGTTTCACCATGTTGCCCAGGCTTGTCTGAAACTCCTGACCTCAGGTGATCCAGCTGCCTCAGCCTTTCAAAGTGCTGGGATTACAGACGTGAGCCACTGCACCTGGCCCAATTAATTTATTATTGACTATAGTCACCCCTGTTGTGAGATCAAATAATAGGTCTTATTCATTCTTTCTAATGATTTATTTGTACCTATTAACCATCCCCAGCTGCCTCCCGTCCTCCCACTACTTTTTCTAGCCATGGGTAACCATCTTTCTACTCTCTATGTCCATGAGTTTAATTGTTCTGACTTTTAGATCCTACAACTAAGTGATAACATTCAATGTTTGTCTTTCTGTGCCTGATCTGTTTTACTTAACATAATGATCTACACTTTTATCCCTGGTGTGTAGGTGCTGCATTTTTTTATCCATTCATCTGTTGATAGACATTTAGGTTGCATCCAAATCATGGCTACTGTGAATAGTACTAGAAAAAATTTGGGAGTGAAGGCATAGCTTTGGTATACTGATTTCTCTCTTTTGGGTATATAGCTAGCAGAGGATTTACTGTATCATAAGGTAGTTCTATTTTTGTTTTGTGAGAAAACTCCAAACTGTTTTTTGTAGGGGTTGTACTAATTTACATTTTCAGCAACAGTGTACAAGGGTGTGTTTTCTCCATATTCTCACCAGCATTTGTCATTGTGTGTCTTTTTGATATAAGGCATTTTAACTGGGGTGAGATGATATCACACTATAGATTTCATTTGTGTTTCTCTAATATTCAATAATCTTGAAGACCTTTTTATATGACTTTGACACTTCTATGCCTTCTTTTGAGAAATGTCTGTTTAAATCTTTTGCCCAATTTTTGATTAGATTATTAGATTTACTTCTACAGAGTTGTGTGAACTTCTTATATATTCTCATTATTAGTTATTTCTCAGATGGATACTTTGCTGATATCTTCTCCCATTCTTTGAGTTGTCTTTTCACTTTGTTTATTGCTTCCTTTGCTTTGCAGTAGCTTTTTAACTTGATTTGATCCATTTGTCTGTTTTTGCTTTGGTTGACTGTGCTTTTGGGGTATTGCTCCAGAAAATTGTACTATGCTCCAGAAAGTTGTACTGAGACCAAAGACCTGTACAATTTCTCCAAATATTTTTTTGTAGTAGTTTCATAATTTGGGTTCTTAGATTTAAGTCTTTCATTCTATTTGATTTAACTTTTGTATATGGCATAAGATAGAGGGCTAATTTCACTATTCTGCGTATAGATATCCAATTTTCCCAGCAATATTCATTGAAGAGCCTATCTTTTCCACAGCATATGTTTTCGGAAATTTTTGGTCAGAAATAAATTCACTGAAATCGTGTGGAGTTGTTTCTGAGTTATTTGTTGTGTTATATGGGTGTATTTTTCTGTTTTTATGCCAGTACCATGCTGTTTTGGTTACTATAGCTCTGTAATATAATGAAGTAAAATAAGGTAATTTTTCCAGTCTTGTTCATTTTACTTAGAATAGCTTTGACTGTTCTGTATCTTTTGTGGTTCCATATAAAATTTATTTTTTATTTCTGTAAGGAATGTCATTGGTACTTGTACAGGGATTTATTTTAGTCTGTAGATTGCTTTGTGTAGTATGGACATTTTAATAATGTTGTTTCTTTCAATCCATAAACAAAAAATATTTTTTCCATTTTTTATGCTCTCAATTTCTTTTATTAGTGTTTTATGAATTTTATTATAGAGATATTTCACTTTTTTGGTTAATTCTTTTGTATTTAATTTTATGTGTGGCTACTATGAATAGAATTACTTTTTGTTTTCTTTTTCAGATTGCTCACTGTGGGCATATAGAGATGCTAGTAATTATTGTATATTCATTTTATATGCTGCATCTTTATTAAATGTTTAATCTGTTCTAATGGTTTCTTTGGTGGAGTCTTCAGGTTTGATATGCTTTGGATCTGTGTACCTGCCCAAATCTTACGTCAATATATACTCCCCAATGTTGGCCATGGAACCTAGTGAGAGATGATCTGATCATGGGGGCAGTTCCCCCATGTATAGTTTAGCATTATTCCTCTTGGTACTGTTGTTGGGATGGTGAGTAAGTTCTAGTGAGATCTAGTTGTTTAAAAGTGTGTAGCTCCTCCTCCCACTTTCTTTCTTGTTTCTCTCTGGCCATGCATGTAAAGTGCTAATCCCTCTTTGCCTTCTGCCATAATTGAAGGTTTCCTGAGGCATTCCCAAAAGCTGAGCATGTGCCAACATCATACTTCCTGTACAGCCTGCAGAACTGTGTGTCCATTCTTTTCTTTATAGATTACCCAGTCTAGGTATTTTTATAGCAGTGCACCAATGGACTATTGCAAGATTTTTGAAAATATAAGGTCATATTATCTGCAAACAAGATAATTTTACTTCTTCCATTCAAATTTAGATACCCTTTATTTCCTTCTCTTGTCTAATTGCTCTACAAGGACTTCCAATACTATGTTGAATAGCAGCAGAGAAAGTTAAAATCCTTACCATGTTCCAGATCTTAGGAGAAAGGGATTTCAGTTATTTCCCATTCAGTATAATACTGAACTGTGGGTCCGTCATATATGGCTCTTATTACTTGGAAATGTTTCTTCTATACCAAGTTGTTAAAAGGTTTTTATTATTAAAGTGTGTTGAATTTTCTCAAATGCTTTAGCAGCATCAGTTAAAATAATTATATGATTTTATTCTTTATTCTGCTGATATAATGTATTACACTTATTGATTTGCATATGTCAAACCATCCTTATATCCAAGTGATAAATCCTACTTAGTCATAGCAAATGGTCATTTTAATGTATTATTCAATTCTGTTTGCTAATATTTTGTTGAGTATTTTCACATCAAATTTCATCACATAAATTAGCCTGTAGTTTTCTTTATTTTGATGTGTCTTCTTCCAGTTTTGGTATCAGGGTAATACTGGCATTGCAGAATGAGTTTGGAAGTGTTGTCACCTCCTTTACTTTTCAGAAAAGTTTCAGTATAATTGCCGTTAGTCCTTCTTTTAAATATTTGGTAGAATTCAACTATGAAGCCACTGAATCCTGGGCTTTTCTTTACTGGAATACTTTTCATTATGACTGATTTTATTGCTTGTTATTGGTGTGTTCAGGTTTTAGATTTCTTCTTGGTATAATCTTGGTCAGTTGCAGGTGTCTAGAATTTTTCCATTTGTTCTAGGTTTTCTGATTTATTGGCTTATAGTTACACGTAGTAACCAGTAATAATCCTTAATATTTTTTGCAGTATAAGTTGTAACACCATTTTTTTCCATTTCTGATTTTGTGTATTTGAATCTTCTCTTTTTTTGTTAGTTATTTTGAGTAAAGGTTTATTAGTTTTGTTTAATTAAAAAACATTTTTATTTTATTAATCTTTTCTATTGTTTTCTTTATTTCAAATTTATTTCCATTCTAAATTTTATTATTTTTTTCTTCTTTTGGGTTTTTCTAGTTCTTTATGATGCATCTTTACAGTTTTTATTTAAAATTTTTCTGGTTTTTAATGTAGGCAATATAGCTATAAACTTCCTTTTCAGTACTCCTTTTGCTGTATCTCATAGGCTTGGTGTGTTGTGTTTTCAACACCATTTGTTTCTAAAAAAATTAATTTTCTTCTTTTTAGTGACCCATTGGGGTAAATGAAGAAATTAAAATCGTATAATTTCAGTTTACAAAATTCATTTTGTTATTAATTTTTAGTTCTATTCCATTGTTGTTTCAGCTTTTATGAATGCTTTATGATTAGTTTTGTGCTGCAATATATGACCTATTCTTGAAAATAATCCATGTGCTGAGGAAAAGAATGTGTGTGCTGCAGCCATTGATTGAAATGTTCTGTAAATATCTATTAAATAGTAGATTTTTTTTCTCCATGGTGTAAATTAGGTCTGATAGTTCTTTGTTTATTTTCTTTCTAGGAAACCTGTCAAATGCCGAAAGTAGATTGTTGAAGACTCCAGCTACTAATATAGTGCAGCCTATCTCTCCCTTTTGTTGAACTAATATTTGGTTCATATATCTGTGTATTCCAGTGTTAGGTGCATATATACATAAAATTCTTATCTCTGCTTACTGAATTGACCCCTTTATCATTATATGATGACCTCTTTTTCTCTTCTTATAGTTTTTGTCTTGAAATCTATCCTGTTTGATAAAAGTTTAGCTACTCCTGCTCTTTTTTGGTTTCCATTGGCATTGTATATCTTTTTATGCTTTTAATGTCAGTCTACGTGTGTCTTTATAAGTAAAGTGTGTTTTTTATAGGCAACAGATCAATGGGTCTTGTTTTTCTTTTATTCAGCCTATGTCTTTTGATCAAAGGGTTTAGTCAATTTATATTTAATGTCATTACTCATGAGTTATGACTTACTTCTGTCATTTTATTATTAGTTTTCTGGTTGTCTTGTGGTGTTCTCTTCTTTCATTTTTCCTCCTGTCTTCTTTTAGTGAAGGTCATTTTCTCTGGTGATAAGATTTAGTTTCTTGGTTTTTATTTTTCTTTATCTGTTGTACATTTTTAGTTTGAGGTTACCATGAGGCTTGGAAATAGTATCTTGCAACCCATTATTTCAACCTGATAAGAACTTAAAATTATTTACATAAACAAAGAAAAAGAAAACTAATACAAATTCTACACCTTAACTTCATTCCCCTGCTTTTAAACTTTTGTACTTTCTATTTATATGTTATTGTACTTGTCTGTGTTATGAAAAGTTTTTAAAATTTTTTATTCGTTTATTATTTCATCTTTCTAATTAGGATAAGAATAGTTTACATGCCACACTTATGGTGTTATAATAGTCTATGTTTTTCCTTTTACTTACTCTTACTAGTGAGCTTTGTATTTTCAAATGATTACTTATGGCCCATTAACAATTTTTTTTCTGATCGAAGTGCTCCCTTTAGCATTTCTTGTAGAATGGTTCTGGTGTTGATGAAATTTCTCAGATTTTATTTGTCTGGGAAAGTCTTTATTTCTCCTTCATGTTTTAAGAATATTTTCACCAGATATACTCTTCCAGGGTAAAAGTGCTTTTCCTTAAGCATTTTAAGCATGTCATGCCACTCTCTGGGATTTCCACTGTAAGATTTACACTGAAAGATTTCCACTGAAAAGTCTGCTGCTAGAGGTATTACAGTTTCATTGCATCTTACTTAATTTTTCTCTTGCTGCTTAACCTATGTACTCTGATCTTTGGGAGTTTATTAAATACCTTGAGGTAGTCTTCTTTGGGTTAAATTTTCTTGGTGTTCTATAACTTTCTTGTTCTTGAATATCGATTCTTCTCTTAGGTTTGGAAAGTTCACTGATATTATCCTTTCAAATAAACTTTCTACCCCTATTTCTTTCTCTCCCTTCTCTTTAAGGCCAATAACTTTAGTTTTGCTTTTTTGAAGCTATTTTATAGAATTCTATGAGCTTTATTTGCTTTTTATTCTATTTTCTTTCATCTTCTATTGCTGTGCATTTTAAAATAGTCTTTCCTTTAAGTTCACGATTTCTTTCTGCTTCTTAACAATTCTGCTATTAAAAGACTCTGATGTATTCTTTAGTATACCAATTGCATTTTTCAGCTTCAGAATTTCTCATTAATTCTTTTCAGTTATTTAAGCCTCTTGTTGAATTTTATCTGATAAAATTCTCAATTCCTTTACCGTGTCATCTTGGATTTATTTGAGTTTTTCAAAACAGCTATTTCAAAGTCTTTGTCTGAAAGTACACATAGCTGTTTATCCAGGATTGTTCCATAGTGCCTAATTTAGTTCACTTGAGGTCATGTTTTCCTGGATGGTATTGATGTTAGTAGATATTCTTCAGTGTCTTGGACGTTAAAGAGTTTTGTGTTTATTTTAGTCGTCCTTATCTGGGTTTATTTGTGCTCATCCTCCTACGGAAGGCTTTCCAGATATTTGAAGGCATTTTGTGCTGTAATATAAGCTTTATATGCTTAGTGGTCCAGAGTCAGGTCCAGAGATCCAATTAAGGAGTAAGTCCTAAATCAGGCACCCTAAAAACCCATTTGGTCCTCTACCCCCTGTAGCCATACTGGTACCTAAGGTGCAAGACAAAGTTTTATTTCTTTTTTTCTCTGCTTTTCTGAAAGAGAAGGAGTCTTGTCTCATAGAAATTACAGCTAGAAAAAGTGTTTAATATTACCAGAAGCCCAAAAGTCTCAGAGGCTCACCCGAGGCCCTCAACTTAATACCTGGGTATGACTGTTGATGGCTCATGACCCAAATGATTTTTAGTTAGCAGATGATAAATGCTGCCAGGGCTGGGTCCCTCCCTTCAAGGCATTGGGTTGTCTTGTGGACAATGGCGATCTAGAAATATTATCTGAGAGCTAGGGCCTGGAGAAGGAGGCCTCATGACTCTAACTGGTAACTTTATCCTGCTGTGCCTGAGCTGGTATTGGAATACAAAACAAAGTCCGCCCCCACTCTGCTCTCTTCTCTCCCAAGTGGATAGTAAGGGTATATTTTGGAACTGTAAGCTATGGAGCCAGGGTTTAAAAGGAGGATTGGGGCCAGCACCTCCCTTAGCTGTCCAAGCTGGTGTCTCAGTAGGCCACATGCCCCACCAGTTCACTGTATTTCAGCTCAGTTTACTGCTAAGACTCACATAAATTTTGCAGTTCTTATGGGCTTGACTGCCTTCCAAGTTAACATAGAGACCCAGAGCATTTTGGCCTTTGGCGGAAAAGTTTGGTGGAGCTCAGAGTTTGAACCACTGGGATTGGCAATTCTCCTCCAGCTAGGTCAGATTTAAATAAGATGATGTCATTATGTCTTATGGAGGATGATGTTTCCTCCGTAAGATGATGTCAACAGCATTTGCTCTAGTTTTATTTTCTGTAACAACAGAACAACAATGAGTTCATTGCCTAACCATTGCTGCATTCTCTCCCCCACCCCCTAAAAATTGTAGACTCTCTGCACCATGCCCACACTGCTGGAGGTAATGAGAGTGGCATTGACAATTCAACACGGTTTCATATCTCTTAAACGTCTTCTTCAGTGATATGTACATAAAATCAGGCATATGAGGGCTCATGTTATCTTTGGTTCTTATGAAGATGATTTTCTGTGTGATAGTTGTTAAATTGATGTCCTCTTGGGTGACACTGTTGTGTAGACCCTTTCTATTCTGAAATCTTGCTTTACCCCCTATCAGCTCTGTTCTTTTCACTTAGGTTTGCTTTGTCTATTCTGCCTTTTTTTGTTGTTATCGTTTCACAGAAATTCTAAAGTGGCTTTTCTAATCCTGTGAAGAATATCATTGGTAGTTTGAAAGGAATAACATTGAATTTAAAAATTGATTCAGGCAGTATAGCCATTCTAACACTATTGGTTCTTTCTATCCATGAGTATAATTTTTTTAATGTTTGTACCAATGTTGATTTCTTTGATGAATGTTTTTTAATTATTGTCATAAATATATTTCACTTCCCTAGTTAACTGTATTCCTAGGTATTTTACTTTTTTGCATTTTTGAGTAAAATCGCCTTTTCATATAGACTCCTAGCTTGGATGCTATAGGTGTATAGAAATGCTACTATTATTTGTACGTTGATTTTGTGTCCTGAAAGTTTGCTAGTTTTTTTTTTTCAGATCAAGGCTTTGAGAGGAGACTATGGGTTTTCCTAGGTATAGAGTCATGTTATCTACACACAGAGGTTATTTCACTTTCTCCTTTCCTATTTCAATGCTCTTGATTTCTTCCTTTTCTTTGATTGTTCTGACCAGAACTTCCATTACTATATAATAGAGACATGGGAGCTTTAGATACCTGGGATTTCCAGACTTCCTAGCAAAAGTCAAAAGCCGTTGCAACTCCAGCAAAGTGGGAGATTAACCTTTCCCAGTACACACACTTAGTAAAGTGACTGAATCCAGGGGGCTGAGAAGCAACATTTTACATACCCTGTTTTCAAGGTTTTCAGAGGATATGATCCACTGGTTTGAAATTCCAGCCATCCACCAGTAGCAACATTACACCTCTCTGAGTTGGAGCTCTCGAGGGGGAGAGGTGTGTCATGATCTATCCTGTTTGGCCTACTTAGCCATTCAGGTCTCTTTGGAGGGTCTGAAGTGATGGGTGACTGAAGCAGACACCTAGAACAGCACAGCTTTTCTATAATAAAAACTGGCAGACTGCTTTTAAAAGCAGGTCCCACATTACGTTTCTTCTCACCAAGGTGGGGTGTCCCAACTGTGATCTCCAGCTATACCTGCCAGTGTTCTCTAACCAAAAAAAGGTTTCAAAACTCCTTGTGATGGAGCTTCTGGAAAGAAGGTGGGCCATCATTTTTGCTGTTTGGGGCAACTTAGCAATTCTGGCCTTCAGGTTTTGGAAAGTCTGAGGTGACCAGGGGGCTGAAATTGATCCCCAGCATGGTATAGCTTCTCTAAGAAAATGTGGCCCAACTGTATTTTAAAGTGAATCTCTGATTCTCTTTCCTCACTGGGCAGGACCTCCGAACCGAGGTCTCCAGCTACACCTGCTGATTTTATGTTTATTTATTTATTTTTGGCTGCCTGGCATCTCTCTGGGGTAGAGCCATCAGGATACAAGCAAAAGACCCTTGGCTACAACCACTACTAAAATGTCTTCCTCTGCTGCTCCCAAATTAGGGAGAGAAACAAACCCTGAAATCACCCCAGAACTGCAGTAGGCTTTCCGAGAGTATCAAGCCACAATCTACAGCCAGCACTCAAAAAAAGATAGAAGCCTACATTTTCACAGCATTGAGTGGGAAGACAGCTGCAAATGTGAGGAAATGTAGCAGAGTGACACAATTCAGCAAGAGTCTACTGACTGACCAATATACCTAATCGCTACCTACTGGATTACACCTTAAAGCTTCAACACCAAAAACACCTTGCTAACATACTTCACTGGGAAACCAAATACAAGAAGTCAGCTACAAATGAAGACCCTTCACATAGCATCAGTTCTGTGAAAACATCCAAAAAAGAAGTCTCAATAGAAGTACTCAATCTAAATGGCAGTTAAAAAAACACCCACATGTAGAGATGAGAAAGAACCAACATAAGAACTCCAGTAACTCAAATGGCCAGAGTGTTGTATGCCCTCCAAATGACTTCACCAATTCTCCTACAAGAGTTCTTAACCAGGCTGAGCTGGCTGAGATGACATAAATATAATTCAGAATACAGACAGGAATAAAGATCATTGAGGTTCAGGAGAATGGTAAAATCCAATCCAAGGAAATTAAGAATCAAAATAAAACTATACAGGAGCTGAAGGTCAAAATAGCTAAAATTAAATTTTAAGAAAGAAGCTAATGGATCTGACAGAGCTGAAAAACACAATACAATATTTTCACAACGCAATCATGAATATTAACAGCAGAATAGATGAAGCTCAGGAAAGAGTCTCAAAACGTGAAGATGGGCTCTCTGAAATAAGAAAGTCAGACAAAAAATACAGAAAAAAATAAAAATGAATAAAAATCTCTGAGAAGTATGAGATTATATAAAGAGAGCAAATATATGAATCACTGGTATCTCTGGAAGTGAAAGGGAGAAAACAAACAACTTGGAAAACACACGTTAGGATATCATTCGTACAAACTTTTCAACTTTGCTAAAGAGAGAGCACTAAAATTTAGAAAGTACAGAGAACTCCTCAAGATTCTACACAAAAAGATTATCCCCAAAGCGCACAATCATAAGATTTTCTAAGATCAAAATAAAAAGAAAGAATGTTAAAGGCAGATGGAAAGAAGAGCAGGTAACCTACATAAGGAACCCCATTAGACTAACAGCTGACTTCTCAACGAAAAACCTACAAGCCATAAGAGATTAGGGGCCTATATTAAACATTCTTAAAGAAAAAATGTTTAACCAAGGATTTCATATTTAATCAAACTAAACTTCCTAAGCAAAAGAGAAATAAGATATATTTTAGATAAACAAATATTGAGGGATGTTGTTTTCATCAGACCTGCCTTACAAGAGACCTTGAAAGGATCACTAAATATAGAAAGGAAATCCTGCTACCAATTAATACAAAAACACACATAAATGCACAGACCAGTGATACCATAAAGCAACTACACAAACAAGCCAGCATGATAACCAGCTATTAGCATAATGACAGAATCAAATCCACACATACCAATACTAACATTGAATGTAAACAGGGTGAATGCCCTACATAAAAAGGCAAAGTGGCAGGCTGAATAAAAAAGCAAGACCCATTGGTATGCTGACTTCAAGAGACCCATCTCACAGGTGAAAACACCCACAGACTCAAAAATATAGGGATGGAGGAAAATGTACCAAGCAAATGGAAAACAGATAAAAGTAGGGATTGCAATTCTAACTTCAGAAAAAAACTTTAAACCAACAAAGATTTAAAAAGAAAAGGAAAAGCATTACATAATGATAAAGGGATAAATTCAACAAGAGGAATCACCTATTCTAAATATATATGCAACCAAAATAGGGCACTCGGATTCCATAAAGTAAGTTCTTAAAGACTTACAAAGACATGTAGACTCCCACACAGTAATAGTGGAAGACTTCAACACTCCACTGACAGCATTAGACAGATCACTGAGGAGAAAATAAAGATATGTAAGACCTGAACTCAACATTGGACCAAATGGATCTGATAGATCTCTACAGAATCTCCCCACCCCCCCCCCAAAAAAACCTATGGAATAAACATTCTTTTTATTGCCACACAAGACATACTCTAAAATTGACCACATAATTGTATACAAAACAATTATCAACAAATACAAAAGAACCCAAATCATAACCAAACACACTCTCAGACCACAGGGCAATAAAATAAATAAAAGTAAGGGCTAACAAAATTACTCAAAACTATGCAATTACACGGAAATTCAACAACATGCTCCTCAATTACTTTTGGGTAAATAATGAAGTTAAGGCAAAATTAAAAAGTTCTTTGAAACTAATCAGAACAAAGATAAAAACGTGTATCAGAATCTCAAGGACACAGCTAAGGCAGTGTTAACAGAGATATTAATAACACTAAAGCCCACAGCAAAAAATTAGGAAGATATCAAATTAACAACTTAGCATAACAAATGAAAGAAATAAAAAAGGAAGAACAAATCAACTCCAAAGCTAGAAAAAGGTGAGAAATAACAAAAATCAGCACTGAACTGTGGGAAATTGAGACATGAAAAACAATTGAAAAGACCAATGAATCCAGGAGCTATTTCTTTTGAAAGCTTAAAAAATAAATAAGTAGACCTCTAGCTAGACTGACAGGAAAAAAAAAAAAAAAAAAAAAAAAAAGAAAAGGTACAAATAAAGAGAATTTAGAAATGACATGAGGAATACCACTGACCCCAGATAAATAAAAATAACCATCAGAAACTACTATGAACAACTCTATGAACACAAACTAGAAAAGTTAGAAGAGATTGATAAATTCCTGGACACCTGGTTACATCCTCACAAGACTCAACCAGGAAGAAATTGACTCCCTGAAGGAACCTATAACAAGTTCCAAAACTGAAATACTATAAATGCCCTACCAACTAACAAAAGCCCAGGACCAGATAGATTGACAGCTGAATTCTACTAGATGTACAAACAGCTGGTACCATTTCTACTGAAACTATTTGAAAAAAAATTGAGGAGGGGGGATTTTTAACCCAACTCATTTTATGAGGCCATCAGCACTCAGATACCAAAATCTGTTATAGACACATGCACAAAAAGTATACATTAGGCCAATATTCTTGATAAACATTGATGCAGAAACCCTCAACAAAATACTTGCAAACTGAATACAGCAGCACATCAAAAAGCTAATCCACCATGACCAACTAGGTTCATCCCCAGGAGGCAAGTTTGGTTTAATGTCCACAAATTAATAAATGTAATTTATCACATAAGCAGAACTAAAGACAAAAAACACATGATTATCCCAACAATTCAGAAAAGGTTTTTAATAAAATTTACAATCTCTTCATGTTAAAAACTCTCATTAAACAAGATATTGAAGGAACAAACCTCAAAATAATAAGAGCCACTTACAAATTCACAGCCAACATTATGCCAAATTGAAAAAGGCTGAAAGCATTCCACTTAGGAAAAAAAAAAGTATGCCCTCTCTTACCACTCCTATTCAACATAGTATTGAAGTGCTAGCCAGAGCAATCATGAAAGAGAAATAAATAATGCACATCCAAACAGGAAGAGAGAAACTCAAACTATCCCTCTTTGCAGATAACATAATGCTATGTCTTAAAAAACCAATGGTCTCAGTACAAAAGCTCTTCCTGTTAATAACTACATCAAAGTTTTGGAATACAAAATTAATGTTCAAAAATCACTAGCATTCCTATACAGCAATGACACTCAAATTGATAGTCATATTAGGAAAGCAATACCATTCACAATTGCAACAACAAGAATAAAATACTTAGGAATACAACTAACCAGGGAGGTAAACATTTCTACCATAAGAATTAATAAACATGGCTCAAATAAATTAGAGAAGCCACAAACAAATTGAAAAGCATTCCATGCTCACTGATAGAAACAATCAATGTCATTAAAATGGCCACACTGTCAAATGCAATTTACAAATTTAGTGCTATTTCTATAAAACTACCAAAGACATTCTTCACAGAACTAGGGGAAAAAAACTATTTTAAAATTTATACCGAACCAAAAAGAGGCTAAATAGCCAAGGCAACCCTAAGGGGGGAAAAAAAAGGCTGAAGGCATCATATTACTCAACTTCAAACTATACTACAGGGCTGCAGTAACCAAAACAGCATAATACTAGTACAAAAACAGGCACATTGACCAATGGGACAAAATAGAGAACCCAGAAATAAGGCCACGCATTTAACTACTCTCTTATCTTTCACAAAGCTGACAAAAATAAGCAATGGAGAAAAGGCTCCCTATATAATAAAGGGTGCTGGAATAACTGGGAAGACATATGCAAAAGATTGAAGCTGGACCCATTCCTTACACCATATACAAAAATCAACTCAAGGTAAATTAAAGACTTAAATGTAAAATCCCAAACTCTGAAAACCCAGGAAGACAGCCTGGGCAAAACAAGTCTGGACACAGAGATGAGCAATGATTTTATAACAAAGACATCAAAAGCAAAACAAAAGCAAAAACTGATAAAAGAGTCTTATATAACTAAAGTGTGTGTGCATAGCAAAGCAAATACTCAGCAGAGTAAAAAGACAATATACAGAATGGGAGAAAAAATTTGCAAACTATACATCTACAAAAGCCAAATATCCAGTATGTATAAAAAACAAACACATTTACAAGGAAAAAATTTCATTAAAAAGTAGGCAAAGACATTAATAGACACTTTTCAAAATAAGACATACATGTGGCTAACAAGCATATTGAAAAAAATTGCTCAATACCACAGATTATTTGAGAAACGCAAATCAATATCACAACGAGATACCATCTCACACCAGTCAGAATGCCTATTATTAAAAACTCAGGCCAGGCACTGTGGCATACACCTGTCATCCCAGCACTTTGGGCAGCCAAGGCAGTCACATCACTTGAGTCCAGGAGTTTGTGACCAGCCTGAATTACATGGCAAACCCCATCTCTACAAATAATATAAAACAAAACTACAGTGAGATGTCATTTCATACCAGTCGGAATGGGTATTAATAAAATGTCAAAGAATAACAGACACTGGCAAAGTTATGGAGAAAAAGGAACATTTATACACTGTTGGTGTAAGTGTAAATTAGTTCAGCCATTTTCCAAAGCAGTTTGGCAATTTCTCAAAGAGCTAAAAACAGAACTACCATTCTACCTAGCAATCTCATCACTGTGCATATGCTCAGAGAAATAGAAATCATTCTATCATAAAGACACATGCATGCACATGTTTACTGCATCACTATTCACAAAAGCAAAGATACGGAATCAACCCAAATGTCTATCAATGACAGATTGGATGAAGAAAATGTGATACATATAAACCATGGAATACTATGCAGTTATAAAAAAAAGAATGAGATAATGTCTTTTCAGAAACATGGATGGAGCTGGAGACACATATTTAGCAAACTAACACAGGGACAAAAAATTGAATACTGCATTTTTTGACTTATAAGTGACAGCTAAATGATGATAAATCCTGAACAACAAAAAAGTAACAGCCCTACTTGAGGGGTGGAGACTGGGAGGACGGAGAGGAGCAGAAAAAGTAACTATTGGTTAATAGGTTTTATACCTGGGTGATGAAATGAACTGTAAAACACACTCCCTATGACATGAATGACATAACAAACCTATAAGTGTACCCCCAATCCTAAAATTCAAATTTAAAAAAAAAAGTCTTTTCCACTATTATTGTGTGCTTATCTAAGTCCTTTCATTGGTGTCTAAGAACTTGCTTCATGAATCTGGGTGCTCTTTTGTTGAGTATGTACACATTTAGATAGTTTCTCTCATTGAATTGAGCCCTTTACTATTATGTAATAGTGCTCTTTGTCTTTTTATCTGTGCTGGCTTATAGTTTGTTTTGTCTGAAATTAGAATCGCAGCAACCCCTGCTTTTTTTGTTTCTATTTACTGTTTGCTTGGAGATTTTTCTCCTGCCCTTTACTTTAAGCCTATCATTGTCATTGTATGTAAGATGGGTCTTTTGCAGACAACATATCATTAAATCTTGTTTTCTCATTCAACTTGCCACCCTGTGCCTTCTAATTGGGGCATTAGCCTGTTTACATTAAACGTTAGTATAGGTATGTGGGATATGTGCAGATTTGCTTCTGTTATCATGTTGTTAGCTGGTTATTATGCATAGTTGTTTGTGTGGTTGTTTTATACTGTCGCTGGTTTATATATTAAGTGTGTTTTTTGTAGAAGCTGGTAACATCTTTCCTTTCCATGTTTAGCACTGCCTTCATGACTTCTTGTAAGGTGGCTCTGGTGGTGATGGGTTTTCTTAGTGCTTGTTTGCCTGTAAAGATTATCTAAGCTCCATCAACCCCCCTCTGACACTTTAATACTTTCCAGTGGTTTAATCACCTTCTGTGTTTTGTACCCCAGTGACCTTGGGCTGCCCAGAGAGAACATTTTTGATCACCATCAGAAGTATATATTCTGAAAGGTCACCAATGGACACACCACAGCAAAACATACTATCTTACTGTCTATTGTAAACAATGAGTTTATAATTTCCATACCCACATATGCACCTAGCTGTTGGTCCAGAAATCTAAAAGCATCATTGTGTATTACACATAAATAATAGAAATAAAATAAGTTATTTTTATTCAGTCTATTGCTTACAATCCTGTGACTACAGTTTAGATGAGCTCTATGTAATAGTCTATTCACAGGAGGGCAAAGGACTATATCTTTTTGTTCTGTTTGTCTCTCCAGGAAATCTACTCAGTATTTCCTACAGAGAGAAGTCCAGAGGGAAAGTGATAACTTGGGGGTTTTATGAAAAGTCTTAACTTGTTTTCATCTGTTTCTCACACACTTAACCTTTAAATATGTGGCAGAATTTTTGTAGAACTCTCCAGGACCCTGTTTTTTTTTTTTAAATCTCTATAATCCTGATGTTTAACATGAATGTTATACAGTGTATTACTCCATTCTCAAATTGTCATAAGGAAATATCTGAGACTGAGTAATTTATACAGAAAAGAGGTTTAGTTGGCTCATGGTTCCACAGGCTATACAGGAAGCATGGCAGAATCTGCTCAGCTTCTGGGAAGGTCTCAAAAACCTACAGTCATAGCAGAAGGTGAAACACAGCTAGTCATATCTTACATGGCTGGGGCAGGAGGAAGAGAGAGGGGGATGTGCTATACACCTTTAAACAACCAGATCTTGTGAGAAATTTATCACAAGAACAGCACTAGGTGGATAATGTTAAATCATTACAAACTACCCTCATCATCCAATCACCCGCCACAAGGACCCACCTCCAACATTAGGGATTCTAATTTTAAATGAGATTTGAGTGGACACACATACAAACCATATTATTGTGCCCCCTGTCTCTTCCTCAATCTCAGGTCTTCTCACATTTTGAATTACAATTATGCCTTCCCAATAGTCTTGCCAGATCTTAAATCATTCCAGCATGAATTCAAAAGCTCACAGTCCAAAGACTCAGCTGAGACAAAGCTAGTTTCTTCCCACCTATGAGCCTACCAAATCAAAAAAAAATTAGTTACCCACAAGAATCAATTAGAGTGTATGCACTGGGTAAATACTCTCATTTTAAAAGAAACAAATGAGCCAAAAGAAAAAGCTACATGTCTCACACAAGTCCAAAAGCCAGCAAGAAAGTAACTACATCTTAAAACTTCAACATAGTCTTTTTGACTCCATGTCTCACATTCAGGGTATACTGGTGCAAGGGATGAACTTCCAAAGGTTTGGGCAGTTTTGCCCTCATAGCTGTGGCTGTTCTCATGGGCTGATGTTGAGTGCCTGCAGCTTTTCCAGGTACAGAGTGCAAGCTGCCAGTAGATCTGCCATCTGGTTTCTGGAGAATGGTGGCCCTCTCTTACAGCTACATTAGGCAAAGCCCCAATGGGGACTCTTTGTCGGGGCTCCAACCCCACATTTCTCTGCAGTGCCACCATAGAGGTTCTCCATGAGGGCTCTATTCCTTCAGCTGGCTTCTGCTTGGACATTCAGGCTTTTCCACACAATCTTTGAAATCTAGGTGGAGGCTTCCAAGCCTCAACTCTTACACTCAGCTAACTGGCAGGATTAACACCACAAAGAAGCCACCAAAGCATATGGCTTGCACTCTCAGAAGCAGTGACTTAAGCAGTATCTTGGCCCCTTTTTAGCCATGGCTGTAGCTGGATTGACGGGGATATGGAGAGCAGTGTCCCAAGGTTGTGCAGAGTGGCAGAACCCTGGGCTTGGTCCACTAAACCATTATTTCCTCCTAGGCCTGTGGTCCTGTCATGGGAGAGGCTGCCATGGAGGTCTCTGAAATGTCTTCAGGGTCTTTTCCCCATTGACTTGGCTATCAGCACTGGTTTCCTTTTAGTTATGCAAATTTATGCAGCTTGCTTGAATTTCTCCTTAGAAAGTAGGCCTTTCTTTTCTACCACATGGCTGGGCTGGAAGTTTTCTCAAACTTTCACTCTCTGCTTCTTCTTTAAACA
Organism: Ateles fusciceps; assembly: GCA_036589455.1. Classification (NCBI taxonomy): domain Eukaryota; kingdom Metazoa; phylum Chordata; class Mammalia; order Primates; family Atelidae; genus Ateles; species Ateles fusciceps. The sequence goes on along the minus strand of JAZHEH010000920.1, from coordinate 176,987 downwards.
TACGTTCTAGTTTTACATCATTTCTTTACTCACTCCTATGAGCTCAGGCTGTTAGAAGCAGCCAGGTCACACAGTGATCATTTTGCAGCTTAATAATGTCTTCAGCCACATATTCTAAAGCATCACTCTCAAGTTCAAAGTTCCACAGACCCCTAAGCCTGGACTTTGTTGTCCATATCACTATCAGCATTTCATTCACAACCATTTAACTTATCTCTAGGGAGTTTCAAATTTTCCCTAATCTTCTTGTCTTCTTCTGATCCCTTTGAACTCTTTCAACCTATGCATGTTATCCAGTTCCAAAGGTGCTTCCAAATTTTCAGGCATCTTTAAAGCCATACTCCACTCCTAGTACCAATATTTTCTATCAGTCCATTCTCACATTGCTATAAAGCAATACCTGAGACTGGAAGATTTATAAAGAAGAGAAGTTTAATTGGCTTATGGTTCCATAGACTGTAAAGGAAGAATGGCAGCATCTGCTTGACTTCTGGGGAGGCCACAGTAAACTTACAATCATGACAGAAAATCAAGTGGAAGCAGGCATGTCTTACGTGGCCAGGTCAGAAGGAAGAGAGAGAAGGGGAGCTGCTACACACTTTTAAACAAGCAGATCTCATAAGAACTCTATCACAAGAGTAGCACTAGGGGGATAATGCTAAATTATTAGAAATTGTCCCATGATTCAATCACCTCCCATCATGCCCCCACCTCTAGCATTGAAGATTCCATTTCAACAATAGGTTTTGGTGGGAACACAAATCCAAACAATATCATTTTGGGCCTTGATTTTGGCAGAGCCTTTCTATCTTGAGAATCGAACTCCAGCTTCAAATGAGAATGCTGGTCAGTACTGGGCTTGGAAACTATCAAAGCCACTTATAATTAATAAGCTGATGAAGATTCTGCTGATGCTTAATTGCCATGTGTTAACATTAAAAAGTGTTTTAAACTTCTCTTTACAAGGGCAGGAAATAATTAAAAATCTAATTTTCAAGAGATAGTTTTTTACCCCAAAAAAATTTTTTTAAAAAGATTTCAAATAAAGAGAAGACATTAAAAAGTACAGAAAGAGAGTCACATATGGATAAGTATTCAACAATAACCCTTGTCACTGTACATTTAAGATAAGTATTTGTTTGTCTATTAGAGATCAACTTAATTTTAAAAACCCTATGTGTGACAAATAAAAAAAATAGCATTTGCATAAGCCAGGATTTCTAGCCAGTGGGATAATATTAAATGGATATTTACATAATTTTAGTATAGAGAAGGCAAGGTGCTAAATGCAAAATTTTAAAAGAAAAAAAAATGGTTGAGTTTTTTCTAAAGATTAAAAAAAAAACTTTCTGCACATTATAAAGTATTGTAAGAAAATTAAATACCAAATGACTAAACCTGGGAAAAATATTTGCAAACAATATTGAGCTTGTATTAATAAAGAACTCTATAACTAAATAGAAAAAGGTTAAAGTTAAATTAACAAAAAAAAGTAACATGTGCTGAAAATAAAAAAGAGATGAGACAATAATTGATAATACATATTTTGAAAAAAAAAAAGTTTGGTCCTCCTGCTCAGTCAAATAAATAAAAATTTTAAAAAATTAAATGAGTGCTATTTGCTTCTGGATATATGGAGTAGATGTGCTTTTTTCTATTTCCCCCACAATAAAACAAAACACTCTGAACAACCTCTTTCTCTATTTCTTTCTCTCTCTCCTCCCACACACACACACACAAACACACACGCACACACACACGCATGCACACACACACACATACACATTATTACAAGGCTAATAATAATACACAAAAGAGAGACTGGCTAACAGCCCCAAAATTCAAGGGCAAACAAATAAACGAGTGCATGGATTTTCTTTTGCCTCATATATGCCAAATTTGGTGCTGGAGAAGTAGCAAGCTAAAAATATCAATAGGTACAGAGTACATAATCCCCATGCAAAGATTTACTCAAATCAAAGGACTGGCTGGGCACAGTGGGTCACACCTGTAATCCCAGCACTGTGGGAGGCCAAGGCAGGTGAATCATGAGGTCAGGAGTTCAAGAACAGCCTGGCCAAGATGGTGAAACCCCATCTCTACTAAAAATACAAAAATTAGCTGGGTGTGGTGGCAGATGCCTGTAATCCCAGCTACTCAGGAGGCTAAGGCAGAGAATTGCTTGAACCCAGGAGGCAAAGGTTGCAGTGAGCAGAGATCATGCCACCGCACTCCAGCCTGAGTGACAGGGCAAGACTCTGTCTCAAAAAGAAAAAAGAATGAAAGGACCAGGAAAAGAGCACTTAGCAAAATAGCAAACATTTAGATAATAACACCTCTACCTAGTCAAATGCAAAGAAAATACTGTTGCTTCCAACTCTGCCATTGCTAGTGCAAAACAAGTGGGGGATCCTAAATTTACTCCCATACCAGAGTAAAACAAGAAGCTTTAATTTTTATTTTCACTTGCCCCCACTGGAGTTGTTTAAGAGAAGGTTGGAGTCAAGACTTTTATCCCTACTGAGTGTAAATAAGCTTCTTCCCATGTGTAGTGTCAGTGGAAACCGTATGTGGAGCCTGGACTTCCACTAAGCCTTGATAGTAATAAGGCACTCTGACCCTTCTAGCTGGGGTGGAATCAGAGAGGACTAGTGGAGAGATAGGACTTTCACTAATAGTAATGAGAATATCATCCCTCATAGTGTCAATGGAGGCCACATGGAAGCAGAAACAAGACACTCATCATCTCCAAGTGTCAATGGTGGTAGACAGGGAAACCTAATCTTCCAGTGCATCTTTCAGTACTAAGACAGTATTTCCCCTCCTAACACTAGAGCTACATTAGAGGAGGACAATTTTTAGAGTATAGCTAGATATGATCCAGTGTCTTGTAAGATAATACCTAAAATGCTCATGTTTCAATTAAAAAATATTCATTATATTCATAGCCAGATAAATTACAACAGGACTGGGAAAAAAAACTGAAAGAGAAATAAATATTGAGGTATATTATTGTTAAAATAATTTCACAATGATTTTAAACTAGCCATCATAAAAATATCTCAATAAGTAATTGTAAACACACTTGAAATAAAAATAGAAAGTATGAACAAAGCAATGGTTTCAGAAAAAAAAAATACATACAAAGAAGGTCAACATAAAAATAGTGGGATTAAAAAATATGATAACCAAAATACACATCTCAATGAATGGCATCAACAGCAGAAACAGATGACAAAAAAAATTAGTAAACATGAAGATAAAACAATAAAAAGTATACAATATAAAAAATCAAAAGAAATAAACTAAACTAAATAAACTAAACTGAATAAACTAAACAAATACTCATGTACCTATAGTAAAATATATAACGTTTATGTCTTTAGAATGTCATGAATAAATCAAAGTGGAATTTTAAAAGTGGTAAAATAACCCACAGAGAGATTGAAAAAAAAAAATAGAGAAAGAAAGAACAGAGGGAAACAACAGAAAACAAAAAGTGAAATGGAAATTTTAAGCCCTATCACATTAACAAATTTGTTGATGTAAATAATCTAAGTATTCAAATTAAAACACAAAGATTGGGTTGGGTGTGGTAGTTCACGCCTATAATCCCAGCACTTTGGGAGGCTGAGGTGTGTGGATCAGGAGGACAAGCGATTGAGACCATTTTGGCCAACATGGTGAAATCGCATCACCCATCTCTACTAAAATTACAAAAATTATCTGGGTGTGGTGGCATGTGCCTATAGTTCCAGCTACTCAGGAGGCTGAAGAAGCAGAATCACTTGAACCCAGGAGGTGGGTGTTGCAATGAGTCGAGATTGTGCCACTGCACTCCAGCCGGGTAAAAGAATGATACTCCATTAAAAAAAAAAAAAAAAAATGGGCAAGGTAGATTCTTTAAAAGTGTGATTTAATTTAACTATATCTTGTATACAAAAAACTCTCCTCTCCTCAAATGTAATGATACGGGTTGGCTAAAATAAAAATAAAGTATGGAAAAAGATATACTGTAAACATTAATGAAAAGAAAGAAAGAGAGACTGACTTTTGATATGGAACAAAGAGTGCACTGTAAATTCTCCTCAACAAAACAGCTATTTAACTGAAAAAAAAAACTAAATGTTTACTTGAAAGTATGTAGAAATTGCCTTAAGGCCACAGAGCATATAGAGATTCATTCACTCAAGAAAATCTATTAAATGTTACAATTATATAAAATATAAACCATTTAAAGAGCAAGCATAAAGGAACTAACTGTACTAATCTTAGAAATATCAGAAAAAGTATACTTTAAGTCAAAACTATTACTAAAGATGATAATTCATAATGATAAATGTGTAAATCTATCAGAAACATGTTACAATTATACACATATATGTATTTATGATCAGAGCCATAATCACATGAAACAACTTGGAGAACTGAAGAGAAAAATTCACAATCCACAGTCATATATGGAGACTTCACGTCCCCACCTTTCAATAATAGAGAGAATTAACAAGGATATGGAGGACTTAGAAAACACTAAACTACAGTAGTTCTCCCTCATCTGCAAATCCACTTTCCACATTTTCAGCTACCTTTGGTCAACTGTGGACTGAAAATATTTTATATGAAAATTTTAAGGAAGAAATAATTCATAAGTTTTAAATTGTATGCCATTCAAAGCAATGAGGTAAAATCTCATACAAAGGAGCTCTGACCTGCCCAGGGTGTGAATTCCTTTTTCCATCATATCCACACTGTATATGCTACCTACCTGTATTAGTCTCTTCTCACACTTCTATAAAAAAAATACCTGAGACTGGGTAATTTATGAAAAAAAGAAATTTAATTTATTCACAGTTCCACCGGCTGTACAGGAAGCATGGCTGAGAAGCCTCAGAAAACTTAAAATCATGGCAGAAGGGTAAAGGGGAAGCAGACCTGTCTTCACATGGTTGCAGGAGAGAGCAAAAGGTAAAGTACTATACACTTTTAAACAGCCAGATCTCATTAGAACTCACTCACTGTTACGAGAAAGGCAAGGGGGAAATTTGACCCCATGATCCAATCACCTCCCACTAGGTCCCTTTCCTTGTGGATGATGGTCTTCTTCTCACAAATATAGTAGGCAGTACCTCAATGAAGACTCTGTGTGAGGGCTCCAACCCCACATTTCCCTCTGCAATGCCCTAGTAGAGGTTCTTCATGAGGGCTCTCCTCCTACAGCAGGCTACTGCCTGGACATTCAGGTGTTTTCATGCATCCTCTGAAATATAGGTGGAGGCTTCTGAACCTCAACTTTTGCCTTTTAAACACCTGCAGGCCCAACTGTATGAAGAAGTCACCAAGGCTTCAGGTTTTTCACCCTCTGAAGCAACAGCTCAAGCTGTACCTAGGCCCCTTTTAGCTATGGCTGGCGCTGGAGTGGCTGGGATCCAGGGTGCCATATCTCAAGGCTGCAAAGAGCAACAAGGCTCTGGACCTTGCCCATTAAACCATTTTTTATTTCTCCTAGGCTCCCAGCCCTGTGATGAAAGGGGCTTCCAGGAAGGTCTCTGAAATACCCTTGAGGCATTTTCCCCATTGTCTTGGATATTAACATTGAGCTCTTCTTTACTTATGCAAATTTCTGCAGCCTTAAACTTCTCCTCTAATTGTTTTTTTTTTCTTTTATGCCCCATAGTCAGGCACACAATTTCCAAAGTTTTAAGTTCTGCTTCCCTTTCATTTATTTATGTATATAATTTAGAGAGTGCAGTGGTGAAACCCCAGCTCACTGCAACCTCTGCCGCCAGGGTTCAAGCAATTCTAGTACCTCAGCCTACTGAGTAGCTGGGATTACAGGTGTGCACCACCACTCCCAGCTTTTTTATTTTTTTAATTTTTAATTTTTTATTTTTTTTAGTAGAGATGGGTTTTCATGATGTTGGCCAGGCTGGTCTCAAACTCTTGGTCTCAAGTGATCTGCCTGTCTTGACCTCCCAAAATGCTGAAATTACAGGTGTGAGCCATTGTGCTTAGCCTCTGCTTTCATTTTAAACTTAAGTTCTAGTTTCAGATTATTTATTTGTTTGTGTAAATGATTTAGGCTTTTAGAAGTAGCCTGGCCACATATGAATGCTTTATTGCTTAGATATTTCTTTCACCAGATAATCTAAATAATCTCTCTCAAGTTCAAAATTCCACAGATCTCTAAAGCAGGGGCACAATGCCTCTAGTCTCTTTGTTAAGAGTAGCAACTGTGATCTTTCCACCACTTCCCAATTGGTTTCTTATCTCCATCTAAGACCTCCCTCGCCTGGTCTTCAATCTCCATATCACTATCAGCACTTTTGTCACAACCATTCAAGAAGTTCCTAGAAGTCCCAAACTTTTCCTCATTATCCACCTTCATCTGAGCCCTCCAAACTGTTTCAGTCTCTGCCCATTACAAAGTTTCAAAGTTGCTTCCACATTTTTAGATATCTTAAGAGCAATGCCCCTTTTATCTGGTACCAATTTTCTGCATTAGTGCTTTCTCATACTGCTATAAAAAACTATGTAAGACTGCATAACTTATAAAGAAAAGAGGTTTAATTGACTCACAATTCCACAGGCTATACAAGATGCATGGCTAGGAGCCCTCAGAAAACATACAATCAAGGAGGAAAGGTGAAGGGGGAAGCAAGCATGTCCTCACATTGTGACAGGAGAGAGAGTGTGTATGCTACACACTTTTAAACAAGCATATCTCATGAAAACTATCACCAAAACAGAAATGGAGAAATCTGCCTCCATGATCTGATCACCTGAAACCAAGTCTTTCCCTCAACATTGGAAATTATAATTCAGCATGAGATGTGGTTGGGGGGCAGAGCAAAATCATATCACTACCCATTAGTCATTGACATCACTTGCTCCTGACATCCAATCATTAACACCATTATGTCTAGATGACCCAGTCTCTAGAAGCACAAGATTCTATTTTTGATATGCCATCAGAAGGTCTAGAGAAGCCTAGTGCTATGTCACAATGCCTACATCATCCACCTTGCTTCATCCCATCAAATTTTATCATTTCACACCATTATAAGAAAAAAAGTAAGTACATTATCATGTTTAAAGAGAGATAGAGACCACATTTATGTAACTTTTTAACTATATTTTATTGTTTTATTATAAGTTATTGTTGTTAATTTCTTACTGCGCCTAATGTATGAACTAAACTTTATTATAAGTGTGTTTATATAGAAAAAACATAGCACATCTAGGGTTTGATATTAACAATGGTTTTAGGCATCCACTAGTGACCTTAGAAAATACCTTTGTGGACAAAGTAGGAATGCTATGTATCTGTAGGTACCCTGAGAAACATTAGACACAATGAAAGCAAAATATACATTCTTCTCAAGTGCACATGAAACATACTCCAAGATAGAACATATGTTAAACAAGCTTGCAAACATACGAAAGGATTAATATAATACAAAGTCTCTTCTCATAAGAAAAGGGTATAAAATTTAAAAGCAAGAATAAGTCATTTGGGAAGCTCACAAATGTGGAAATTTAAAAGGACACTCGAATTAATAATGAGTCAAAAATAAATCACAAAGGAAATTATAAAATACCTCAAGATAAATAAAAATATAAACAAAAGATATCAAAATTTGTTGGACAAAATAAATAGGAAAAAAATTGTTGATGTAAATACCTATATTAAAAATTTAAAAATCTGAAATCAATGACCTAACTTTCCACCATTAGAAATTAAAAAAAGGAAGAACAAAGTAAATCAATATTAAAGAAGAAAGAAAATAATAAACAAATTAGACAGAAACAAATGAAGCAGTAAATAGTACTGTCTACTTCATTTCATTGTGATTTGCTATTTTGCGCTTTATGGTTCTTAAATTTTTTTACAAATTGAAGTTTTATGGCAATCCTGCATTAAACAAGTATATCAGCATAATTTTTCCAACAACATATGCTCACTTACAATCTTTATGTCACATTTTGGTAATGCTCATGATATTTTAAACTTTTATTAATATTACTACTATTATTATATCTTTAATGGTAATCTCTGATCCTTTTTCTTTGATGTCACTGTTTTAATTGGTTTATAATGACACGAACTGCACCCATATAAGACTGTAAACTTCATCAATAAATGTTGTTTTTGCTCTGACTGCTCCACCAGCCAACCATTCCCTTATAGGAAATCTCTCTCCTCTGACCTCCCTATTCCATGAGGCATAACAATATTAAAATTAGGCCAATTAACAAACTTACCATGGACTCTAGTTGTTCAAGAGAAAGAAAGAATCACATATCTCTCACTTTAAATACAAAGCTAAGGATAATTAAGCTTAGTGAGAAAGCCATGTCCCAAAGTCAAGATAGGTTTGAAACCAAGTTTCTTGTGACAAACATTTAGCCAGGTTGTAGATGCAAAAGAAAACTTATTGAAGGAAATTAAACATACTATACTAGTAAACACACAAATTATAAAAATGCAAAACAGACAGCCTTTGGCAGTAAAAAGAATGAAATAATGTCATTCACAGCAACAAGCCTAGCATGGGAGGTCATTAAGTGAAATCAGCCAGGCACAAAAGATAAATACCTCAGGTTCTCACTCATATGTAAGAGCTAAAACAGTTGATCTTATAGGGGTAGAGGGTAGAATAGTAGATATCAGAGTCCGGGAATGATGTGTTTGTAAGTGGGGGGATAAAAGAGAGGTTGGTTAACAGGCACAAACCTACAGTTAGATAAAAGAAATAAGTTCTAATGTTCCATAGCACAGTAGGATGACTATATAGTACGACCAATACGTTGTTTATTTCAAAATAGCTACAAGAGAGGACTTGGAATTATTCCAGCACATAGAAATGCTAAGTACTTGAGAAAATGGATACCCCAGATGCCCCAACTTGATTATTGCACATTCTACAGCATGTAACAAAATAGCATTATGCATACCCCATGAATATATACAAATATTATGTATCAATAAAAAATAAAAGAACAAAACTCCTAGAAATAAAAAAGCATGTAAAGTAAAAACAAAAAGTATTAGTCCAAAAAATTTATGTAGATAATTTGTTGTAGCATTGCTTTAATTTATCCAGTTAGAAATAACCAAGACATCAAAGAGAAAACAAATAGATTATGGCATACTAAAAATATCATACTAAGGGGCTATAAAAAATGAGAGACAGACATTGAAAAATTTATATAATATTTGAAAGAAAATGCAAATTTAGAGTTCATGTAAGTACATATGTATAGGGGTGTATGTATATGCACACACATTTTCTGAAAAAATGAAATGTCTGTATAAATATGTTTATTTGAACGTAAGAAATAGTCTGGAAAATACACCCCAACACATAAACAATAATTGCTCTTCAGATCTGGGATTAGAGAGGAAAATTTTGTACTTCTTTAGACAACTTTTTCAAGAGGTACAATATTTTTTCAAAATCTTTTAAACTCGTGAAAAACTCATTCTCACTCATTATAAAAGCAATACAATTTTTTAAATATACTTTAAGTTCTGGGATACATGTGCAGAACGTGCAGGTTTGTTACATAGTTATACACGTTACATAGGTATACACGTATAAACCATGGTGATTTGCTGCACCCATCAACCCGTCATCTACATTAGGTATTTCTTCTAGTGCTCTCCCTACCCTAGTCCCCCACCCCCGACAGGCCCCAGTGTGTGATGTTCCCTCCCCTGTGTCCATGTGTTATTGTGCAACTCCCACTTATAAGTGAGAACATGCGGTGTTTAGTTTTCTCTTCCTGTATTAGTTTGCTGAGAATGATGTAGAGAAAGTTTTAGTTGTCTGGAGAGAAAAATCAAACCAGGCATAATATTCCCTTAAGCTAAAGATTAATCAAGAGCAAGACCTAACTTTTCTAAATTCTATGAAGGATGACAAAAATGGGAAAACTTCAAGAGAAAAGTCAGAATCTAGCAGAAGTTGGTTCACGAGGTTTAAGAAAGTAGCTGACTTCATAACATACGAGTGCAAGGTAAAACAGCAAGTGCTGATGTAGAGGGTGCAGCAAATTATCCAGAAGATCTTGCTAAGACAATTGATGAAGGTGGCTAAACCGATTTTCAGTGGAGACAAAATAATCTTCTATTAGAAGAAGATGTCATCTAAGACTTTATAGCTAAAGAGGAGAAGTCAATGCCTGGCTTTAAACCTTCACAGGACAGGCAGGCTCTTTGCTAGAAGCGAATACAATTTTTGACTTTAAGTTGAAGCCAGTGTACATTTGACATTTCAAACATCCCAAGGCCCTTAAAAAGTATGCTGTTTTATTCCACTTATGCTCTATCAATGAAACAAACTCTGGAAAACAGCACATCTGTTTATATCATGTTTTGCTGACCACTGTTGTGACCTCCTGCACAGAAAAAAGAAAAAAAAAACACACTCCTTTCAAAATATTACTGTTCGTAGGCACCCAAGAGCTCTGCACAAGGAGATTAATGGTTTTTTCATGCCTATTAGCACAATATCCATTCTACAGCTCATAAATCAATGTGTAATTTCTATTCTAAAATTTTATTATTTAAGAAATACATTTTATAAGGCTATAGCTGCAACAGATAGTGATTCCTTTGATACATTTGGGCAAAGAAAATTAATTTTTTTCTAGAAAGAATTAACCATTTTAGATGTCATGAAGAACATTTGTAATTAATGGGAGGAGTTCAAAATGTCAACATTAAAAGGAGTTTGTGGCTGGGCATGGTGGTTCATGCCTGTAATCTCAGCACTTTGGGAGGCAGGTGGATCACTTGAGGTCAGGAGTCTGAGACCAACCTGGCGAACATGGTGAAACCCCATCTCTACTAAAAATACAAAAAAAATATAGCTAGGTGTAGTGACACATGCCTGTAATCCCAGCTACGTTGGAGGCTGAGGCAAGAGAATCACTTAAACATGGGAAGTGGAGGTTGCAGTGAGCTGAGATCATGTCACTGTGGTCCAGCCTGGGGGACAGAGTGAGACTCCATCTCAAAAAAAAAAAAAAAAGAAAGAAAGGTTTGGGGGAGAAGCTGATTTCAATCCTTATGGAAGACTCATGGATTCAAGACTTCAGTTGTGGTTGAATCAGCACCTTCAACTGAAACATCTAGGTTCTCACATTGGGACTAACTAGGCAGACAACTTGACTCACTAAAAATAAAGTGAGGGAGTGACAGCCCACTCTAAAGTGGCATAGAACAAAGGAATCCTCATGCCCCAGCCAAGGGAAGTGGAGAGTGATTGTGCAGCCTCTCCTGGGGAACCATACATCTCCCATGGATCTTTGCAACTCATGGATTAGGAGTTCCCTTTGTGAGCCTATGCCACCAGGGCCTTGGGTATGATACACAGAGCTGTGTGGAATCTTGACAGATCACTGGCTTGGAATCTCAGTCATCCAATGACATGACTTGGAGTGTACCTGAAATGGGACCAAGTTCCCAGGGGAAGGAAGAGCCACCATCTCTGCAGTTTGGCACACTTACTCATTCCAGCCTGCCAGCTGTGTATATTACAAATGTTCTGGATAAGGAAAGGTCCCCCAGAACACAGCACAGTTGCCTTGCCAGGTTGTGTCCAGACTGCTTCTTTAAGTGCAACCTCCCTGTAGGGGGGTCCAGCCACTCCAACAAGGGCTTAACAGACAGAACTCCAATCACTCCCTAAGACAGAGCTCCTGGTGGGGGGGGGGGGCACAGGGGTGGCCACCATCTATGCAGTTTGATAGACTCAGCCATTTCAGCCTTCCAGTTGTGGAAAACACAGATAGTCTGGATGAGGAAGGGTCCCCCCCACAATACAGCACAGCTGCCTTGCCAGCTTGTGGAGTTGTAGTCAAACTGCTTATTTAAGTGAGATCCCAGTTCATTCCTCCTTACTGGGCAAGACATTCCTACAAGAGCTTCAGCTGCTCCAACCATAAATCTGAAGAGAGAGCTCTGATCTATCCCTAGGATAAAACTTTTCAGAAGAGGGATGGCCACCACCTCTGCGGTTCAATTTGCTCAGCTGCTTCAGCCTGCCAGCTTTGGAGAATACAGGCAGTTCGGATGAGGTAGCATCTCCCAATACAGCACACCTGTTCTACCAAAGAGCAGTCAGCCTGCTTCTTTTGGTGGGTGTCTGATCCCATTCCTCCTGTGTGAGACCTCTCAATGGGGGTGCTCAGCCACCTCCTACAGGTGAGTGTGTGGGTCAGCCACAAGTCAGCACCCCCCTGGGATAAAGCTTTCAAAGAAAAAAGCTGGCTGCCATCTTTGCTGTTTTGCAGCTTTCTGGTGATACCTCCAAGTATGGGAGAAACAGAGGCAACTGGGTTCTAGAGTGGACTCCTAACAAACCATAGCAGTCCTACGGTACAGTGTCCTGACTATTAAAAAGAAAAACAGAAAACAATAAAAACAACAGCAAAAACAAAAACAAGTTCCCACAAAAACCTCCATTTAAAGGTCTTCATCCAGCAAACCCCCAAATCAAAGGTAGATAAGCCCACAAAGATGACAGGTATCAATGCAAAAATGCTGAAAACTTAAAAAGCCAGAGTGCCTCTTCTCTTACAGGTAACTACAACACTTCTCCAAGTAAGGCCTCAGAATTGGGCTGATGCTGAGATGGCTGAACTGACAGAAGTAGGCTTCAAAAGGTGGGTAATAGCAAACTTTGCTGAACTAAAGCATGTTGTAACCCAATGCAAAGAAGTTAAAAATTATAATAAAACAAGACTGGAGCTGATAGCTAGAATAGCCAGTTTAGAGAGGAATATAACTAACAAGATGGAGCTAGAAAACATAACAAAAGAACTTTATAGTGCAAACACAAGCATTAATAGTAGAATAGACCAAGTGAAGGAAAGAATATCAGAGCTTGAAGATTATCTTTCTAAAATAAGACAGACAAGTGTAGAGGAAAAGAAAGTAATGAACAAAACCTCCAAGAAATATGGTATTATGTAAAGAGACAGAACCTATGACTGATTGGGGTACCTGAAAGAGACAGGAGAATGACACCAAGTTAGAAAACATACTTCAGGATATCATCCAGAACTTCCCCCACCTAGCAAGACAATTAAACATTCAAATTCAGGAAATCCAGAGACTTTAGTAAGATACTCCTTGAGAAGAATAACCCCAAGACACAAAATCATCAGATCCTCCAAGGTCAAAATGAAAAAAAACATGTTAAAGGCAACCAGAGAGAAAGGTCAGGTCAACTACAAAGAGAAACCCATCAGACTAATGGTGGATCTCTCAGTGGAAACCACAAAAGCCAGAAGAGATTGGGGGTCAATATTCAACATTCTTAAAGAAAATAACTTCCAACCCAGAATTTCATATCTGACCAAACTAAGCTTTATAAGCAAAAGAGAAATAAGATCCTTTTCAGGCAACCAAATGCTGAAGGAATTTGTCACCACCAGGCCTGCCTTGCAAGACCTTCTGAGGGAAGCATGAACTATGAAAAGGAACAGCAATTACCAGCTACTACAAAAACACAGTGAAGAACACAGACCAGAGACACTATGAAGCAACTACATAAAGAAGTTCTGCAAAATAACCAGCTAACATCCACTTTTTTTTTTATTGTACTTTAGGTTCCAGGGTACATGTGCAGATCATGCAGGACTGTTGCATAGGTACATACATGGCAAGGCTATTCGCTGCCTCCATCACCCATCACCTATATCTGGCATTTCTCCCCATATTATCCCTCCCCAACCTCCCCCACCCCCTGCTGTCCCTACCCTAGCACTCCCAATAGTCCCCAGTGTGTGATGCTCCGCTCCCTGTGTCCATGTGTTCTCCTTGTTCAATACACACCTATGCTGAGAACATGCTGTGTTTGATTTTCTGTTCTTGTGTCAGTTTGCTGAGAATTATGGTTTCCAGATTCATCCATGTCCCCCACAAAGGACTCAAATTCATCATTTTTAATGGCTGCATAGTATTCCATGGTGCATATGTGCCACATTTTCCTTGTCAAGTCTATCAATTATGGGCATTTGGGTTGGTTCCAGGTCTTTGGTATTGTAAACAGTGCCACAATGAACATACATGTGCATGTGTCTTTATAATAGAACAATTTATATTCCTTTGGGTTTATACCCAGTAATGGGATTGCTGGGTCAAATGGAATTTCTGTTTCTAGGTCCTTGAGGAATTGCCACACCGTCTTCCACAATGGTTGAACCAATTTACACTCCCACCAACAGTGGAAAAGTGTTCCTATTTCTCCACATCCTCTCCAGCATCTTTTGACTCCAGATTTCTTAATGATTGCCATTCTAACGGGCATGAGATGGTATCTCAATGTGGTTTTGATTTGCATGTCTCTAATGACCAGTGATGATGAGCATTTTTTCATATGTTTGTTGGCTTCATATATGTCTTCTTTTGAAAAGTGTCTGTTCATATCCTTTGCCCACTTTTGAATGGGTTTTTTTGTCTTCTTCTTGTAAATCTGTTTTAGTTCTTTGTAGATTCTGGATATTAGCCCTTTGTCAGATGGGTTGATTGAAAATTTTTTTCCCGTTCTGTTGGTTGCCAGTTCACTCTAATGACTGTTTGTTTGTTTGTTTGTTTGTTTGTTTTTGCTGTACAGAAGCTCTGTACTTTAATTAGATCCCATTTGTCTATTTTTGCTTTTGTTGCCAATACTTTTGGTGTTTTAGTCATGAAGTCCTTGCCTATGCCTATGTCCTGTATGGTTTTGTCTAGGTTTTCATCTAGGATTTCTACAGTGTTAGGTCTTATGCTTAAGGTTTTAATCCACCTGGAGTTAATTTTAGTGTAAGGTGTCAGGAAGGAGTCCAGTTTCAGCTTTCTGCACATTGCTAGCCGGTTTTCCCAACACCATTTATTAAACAGGGAATCCTTTCCCCCTTGCTTGTTTTTGTCAGGTTTGTCAAAGATCAGATGGTTGTAGATGTGTGGCATTGCCTCCGAGGCCTCTGTTCTGTCCCATTCATCAATATCTCTGTTCTGATACAAGTACTGTGCTGTTTTGATTACTGTAGCCATGTGGTATAGTTTGAAGTCAGGTAGCATGATGCCTCCAGCTTTGCTCTTTTTACTTAGGATTGTCTTGGTTATGTGGGCTCTCTTGTGGTTCCATAGGTGTAATGAAAAATTTTAGCCATTCAATGGCTTACTATTCCTCTTAAAACAAACCTGAAACTTTTTAATCATAGCTGCAAGAAAATCCATAATCTAGCTCATACTTACCTCTCCAAATGTATGGTATACCACTTTTCCATACCTCACTATTATCTGTGATCATGTTCTTTTCATGTTACATGGACATGTCAGCTCAATTATCTCCTCAGAGTCTTTGCACATGCCATCTCTTCTGCCAAACAGCCTCTGCCCAAGTCTGTGCTGACTGGCATCTTCACATTATTCAGGACTCAACATAAATGTCACTTCAACAAATCTTTCATTTACCACCTACTCTTAAGTTAGTTTCTCGTAAATATTTTATTTTGCATAACTCCATTTATTTCCTTTATCACACTCTATATAACTAATAACTAGCTTTTTCTCTGCTACTTTTATTCTATGAGGGGAGAAACTGTTTTGTCTTGATCACCTGTATATATCCAGTGTAAGGAAAGCACCTAGTAAATAGTAAGTGTTCAATAGAGATCCATTTAATTAATAAGTAAATATTTAAGTTTTAAAATATATATTTTATATTATGAATCTATTGTATATAGTTGGCTTATATTGCATATATAAGTTTGTATATTCATACCAAATCCAACCTGCACTTTGTATTAATCATCATTGTAACAAAAGTGTTTTCTTATTTCATTAAAATATTCATAAAGTAATTTTCATGGCTCTACAACATTATATCAGATAGATATGGTATATTTTAAGTATTAATTCTTTTGATATTTGTCATTTACACTGCTTACAATTGTTTGCACTAGAATTAACCTTTATTTGGAAGTCAGTTTTTTCAAATGTAACTTACTAAGATATTCCTCAAGGTGCAATTACTAAGTTAATGTGAGTGAACATCTTTAAAGTTCTTGATATATTTTGCTAAACTGCTTTCCTGAAAAGGAGTTATCTTTTCTCCTTGCACTAACCTATTAACAATACTAGTCTTCAAGCATTGTCAGCACACAAAACCACTTCTACATATTATTTACAGAAAGCTGAACTTTGGGAAGGTGGGACATTCAGAATTCCCACTGCTAGTCATTCCTTTTTGTCACATAGTCTCCAAAAACTCTATTTTAAATGTATATATATATCCTGAAAGATAATCCATGATGCCCTCAGGAGGCATGAACACATTAATAATAATCATTTTATTATCTTGAAGAGCTTGGATCCAAACCCTGATGGAATGAGGCATAAACTGGTTAAGTTTTGATAAGCACATATATAGGGTAGAATGTAGGATAAGAAAATATATAGATTTTAATGAATTGCTTCAAAGGTGGAGACTGTCTTATTTCACTTTATGCCCTCAGAGACCTAGAAAAGTGAATTTTATTCATTGCACATATAGAGTGAATAATAAAACAAATTAGAGCCCTTTCATACTCATTATTTAACTTTCATGACAGTCTTGAGAGGAAAATATTGATAGTTTCTCTTAATATATGAGAAAACTGAGGCTCAGAAGTCCCAGGGAAATAACGTAAAATAACTTGCTTGAGGTCAAACCACTGGCAAATGTAAATACCAGGACCTGAAGCCTGTCTGTTTGACTTGAAAGTCAAGCTTGTATTTCACTATCATGATTATTTGAGTGAGTGAAAAAAAGAATGACAGGACAGAGACTGTCACAATAGCAGAGGAAAGAAACAAAGCCTCTATCCACTCACACTAGGGAAATAAAACAATCTCTAAAGCAGGTAGAAGCCAAGAAAAAGTAAAGGAAAACTAAGACTGGCTTCTTCCCATAGTCTCTCTCATTTTTTATATCATTTACAAATATATTATTATTCTGACATGCCTTCCTTATGGTCTGTATGTGTTTTAATCATAGGGAGAACTTGGTCACCCTCATTTGGTTTGTGGTTGGAAGGAATGTGTGTCCAAGACATCTTTAGATATATGTCAAAAATCCAAGTATAGCCGCACTGGGTATCAGAAACTAGTGACTCATTGCTGTGGCAATGAGAAAGCAACTCAGTATTACTCGTTTAAGTATGTTTGAATTTCCAAAGAAAATCATAGGCTAAATTCCTCTCCCTCAAACACTTCATGTGTTTTGAATAGCAAGAAGAAATTTGCTTTTGAATGCAGTGAAATGAGGACCTGTATTTCTTGGTGGCCCATTAATTATATGATGAAAGTCTTTAAAGCTATCCTTCTAAAAGACACAGACTTTAGTTTTAAAAATATACTAGATGTCCCCAAAATACAGCATTGACTCATGTTTTAAACTTTGTTTAAATTTTGTCTGTCTCTCTCTCTTCTATATATATATGTGTAAAACACATATATATGCACATACACACCACACACATATGTGCATATATATGTATAAAACATATATATGCACATATGCGCTATGCACATGTGTTATATATATATATATCAGACACACACACATACACACATACACATATATGTGTGTCTGATATATATATATATATATATATATATATAAACTGTTATATATATATATATATATAACAGTTTTTTGGCCTGGACAGAGACTTGTTAGCAAATATTTCTCTGGACAGAGATTTGTTAGCAAATATTTCTTCTTTCTCATATTTTGATGAGACTGATCATGTACTTTTAAAACTAAAAATTACCTTCTATGGGTCAAGTATACATAGGTTGCCAAGTGGCTGAAGACATCCTAAAGGTCATTTGTTCTGGAACCTAATGGTAATATCCATCATTGGATTCCATTGCTGATAAAATTATGAAAATCATATGACACATATGTGCTTTCTGTCCTCTTTGACCACTTGATAATAACTAGTAAGAGACAGCCAGATAATTCTTGTTGCTTTATTAATCCATCTCTCACAGATTGACAAGTGTTTGGATTTTCCCCTTAAAGTTAGTTTTATTTTCCGTTTGGGAATGAGAAAAGAAGGATTGATATTGCAGGTTAATTTATATATGAGAAAACATTATGTTGAGCAGTTCTTATTGTTCTTAAATTTACACTAAAATCATGCTTCAATAGATTATGCTACAAATTTACTGCTTACATGTGGTAATTTTAAGAAATTAATGCATTGCTGAATTATCTTTGCCAGCATTTTATTTAGCATTTTTGACTCTATATTTATACATTACATTATTTCTTGGGTTTTGCAATAAGAATAAAAGGTGCATTACAAAGTAAATTAAAAGTTTACTTTCATTTCTGGATTTTAATTGTAATGATAAAGAATTGAAATTATGTGTTAATTGAAATTTTTAAATAATACATTAGATTTGGTCTTTGTTGGAAATTCATTTAATACTTCTTCAAAAATTTTCTTGTGCATGTTAAAGAAAAGAAATACAAGTCATGAGTTTTACATCCTGTCAAACTAAGCTTCTGAAACACAGAAGAAAAAAATCTTTCCTAGACAAGCAATCACTAAGAGAATTCACCACCACCAGTCGAGTCCAACAAAAGATGCTTAAGGGAGTTGCAAACATGGAAACAAAAGAATAATGCTTACCAGAACAAAAGCACATGTAAGCATATTGCACATGGGCCCCATAAAACAACAACACAGTAAAGACTACAAAGCAACTAGCTAATGATATTACAACAGAAAAAAAATAATTTCACATATCAATATTAACTTTGAACATAAACATCCTACACATCCCACTTAAAAGATAAACACTCCACTAAAAGGCACATTTGCAACATGGAATACTATGCAGTCATAAAAAGGGATGAGTTCATGTTGTTTGCAGGGACGTGGATGAAGCTGGAATCCATCATTCTCAGCAAACTAACATGAAAACAGAAAACCAAACACCACATGTTCTCACTTTTAAGTGGGAGTTGAAGAATGAGAACACATGGAAACAGGGAGGGGAACATCACACACTGGGTTCTGTCAGGGGGTGAGGGGCTAGGGGGAAGGACAACATTAGGAGAAATACCTAATGTAGATTATAGGTTGATGGGTGTAGCAAACCATCATGACATGTGTATACCTGTGTAACAAACCTGCACATTCTGCAGATGTATGTATCCCAGAACTTAAAGTATTATATATATATTTCTAAAAGTCACAGAATGGCAAACTGGATAGAAAAATAAGACCCATATCTCTGCTGTCTTCAAGAAACCCATCTCACATGTAACAACACCAATTTAAAGAGATGGATATATATATATATATATATAGATATATATATATATGTATATACACACACATATATATATAAAACAGATTTTAAACCTGTACCAGTAAAATAGCACAAAGAAGGGAACTGCATAATCATAAAATGTTTAGTTCTAACAGAAGGTTTAACTATTCTAAACATATATGTACCCGATATTGCATCACCCATATTTTTAAAACAATTTCTACTAGAACTTAGAAAAGACTTAGAAAGCCACACAATAATAGTGGGGGACTTTGACACCACACCAATAGTTTTAGACAGATTATGAAGGTAGAAATCTAACCAGAAAAATTCTAGACTTAAATTTAACACTTGACCAATTGAACCTAATAGACATCCACAGAACACTGCATCCAACAATCACAGTGAATACATTCCCCCACATCTGCACATGAAAAAAACCTAGAATTGGCCACATATTTGTCATACAAGTCTCAAAAAATTCAAAAAATTTAAAATCATACCAAGCATCTCCTCTGACCACAGTGGAAAAAAAAACTAAAAATTGATACCAAAGGAACTATCAAAACCATACAAATACATGGAAACTAAACAACTTTTTCCAGAATGATTTTGGGGTAAACAATAAAATTAAGGCAGAAATTTTGAAAAAAAAGTACAAATAGAGAAACAACATATGCAAAGTTCTGGTATATAGCAAAAATAATAATAAGAGGAATGTTTATAAGGTTAAACACTTACATCAAGAAGATAAAAGGATCTCAAGTAAATAATCAAATGTTATGCCCAAAGGAACTATAAAAAGGAAAGAAAAACTATACTCAAAGCTAGTTGAAGAAAAGAGATAACCAAAATTAGAGCAGAACTAAATAAAATTGAGACAACAAAAAACACATAAAGAATCAATTAAATCAAAAGTTTGTTCTTTGAATAAATAAACAAAATAGACCACTGTATATTAACTGAGAACAAAAGTGAGATCCAAATAAGTACAATTAAAAATGATAAATGTAATAATTACAAGTGATTCCACAAAAATGAAAAAGATCCCCAGAGACTACTATGAACACCTCTGTGCAAACTAAAAAAATCTATAGGAAATAAAACAATTTCTGTAAACACACAATTTCCTATCTTTGAACCAGGAAGGAATTGTAACCCTAAAATAGACCAGTAAAAACTTGAAAAATGAAATTAATAATAATAATAAAAATAAAACCTGACAACCAAAATAATCCCTGGACCAGACATATTCAAGTTCAAATCTACCAGATGTACAAAGAAGACCTGGTACCAATCTTACTGAAACTATTCTAAAAACTAAAGGAGGAATAATTCATCCCCCAACTCATTCTATAAACCAGTATCATCCTGATATCAAAACCTGGCAAGAATCCACACACATAAAAATGAAACTACATACCAATATTTCTGATAAACATAGACACAAAATCCTAAAATATTACTAGCAAACCAAATCCAGAAGCACAATAAACAGCTAATTGATATGGTTTGAATCTGTGTCCCCATACAAATTTCACACTGAATTGTAATCCACAATGTTGAAAGTGTGGCCTAGTGGGAGCAGATTAGATCATGGGGGCAGATTTTTCATGAATGGTTTCTTATCATCACTTTTGTGCCATCCTTGCATTAGTGACTAAATTCTCACTAGATCTGATTGCTAAAAACTGTGTGGCACTCTGCCTGTCTCTTACTCATGTTTTTGCCATGTGACATGCCTGCTCCCACTTCACTTTCCACCATAAGTAAAAGCTCCCTGAGGCCTCCCCAGAAGCCAAATGATGTTGGTGCCATGTTTGTACATCATGAAGAACCATGAGCCAATTTTACTTCTTTTAATTATAAATTACTGAGTCTCAGATATTTCTTTGTAGCAATGGAAGAATGGGTTATTACAGAAATTTGGTACTAGAAATAAAATATTGCTGTATTGCTACAAGATATCTGAAAACGTGGAAGCAGCTTTGGAATTTGGTAACAGGCAGAGGTCAAAAGAGAGTAGATAGCTCAGAAGAAGATTGGAAGATGAGGGGAAAGCTTAGAACATCTGCAAGACTGGGTAAATTGTTGTGACCAAAAATGCTAATAGTGATATGGAGCGATAAAGTCCAGATTGCAAAAGTCTCAAATAAAAATGGAAAACTTTTTGGAAACTGGAGCAAAGGTCATTTTTGTCATTTCTTAGTAAAGAATTTAGCTGCATTGTACCTAACCCTAGGGAACTATAAAACTTTGAACTTGAGAATGATGATTTATTGTATCTGGTGGAAGAAATTTCTAAGCAACAAAGCATTCCAAGAGTTAGCCTGGCTGCTTCTAACAGTCTATGCTCATATGCAGGAACAAATAAATGACTTAAATTTGGTCTTACATTTAAAAAGAAAGAAGAGCATAAGAATTTGAATAATTCGTACTTTGGTCATGTGAGAGAAAGAAAATGCTTTCTTGGGAAAGAAACTCAAGCAGCTGTGGAGCTCACTCTCCACATTTATTTTGTTTATTCAATAGGGAAATTTGCATAACAAAAAGGAAGCCAAGTGCTAATATCCAAGACAATGAGGAAAAGGACTTGAAGGCATATCAGAGACCTTTGCAGCAGCCTTTCCCATCACATGCCCTGAGCCCCAAGAGGAAAGATTGTCTAGGCAACACTCAGGGTCTGGTTGCCCTGCACAGTGTCGGGACACTGTTCTTCACATCCCAGCCATTCCGGCTCTAGCATCAGCTAGATGGGGCCCAGATACAGTTTGGGCTGCAGCTCCAGGGGACAAAGGCTGACATAAGCATTGGAGGTTACCATGTGGTGTTAAACCTGTTGATGAACAGAGTGCAAGAGTGGATGAGTCTTGAGACTCTAACTCTTGGCAATCTACTGGCAGCTTGCACCCTCAGCATGGAAAAGTTGCAGTGATTCAACAACTGTGTGAGCAACCTCCAGGGCTGAACCCTGGAAAGTCATGGGTACAGAGATATCCAAGGCCTTATAAGCCCACTGCTTGTACCAGTGTGTCCTTAATGTGGGAAATGAAGTCAAAGGAGATTATTTTGGAGCTTTAATATTTAATGAGTGCTCTGCTGGATTTAGGACTTGCATGGGGTGTTTAGTCCCTTTCTTTTGACATGTTTCCTTTTGGAATGGGAGTATTTACTCAATGTCTGTACCCTATCTTGCCTTGGAAGTAACTAACTTGTTTGTGATATTACAGGTTCATAGGTGGAAGAGACTGGCCTTGTCTCAGATGAGATATTGGATTTTGAACTTTTGAGTTAATGCTAGAATGACTAAGACTTTGGGAAACTATTGAAAAGGCATGATTATATTTTGCAATGTGAAAATAACTTGAGATTTAGAGGGGCAGGGATGGAATTATATGATTTGTATTTGTGTCTCCGCACAATTTCATTTTGAATTGCAATCCTCAGTGTTGAAGGTGAGACCTGGTGGAGGTGATTGAATCATGGAGATGATTCTCTTGGTTTGACAACATTGCCTTTGGTGTTGTTCTCACAATACTGAGTGAGTTTTAGTGTGACCTGGTCATTTAAAAGTGTGCGGTGCCTGCCCCCTTCCCGTCTCTTGCTCCTGCTCTGTCCATGTGACATGCCTGCTTCCTCTTTGCCTTCTACCATGATTATAAGTTTCCTGAAGCCTTCCCAGAAGTTGAGCAGATACCAGCGTCATGATTTCTCTGTGACCTGCAGACCTGTGAGCAAATTAAACCTCTTTTCCTTATAAATTACGTGGTCTCAGGTATTTCTTTATATTAATAGCAATGCAGAAATGGTCTAATAAAGTAATTTACCATGAGCAAGTAGGCTTTTTCCTGGATACAAGGATGGTTCCACATAGGCAGGTCAATAATTGTGAATCATCACATAAACAGAATTTTTAAAAAAGCTGTAAAATCTTCTCAATAGATACAGAAAAACATTGAATAAAATTTATAATACTTTATGTTAAAAACATTTAAAAAAACTAAACATCAAAGGAAGATATCTCAAAAAAATAAGAGCCATCTATGACAAACCCACAACCAACATCATAGTGAATGGACAAAGTTGGAAGCATTCTTTCAAGGAAATTAAATAAGACAAGGCTGTCCACTCTCACCACTCTTATTGAATATAGTACTGGAATTCCTACTGAGATAAATCAGCCAAGAAGAAGAAATAAAAGGCATCCAAATTGGAAAAGAGGAAGTCGAATTACTTCTCTTCACTAATGATGTGATTCTATGCCCAGGAAATCATAATAATTTTGCCCAAAAGTCTCTTAGACCTGATAAATGACCTCAGTAAAGTTTTGAGGTTAATAAACCAATGTACAAAAATCATTATCATTTCTATTCACTAATACCTTTGAAGCTGAGAAGCAAATCAAGAAGGTAAACCCGTTTGTAATAGCCAAATAATAAAATAGCTAGGAATACATTTAACCAAGAAGGTGAATGATCATTACAAAGACAACTACAAAACACTACTGAAAGAAATCATAAATGACACAAACAAATGAAAAAACATTTGATGCTCATTAATTGGAAGAATTAATATCATTAAAATATCCTAAAGCAATCTGTACAGTCAATACTATTCCTAGCAAATTACAGGCATCATTTTTTACACAATTAGAAAAAACATCTAAAATTAATATGTAAACAATCAAGAACACACATAGCCAAACAGTCCTAGGCAAAAAGAACAAAACCAGAGGCATCACATTTCCCAATTTTAAACTACTCTACAAGGTGACAGAAAACAAAACAGCATGGTACTGGTACAAAAAAAAAGACACATAGACAAATGAAACCAAATAGAGAACCCAAAATTAAATACACACACCCACACCAACTGATCTTTGACAAAGTTGACACAAATAAACACAGGTGAAACAATACCCTATTTAATAAATGGTGCAGAAGAATGAAGCTAGACCTCTACATCTTACCATATACAAAAAGTAATTCAAGATAGATTAAAGAATTTAATTTAAGACCTCAAGCTATAAAAATGCTAGAAGAAAAAGTAGAAAATACTCTTTTGAACATTGTCCCAGGCAAATAATTTATGACCAATCCTCAAAAAGCAAATGAAGAAAAAACGAAAAAAGAAATGACAATTGAGACCTAATCAAACTAAAAAGCGCTACACAGCAAAAGCAGCAAACAAGCAACAACAACAACAACAAAACTATAAGCAGAGTAAACATATAATCTACAGAATGGGAGAAGATATTTGCAAGTATGCATTTATTAAAGGACTAATATCCAGAATCTACAAGAAAGTTGAACAAATCAGCAAGAAAACTATAGATAACCCCATTAAAACGTAGGCAAAATATATGAACAGACACTTCTCAAAATAAGGCATATGAGCAACCAACACACACACGAAAAAATGCTCAACAGCACTAATCATCACAGAATTGTAAATCAAAATTATAATAAGATTTCATCTCACAAAAGTCAGAATGGTTATAATTAAAAGTTCAAAAACAATATATGTTGGCATGGAATTTGTAAAAAAGGAACACATAAACTGTGGGAGGAAAAGTAAATTATTACAACCACTGTAGAAAACAATATCTAGATTTCTCAAAGAGCTAAACATAGAATTACCATTCAACCCAGCAATCCCATGACTGAGTATGTACCCACAGGAAAATACATCATTTTAATGAAAAGACACCTGCACTCACACGTTTATTGCAGCACTATTAACAATAGCAAAGACATAGAATTAAGCTAAGTGCTTATCAATAGTTGATTGGATAAAGAAACTGTATATGGAATACTACACAGCCATAAAAAAAATAGCATGTTCTCCTCGGCAATGGCGATGCAGCTGGAGGCCATTAACTTAACTGAATTTATGAAGAAACAGAAAACCAAATACTTTATATTATCACTTATAAATGGGAGCTAATCATTGAGTACACATGGACATAAAGATTAGGTCAGCTGATATCAGAGACTTGAAAAGGGAGGAGAGAGAGAGTAGGACAATGGTTGAAAAATTACCTACTGAATACTATGTTCACTGTTTGGGTGATAAGATGAACAGAAGTTCAAACTTCAGCATCATGAAATAAACCCATGAGACAAACCAGTACATGCACTTCTGACTCTCTTTGAATCTAAAATTTAAAATGAAATTAAAATTATAAAAAATAAATTCTAGAGCAGACTGTAACTCAAAAGAAAAATTCTTATGTAGTCAATTATTCAAATTTTCTATTCTTGCTTTATTTTGATAATTTTTTGACACAGAAAATCATCCATTTCAATTAGATTTTCAAACTTACTGGCATTAGATTTACCACAGTATGTTTAAAATTTTATCTCATGTTGTAACCAACATGTATTCTTTTTAATTTTCTAATATTTACATTTTTTGGTAATTCTAATTTTGTTTGTGTAATGTCATATGCATAATTCCTCTTATTTGCATCTGAGCCTTTATTACCTAGCATATAATCAACATTTATAAACATTTCATGGATGTTGCAAAACATACGCTCCCATTTTATGTAATTTAATGTTTACCAAACATCTCTTTTGCCTTATTGGATTTTTAAATTTATCCAAAAACCTTTGTTTGTTCTGAAGCAATTGTATTTTTTATTTATTTGTCTAATTGTCTACTCATGCTTTATAATATTTACCATTTCTGATTAAAAATAGCATGCTTACCAAAAACTTTCTGAAAAATCAGAAAAATTTAAAGTAGAAAATAATAATTATCTATAAACAGATCTCTCAAATGTTGCAAATTTTAACATTTCAATGTATTTTTCTAATTTTTACAAATAAAAATATGTGTACTTATGGCTGAGGCCATCCATACTATATTTATTCACATTTATCCTTAACTTTGCAATCATACAAGAGACTAGAATAAGAATTTATAAAGAGAAGTGTAATAAAATGAGGGTTTAAAATTTTTAGTTTATTTTTTAAAAATTGTAAATTGACAAGTTACAGTTGTGCACAAAGTTTTAGAATGTTGGAAAATATAAAAAAATACAACACAAGTATCACAAGTATCATAAATATACATTTTAATTATATAGTTATGTTGGGTACTAGGGAAGAGCATTTTTAAAGTATGAACATTTCCCATGCAATTTATTGTATTATAGTAATACGTAGGCCAATAACACCATGTTAAGTACATGAGTTCTGGATTCCGACTTTCAGAGTCAAAAATCCTGAAGTTATCATTTATTAGCTGTGTATTTTTGAAAAAGTTACTTAAACTATCTGTATGTGTTTTTCATCTGAAAAGTGGGATTAATTATAGTATCTACCTCATGGGATTGTGAAAATTAAATATGATGCCCTGGTTGAGTGTGGTGGCTTATGTCTGTAATCCCAGCACTCTGGGAGGCTGAGGTGGGCAGGTCACCTGAGGTCAGGAGTTCAAGACAAGCCTGGTCAACATATTGAAACCCCGTCTCTGCTAAAAATTTGAAAAATTAGCCATATGTGGTGGTGCTCACCTATAGTCCCAACTACTTGGGAGGCTGAGGCAGGAGAATTGCTTGAGCCTGGGAAGTGGAGTTTGTAGTGAGCTGAGATCACTACACTGCACTCCAACCTCCAGCCTGGGTGACAGAGTAAGACTCTGTCAAAAAAAAAAAAAAGAAAAAAATGGAAAAAAAAGAAAATTAAATATGATGATCCATGTAAAGCCTCTCAAATAGTTGGATTCAATAAATGACAGCTATTCCTGTTGTATATTTCTTATAATTCATGTGTATGTCTGTGAAATTATCTAGATAATCCAAATCTCAAAATGAACGAGTAAACAATAGTGTTTACTTACCAGCAAGCTTTTGCCCATGTTATGATGCCATATCATTGTTTCTCAAGTCTGTAGAAGCTTTTTTATCTCCACAATTTTTATGATCCATCTTGCCTCACCTCACCACACAAAGGTACAAATTATATACCTGACATTTAAGACCCTTCATATTCTAAACTTCTAACTTTTACAGCATTGTTAATTACTGCTCCTTTCTATATTACTAGCCAAGCTATGGTATTCAGTACTAGGCACTCCTTAGCTTTTTTCTCTTCCACCCCTAACACAGAAGGGTTTCCAATAAGAAGGCTTACTCTTCCTCTGTATTTAGTGCTGATATTGTTTAGATGGTTCATCTGCTTTAAAACTCATGCTGAAATGTGACCTCTAATGGTGGAGGTGGGCCTACCGGGAGGTGTTTGGTTCATGGGACCAGATCCCTCATGAATGACTTGGTTCTGTCTTCAAGGTAATAAGTGGGTTCTCACTCTATGATTTCATGCAAGATGTTTGTTTAAAAGAGTGTGGCACCTTTTTCTTCACTCTCTCTTTCTCCCTCTCTTACTATGTGACATGCCTACTCTCCATTCACCTTCCATCATAATTATAAGCTTCCTTAGGGCCTGGCAAGAAGCAGAAGCTGGCACTATAATTCCGTACAGTCTTCAGAATACCTACTTTATAATGGTAATTCATTTGATAAGTGGCAAATGTTATACCTATAATCTGTGGTAGTATTTAAAGCTTTTGTATTTTTATTTTTGTGGGTGCATAGTAGGTGTATATGTTTATGGGGTACATGAGATGTTTTGATACGGACATGCAGTGTGAAATAAGCTCAGCATAGAGAATAGGGCATCCATCCCTTCAAGCATTTGTCCTTTGAGTTACACAAAATCCAATAACACTTATATTTTTTGAGATGGAGTCTTGCTGTGTCACCCAGGATGTAGTGCAGTGGCACAATCTCAGCTCACTGCAACCTCCATCTCCCGGGTTCAAGTGATTCCCTTACCTCAACCTCCCAAGTAGCTGGGACTACAGTTGCACTCCACCATGCCTGGCTAACCAATAACACTCTTTAAGTTGTTTTAAAATGTAAAGAGAGACAGCATATCTGATTATGCATAAATGACATTTAAGATCACATAAATTGTTACAAGAATGATATTTCTCCCATTTTTAATCTGAATCCCTTCCCATTTTTACCAAAACTATCAGAAGTTTAAACAGTCTTTCATCAGTATTATGAGATTCTGAATGGATTCTGTGTGGATTTTGCTAGTGCCTTGCAGAGATTTTGGGGGCAATGTTTAGCTTTAGTTTTGACTTTTTGAAAAACTAATTAAAGGATATACGTTTTGATGTCTTGTTTGGTCTCTAAATTATGTCATTGTGACAAGCATAGGAATAACTGTTAAAATTGTTGTTTATTGTAACACCTTAAAGCGATTTTACTGATTTCTTGCACTACTATATCATCAGCTGAAACACTGTCACCTTTTCTTTTGGCATTACGTAAGATATCCCTTTTAAAATTAAAGAACTGATTGTCAATTGCTCGAACGGTTTTATGTTTTTCTCTCTCACCACATTGCGATTCACATGTCAGAAAAAGCTCAAATATCCCACTTAAACGGTAGTCAAAATAAAAAGCATGTTGTTTAATTGGCCCACTATTCCATAAATCTTGTGCTTGAAGCACTACCTTTTGTCAACCACTTGAAAGGAGGGAATATAAAATGTGACTCTTAAGAACTAGGTTCCATTTCTCCACAGACATAGCAGGATGTGAAGTTCCAAATAGGTTTCTTCCAAAGTCATCTCCTTAGAATAGGACTGTCTATGTAGTCATTATGATAATGTTGCCATTAACTACAAGCACACCTGGAAACCCTCCTAAGGAAGTGTCATTAGATCCAGATTAACCAAGTACAAGGAAAACCAGTCAGTCACTTTATAATTGCATAACTCTTTCTTTTCCCAGTGAGAGATCTTTAAAAAAAATCTCCTTTTTTTGCTATTCATTCTTCCACAGCAACTCATTCAAATGAACATTCTCAGAACTACTATTTCCTTCCTCCTCCCTGCACAACAAATGTCTATGCTATTTATATTGCAGACATAAAAGATAAGAGTGATGAGGTGAGCTTCATACATTTCAACCTGATAAGCTGAGGGATTGTTTGTATTCAAATTCTTTAAAATGATGCTGAAACAACACCCATAACATTTGAAAAAAATAAGATAAAAAGATTGCCAGAAAGAGGTCATACGCTTTTCTTGTATTTATGATGTAATAATACTTTTTGCTTCTAATGGAGATATTGTCAGTTATGCTCGCAGAAATCTTCTTAAAAGTTTCTTAAAATAAATTTGTGTACAATAATATATAGTATTATTTAGGAAAAGTGAGCTTAGGTGAACTCCAAACACATTTCAACATTTTATAGAATGTTTATCAGTCTATTTTTGTAGGGTTTTTTAAATCTACTTATGGGCTTTGTATGACCTGTATCATGCCTTAAAATACACAATTTTTTTTAGAAATAATGAATTATTTGAGTTTTCTCATACTCCTTATCATCAGGATTCTGTACCTTGGAACAGTATTAGGACAACACATCTATTTACCACTTAAGACCTTGCAGCCTGAAGCTGGACATGCCAAAGGCACAACATACAGATTTTTTAGAGAATTCCAGGCAAATCATGTTGAAATGGCCTTGATCTCAATTGGCTTAGCTTTAGTCTGTGTCTTCATCATTGGGGGTTAATTTAGTATAGACCTAATAAATATAACAACAAAAACAAGGGAATAACATAAGCATTTGTGGTGTATTATACTTGACCAATTTTAGCTAACCACTGTTGATCCTGAGACAAATTGCTTAACCTCTCTGAGGTTCCGTTTATTCATTTGTATTGGCAACTTCCACAGGTTTATTAGGAGGGCCGAATGAGATGTTATGTGTGGAAGAGTGGGGAGGGTGGCGAGGGATAGAAGACTACAAATATGGTGCAGTGTACATTGCTCCAGTGATGGGTGCACCAAAATCTCACACATCACCACTAAATAACTTACTCATGAAACCAAATACCACCTGTACCCCAACAACATATGAAAAACAAGTGAAAACCCAGAGCACAACAGGCATCCAACACATTTTCAAGGAATGAATGTATTCCATGCTTTTCTTTAGTAACAGGTTTGTGGTTCTGAAATTTATGCACATACTGCCTCAATTCTTCACACTGTCTTTCCTGCTAGAAAAATTTACCTGTTAGAAAGGCTAGACATTTTACTTTCACTCTAGAAATAAAGGCCTTTATATGAAAGTTATTTTTTAACATGCTAGGAAAAATTCACATATTTACTGTTCATTATTGACAATAACTTATTGAAAAAAAATTAAGGGAAACTATTCAAATTTTATTTATCTCTGTAAAACTTGATCTAGGTTTCTTAAAATAAAAAGTGTCTTGAATTTCAAAGAGGAAGCAGGTAAACCTATTTTCTCTTCCTCTCTCACATTTTTCACACTCTGCCTTCATCATCACACCCCTGTGACTATGAATATCACACAAGCAAATACTTATTTCTGCTGTTTACTAGGTTCATATAAAGAAATTGGCAATTCTGGCCTTTAGAAGAAGACAAAGAACATAGGTAAACAAAGTTATAATTAAAGAGATATTTTTAATTTTAGCCAATCATTGAAGAACCGCTCTCTCGCTCATGAGGCGGGAGCGGGTCACAGAACTGCTATGGCGGGATAGTTGGTCACGAAACTCTGAGGCCATAAAGTAATAAAGAATTGGATCCAAAAGGCAGCAGATACTTGCAAGACACAGGCAAAAAGGGTGGAAATACAGTGCGATTCGGACAATAGGACAATTGCTAATGATGGTTTCCTTTACCATGGTGTAAAAAATAAAGTTAATATGATAGGGAGTGAAGCAGATGAAGAAGACTGCAGCACACATGAACACCATCCGCACTGCTTTTTGCCTCTCACTCATCCCTTGGAAAGCCCCTGGTGGCTGTCTCAAGGATATAGTAGTTTTCCAGGTACACCATGCGATGATGATGACTGGGATCACAAATCCTGCAAGCTCAGCAACTGTAATCATCCCAACCAATGCGACTGCATTCATTTGCTTGTATCCAAGATCAGCAAAGCAGGACTTGTTGTTGTTCTCTAAGTCTGTGCTTCTCAGGATGGGAAATGGCAAACAGGCAGTCCCCCACAATGATCCAGATGGCAGCACTGATGCCCACATCATACCTACGCTTCCAGTCTCTGGCCCTGAAGGGCTTGAGGAGAAAAAGCACCTCTGAAGACTGATGCACGTCAGGAAACAAATGCTGGCATACATGTTGAGATACTTTAGGTAGAAGCAGAGCAGGCAAAGGGCTCTCTGGAAAGGCCAGTGGTGGCTGATGTAATAGTAAATCCGGAGGGGTAAAGATAATACGTGAGCAAGGTCAGCCACAGAGAGGTTGATCATGAAAATTATGGCTTTATTTTTGTTGCTAATGAAGCGGCATAGAACCCACAAGGCTGCACTGTTAGCCAGAAGACCAGGAATGAAAATGAGGATATAGGTGGTTGCATAGAGGGAGTATTGAAATTTCACATCAGTGACATTACAGTAAGTCTCAGCAGTGCTGGTACTGTTGCTACGCATCTTGAATGTTTCAGTATATTCGTCAAAGTAGGCCATGGATTTACAGTTCCTGTCCAAAGTAAAACAAAATAAAGAGTATAATGGTTAGTTAGTTCTTTAGCTAACACCTAGATCTCTCTTTGATACTTACGGAGGCACAGAGTATTAGAATTAGAAGAGACCTGTTTACATATAAACAATTAGAGGCTCAAGGAAGATACAGTATTGATCCAAAGTCACCCTATGTAATAGTTAAGGAACCATAAAATTGCCCCACAACTGCCCTCCCAGATTCTCTAAGGTGTATTTTACAGGCAAAAATGTCTTGAAATATTAAATTTTTTATTCTCACCACAGCAAAAACAGTATAGCATTTGAGTGTATTTATTTTGCCTCCAAATTCATCTTGTCCAAAGCTCTGGTTAAAATGAATACTACTCACACCCAATTGCAATGGTAGAAATTCAGGCTCATCTTTTATGTTCCCTTGCCTGTCCTCCTTTGTCTGCCATTTTGCCCATTGGGTCCTGGCTTCTTCTTCTTCTTCTTTTTTTTTTTTTGAGACAGAGTCTTGCCCTGCCGCCCAGGCTGGAGTGCAGTGGCACAATCTCGGCTCACTGCAACCTCCGCCTCTGGGGTTCAAGTAATTCTCCTGCCTCAGCCTCCTGAGTAGCTGGGACTAGAGCTGTGTGCCACCACACCCGATTAATTTTTTGTGGTTTTACTAGAGACAGGGTTTCACCGTGTTAGGCAAGATAGTCTCGATCTCCTGACCTCATGATCCGCCCACCTCAGCCTCCCAAAGTGCTGGGATTACAGGCATGAGCCACCATTCCCTTACCCTGCCTTCTTATCTTGGAACCCCAGCACTTGGAGAATGGTCCCTACCTCCAAAAGCCTGCATTGTCAGTGTCCTGGCTGATTTTCAAAACCTGAGAATGTGGCCTCATTATTCTCAACCTAATTGCTTGTGACTCAGAGGTTATCCTGCAGTTTGTCTCTCTCCCTAGGCTTGGGTATCCAAATTTACATAAGAAAGCTTTAATAATATATGAATTTATAAGCTGAAATAGAGTATTTTCCTTCTTGAAAATCTTGAAGGGGAAAAGACCAATTCTACCTGTAAGTAGAATCGTGCACTGCTGTGGCAACACTGACACGGCAAGTTATCCAACAGTCACAATGAACGCTGCTTTGGGCACTAGCAAAATAGGATCACTAAAACCACTTTTTGAAGACAGTTTAAAATGTAATGCTTTCTTTATTCATTAATCATTATGAAGAGATTCCTTCTTTTTTGGGCTTTCTTAATCATATTTTATGATTTAGTATTATTTTTAGTATGTGTTATATTAAGGTATATAAAGAGTAGAGTAATCTTTAGAGATTATCAGAGGCTGGGCATGGAATTATGCTGATTGCCTCCAGAAAAGAATGGTAGGAGAGCAACAGATTCCTCATTTTGCTTTAACTATCTTGTAGAATTTCAGACTGGGAAGGACCTTTGGAAATCATTAAATTCAGCCTCCACATAATAGAGAGAGAAGCAAGGCCCAGAGAGAGGAGATTATTATAGGCCACACAGCTATTAATGGAAGATCTGAGACTTGAAATGGGAGGACAAGGGGCCTTGCCTTCGTGTATACCCTTCTCCTTATCTTTGTTTTTCTCCCCCAAGACAAAGTTCACAAACATAACTTCTGTGCATGTTGCAGGAATGTTTATTGTATTTCAAGTTAGAAGTGGAAAAAAATAATGTACTGAGATTGTTTCTCAGATGGGGAAGTGTTTTTGTTGTTTATTGTTTTTATTTTGTTTTGTTTGAAGTAAGCTTAGAAAAAGCAAAGGAGCAACCTGGTTTTAGATTCTCCCCATAAGTAGCAGAATGGCTTCCTAGATGGTATTAAGTCCTACTGCAGGAAATAGAGTTGTGATAACAAAAACAGAACCTCAAGTAATAAATTTACAGATAAAAGAGTATGGATGTTATGAGCTGCTATTACTGTAAATAATACTTTTACTTTCCCCCGTTCTATATCTCATCTCCCTATTTGCCCTCTTATTTTTTATATGTCTTAAATAGGCAGTCATTTTGCTTATATATGTGTTACTTAGAATGGAGGGTAGAGGGGCACTCACAGGTAGAAAGACAGGAAATAATTATCATGTCGTGACCATCAAGGATGTATCCCAGAATCTGTAATGGAAGTTTTGAAGCATATTATTTAATTTAATTTTCACAACTGTTCTAAGATGTAGGAACTATTATCACCCTATGATCTAGATGAAAAAACTGAGCTTCAGAGACATTCAGTAAATTGCCTTAAATAGCAAAGCAAAAAATGGTAAAGATAAGATTTACTATCATTCCTGGCTTGCTCTGAAGCCTGTGCCACTTTCCTCTCCCCTGACTAGGAGAGACTACTTAGTAGAATAAGGCTGTCTTAACTATCACTCCACATGCCTTTGCATGTTCATAGCTTAGCTCCCACTTCTAAGTGAGAACACCTGGTTTTTGGCTTTCCACTCCTGTGTTACTTCACTTAGAATAATGTCCTCCAGCTCCATCCATGTTGCTACAAAAAACATTATTTCAATTTCACTGTGACATGTGAAGAGCACATTGTGGTAGAACCATTCTAATCCCATAGTAGGAACTTATAATCACATAGCACTAGAATTCCCCTAGTTAGTCAGTCAGAATAGAACTAAGCACCTGTCCCTACTTATGCAACACAGTTCCCACACCAACACCTACTTTGATTGCAGTATTGGCACTGCTTCTGCTATTATCTATTGTCCACACACAGGCTGTGAAAGAGCAAAGAAAGAGCATCAGTGCATTACAATTTCAAGAACTGAGAATGTTCATAACCCTACCCTCCTCCAGTCACACTTCCACTTTTGCACTTAAAAGAAATGGCTATTTGTTTTAGCTTCACTGGTGTAAAAAGTTTCAGTTACTAAAGGGGAATGTTCTGTTAATACCTCCTTGTTAAAAAACGGAGCCCAATTATGTGAGAACAGCAAGCTAGTGGTCAAGTTCATACCTGTGTTGTTGTTTTTCCCCCCCCTGTGGGTTCTTATGCCTCTGCAATTCACAGTTCATTGTGAGCTTAGAGATTTGCATGGCTTCCTTCCAAAAACCTCTTTTCTGTTTCAGTCTGAAGAGAAGGTAAGAAGGTCCCCCCGCCAAATCTTCTTAGTGACCATTAAATGTAAAATCCCCATGATGAGAAGAGGCAGAAGGTATTTATTTAGAGGTTGAGCAAAAATGTAGACTCTCAGAGAGGGAACATTTAGCTTGTTGTGGACAATTGTGTCATTTCTGAAATATAAGAAAAGAGAAGCTAAGAAGCCACTAACAAGAAAATGCTGGATGGAAGGACTAAAATCAGAGTATGCTCCTTCTCTCTGTTTCCCCACTTCGTTTCTCTCTCTCTCTCTCTCTCTCTCTCTTCTCTCTTCTCTCTCTCTCTCTCTCTCTGTCCCTGTCTCTTTCTCTTCATCTCTCTGTCTCTCTATGACTCTGGCTCTCTTGTTGCCCTATTTGTGGGCAGTTTGTTCCCTTTGTGTTGCCAATTTCTCTCCCCCTTCAATCTAGACATATTTGTGGTTCCTGTCTCACAGGGATGTGAGATTAGTGATTCATTCCTGAGTCTGTGCTTCCCTTTTCAGTCAGTGCCCTGGCTCCTCTCCCAGACACTCAAGCTGAAAATTAGGGAGTAATTCTGACCCTTGCCACTATATTTCCTCCCATGGACAATAAAAGCCCAGGTGATCCTTCCTTTCATGTAAAATGCTCTCTAATCTATCTCCACCTCTACTGTCACCATCCTAATCCAGGCTACTGTCATCAACCCTATTGACTATTGCAACAGTTCCCTTACTGAACTGTTTACATTCCAGTCCTTCCTCTAAAGTTCATTCCCCATACCATGTCTAACGTTAACATTAAATATGACTACCACTTATTTAGGGGTGCCATTTATTTACAGGCTAAACACTTTATTCATTTTCTCATTCATCATCACAGGAGCCCTATAATTATTTCCACATTGCAGATGAGAAAATTGTGGCTCAAAGAGGTTAAATAAGTTGTGCAGAAGTCACAAAATTCACCTCTGGTTCCTTTTAATCTCAGTCTGTGGGTCTGAGAGGCCTTAACCACCAACTCAATCTAGATAACCCTATACATCATTACACACTCTCACACTCTCTATTCTTTCTCTTTGTAGCATCAACATTTGTAATTTGGGTTTTTAAAATTTGTTTATTGGTTATTACTCTCACTATGCTGGTAAGTCCATCAGAGCCACAAAAAGATCTCCTTTGTTCATCACTATATAGTCGGGACCTGGCCTAGTAAGCATTCAAAGAATATATAAAAAGTATAATTGAACTGAATTGCTTACATAATAGTTCAAAGTTTCTGTTTAGAAGGATTAAGCACAAATAAAAAAACCCTTGATACATCAACTAATACATTTCTGATGCCTACCATTTCCCTAAAAGGTTGTCTTCTGACATGGGCTGCACCTATCAATATTCCCTACACCTATCTTTTTCACCTCAAAAAAGCCATACCTGTAGAGGCCTGAGAAAGAGAAAATGAATCAATTTAGAAGTCACAGGTGGTCAGACATATCCTATAGGTAGAAACTAGGTAGCCATAAGTTAACTAGCCATAATAGATTTCAAACATTCTATGAAAGCAGTAACAACATTTCTGTGGGAGCAGAAATAACACCTGCGTAGAACAGAAAGATCGGAAGTAAATTTTTTACTAAGCAGGTTTGGGAGTGGGCAGGATCATGGAAGATTTTTAATGCACTTCATAAGGAATCATCAAAGGATTCTGCGAAGATATGTGATATCACCATATTTATGTTTTAGAAAGGTCAGGCTGGTGGCCAGGCACAGTGGCTCACACCTGTAATCCCAGCATTTTGGGATGTCCAGGTGGGTGGATTGCTTGAGCTCTGGAGTTTGAGACTAGCCTGGGTAACATGGCAAAACCTTGTCTCTACAGAAAAATATAAAAATTAGCTGTGTGCAGTTGTGCACGTATGTGGTCCCAGCCACTCAGGAGGCTGAGGTGGGAGGATCGCTTGAGCCTCAGAGGCAGATGTTGCAGTGAGCCGAGATTGCACCACTCCACTCCAGCCTGGGTGACAGAGCAAGACACTGTCTCAAAAATAAGTAAATAAATAATATTTTAAAAATAAATAAATAAGTAATAGAAAGATCATGCTGGCAACCCTGTGGAAGAAGAATTTTAAAAATGGGACACAGGGAATCCAAATCACTTTGGGAGTATGTAGGAAGACCAACAGTTCAGGTTTGCCTGTGACTGAGGGTTTTTTGGGACATAGTATTTTCAGTGCTAAAACTGTGACAGTCCAAGGCAAAGGGAATAGTTGATCACCCTATTATATTAAAATTTAAAGTAAAAGTCAGATATGGAATTGAGTAATCTTGAAGACTGCTTGAGGAGTCAAAGATAATTTCATTTATAAAATGTGAAATGTTATAAAAAGGTATCACAGTTTTGCATTTTTCCAGGGCAGCTTCATATGTAGCTACTAATAGCATCCACTTCTGCTGACAATCTGAATCAATTCACCTCTTTCTTATTCCAGTATTTTTCAATGTTGTACTATCTGCCAACTCTCATCAATTCCTAACTCTTCAAATGGTTTTCTTTCTCTGACATAATGACTGAGCTTCACTACAAATTGCACTATACTAACTTGCATCATACATTTCCAGAAATCTTCAATATCTAAATGTCTCCATTTCTCCTAGCCTCACATAGCATCCTCCCTCATCTTATTTCCTCCTGTGTCTAACCCAGAATAAATAGTTGGCCAAAGTAGCCACTCTTACACAAGAATATACAATTTCTTTGTTCTCCATTCTTCTGCTGCACCAGCCTGGCAAGGCCCTAATCCCAGGTTAAGTCCATAACCCATATTCTTTCTTACTATCCAAATGTCTAAATTTTCCTGTTAAAATACCAGTGTGCTTTTTAAATGGCAGAAGTAGAAATTAATGATCTCCAGTCTAAGATTTTTTTCCTCTAGTTTCTTTTTGCATGAGCCTAATTAGCATCTTCTTCTATTCCCATGGTGGCTAATCAGCCCCTTCACTATTCTACTAAAGCTCTTCTCTCTCTCCTGTTCTCCATCCCCCACTTTTTTCAGAATATTATTTGTTTTACCTCTTAGCTCAAAGAGTAAATTAAGATTACTAGGTGAGAAGAAATCAACTTCATCTATTGTCCTTTCCCAACACACACAATTTTATTTATAGCTGCACTCTTCTTACTTCCCAGCACAGCTGTCCTTCCTGTTACTCCAGATGAATTATCACACTCTTCTTACCTCCCTCAGGATTCTCTTTCACTGATTGCTTCCTTTCACTACTAGAAAATCATGGTTTCCTACACCCTCAGCTAGATCTTTGTCATCAAGTCACTCCAGCTCCCAAGGTAATTTTCTTGTCTATGCACCTTATTCTAGCACTTTGTTGCCTTCCTGCTCTTCTCTTAATAGTTTTTTAAACCAATTTGTTCTTTTCTTCACTTTTTATCCATTCTTTAATGCACTTCAAGGTGGCATACATGTCCACACAACCTCACTTCAGTCAGTACTTCTGTGGCTGTGAATTACTCAGACAGAGGTGAGACAAAATTCCCAGTGCCTCCAATACCAGCCTTACAGAAGTAATTACTCTTGGTATCTCTAGTTGGAAGTGCTCTCTACAGAGCACATACTTCCTATTTCAAAGATCAGGACCATTGATAGAGATGTCTTTTCACTTGAAAGAAGGGTCTGTTGATGAGTGCCAAATCCTGAAGGGAATGACCAGCATAGAGTTTTAATCTAACAAGAAAAGCGGAAAAATCAGCCACCATCTCTGAACCAACAGGATTCACTTACAATCTGTGACTCTAAATACTATACAGCCATACAAAGAATGAGATAATTTCCTTTGCAAGGACATGGATGGAGTTGGAAGTAATTATCCTTAGCAATCTAATGCAGGAACGAAAAACCAAGCACCACATGTTCTCACTTAAAAGTGGGAGCTGAATGATGAGAACACATGGACACATAGTGAGGAACAACAAACACTGGAGTCTGTTGCGGGCTGTGGGGTGAGAGAGATCATCAGGAAAAATAGCTAATGGATGCCGGGCTTAATACCTAGGTTATCTGTGCAGCAAATGACTGTAACACACATTTACCTATGTAACAACTCTGCACATCCTGCACATGTACCCCTAAACTTAAAATAAAAGTTGAAGAAAAAAATGGGGAAAAAACAAAAAGAAAAATCAAAGTGTGGCTCTAAGGATGTTCCTGATATTAAGAATGTCACAAAGTTATGACTAAAACACCATCAAATTCCTCTTAACCTGGAGCCCTTTCATAGGTCAGTATTTTACTTCTGTCTCAATATCACATCTCAACTCCCATTTTATCCTCACATTGAGCAGCCCTACTCTCACTCCCCTCTTCTTCGAACTCCTACTGAGTTTATAGGCTCAACTGTGAGAATGCAATCTTGCTGAGGGAAGATTCTGCATCTTAGACTTTCCTATCATTCACTTTGTCTAGCAAAGGGTTAGGCATGCAATAGGGGTTAAGGTCAAATGCATTGGTTTATAAAGGTAAGACTATGGAGCATAGGCACATATTAGCAGAGCCTTAGGCATTTTTACTTCTAAAGTCTCTCCCATGAACCACTCTCCCAAGTGACAGCCATATTTTTTCCCCTTTCTGCTACTGAAGAAAATGTGGTCAAAGCAAGAATAATAAGGTTTTGGTCTAAGAAATCTGGACACCTAAGAGCTCCAAGTAGGCAATCCAGTTTTCTATTTGAAATCCAACAGGAATCCCTTAAGCTTAATTAGGAAGTGGATCACCAAAAACTTTATTTTGTGGAAATAACTAAATGTTTTCTCAGAATACAAAGGTATGGCAGGTCTTTAAATATGATTCATAGGAGCTCAGTCTAAAATCTTAGTAGGTACCAATATCATCTACCTAACAGCAGCCACTCTTCCCAATGAACTAGCTCAACATTATGGTTTTCACAAAGGTACAGCCAAAGTGAGCTTATGTTATTATGGCATCAGAATTTATATCAGTTTCCTAAAGTCCCAGTGAAGAAATTTCCACATCCTGTCTGTCACTAGCTAAGTGCTATTCGTATGTTACCTTTAATCTTTGTAGGAATTCTGAGTTAATTATTATTATACACTCCTACAGATTAGAAAATGGAGTCTCAGCAGGTCAGAGTTGTTATGATTTCAGCTGTAATAAGACTTTTCATAAGCACAGAAAGCTAAAATAACTTTTAATTGAATAACTTGTTATATG
Source organism: Ateles fusciceps (assembly GCA_036589455.1). Lineage (NCBI taxonomy): Eukaryota > Metazoa > Chordata > Mammalia > Primates > Atelidae > Ateles > Ateles fusciceps. Next base: position 136,772 of record JAZHEH010000920.1, on the reverse strand, counting down.
GACAGAAACATATTTTAAAGTGGTATTTCTATGGATAAGACTGTTCCTCAAAGATAAAAAAAAGCTATTGTTCTCAGTTCTAGTTCTAGCAGTTTTATGCATATGCACTATACATATATGGCATATTGCTGCACACCAGGTTTCAGGATAGAATTATATAAAAACTAACATTTTTTGTGGAGTTGTGCTTATGAATTCAAATCATAATAAATCTGTAGATAGAAGTACTGGAACAATTTCTTTTCAACAAAAGTGATCTGAATAGCACAGGACTTGTTGTAGGATAGAGAAGACTTAAAAGCAGTAGAATATCTTGAAAAGAGTACTGGATTTGGAGCTAAGATACTTAGATTTCAGTAATATTTACTCTTTGTGCTGCTCTGATATGCTCTTTTCCCTTCTCTGAGTTTCATTTCCTCATTATTAAAATAATATGATTTGAATGACATGAACTTTAACTTCCTTCTAGCTCCATTTGGCATAATTTTATGAGAGTTCCCCCTCTGGACACTGCCCCTAACCAATACCATCACCACTGCCACTGCCGCCACTTATGCAGCTGGTACCAACTCTATAAATCTTCACTCTCAATCTTCCCTGTCTTTTCACCACCCATCATTAAGTCACTGGCACCACAAAGTAAACATGTTTATCAAATTTACTTCTTCATTTTATTTAATGCTGAGGCCTGTCTGTGGGCTTGTCATCCTGGGAGGAGAATTAAAAATTAAACAGAGAAGAAAGTTGCTGATGGGGGCCCCTCCCACTCTCTAGAGGACAACTTTTACATGTCATCTGGGAAATTAACTTGCTTTGCCTCATCTTACCTTTTTCTTTTATTTTTTAGCCACTGAATTTCACATGAATTATCCAAGCCAATCTGATCTCCGTGACTCTGGTGTTTTTGATTCAACAGCTTACAACCAGAACCAAAAAGTAGCAGCTAGAATTGGGAACTCTGCTGTTTCCTGAATAAATCTACATCAACTCCAAATAAGCCTGTATGACATCAGAAACACGCAGATCTGGACACATCCTGCAAGTATAGACATTTTCTTGTTAGAGGAAGTGAAAATTATTTTTATCCTTAAAATGAATTAAAGCAATTAGACCATTAACAAAACAACAACTTAAAGTTTGAATTTGAATTTTCAGGCATGAATCTTTATTGGATTTTCAATCATTTAGGAAGGTGGCCTAATTAAATATCATTTTGCAATTGTGGCAGCATTTTATAGGTGGAAATAATCATGCTCTTTGGGAAGTCCTGGTATCATATCATGTCTCAGTTGTTGGTTTTCTGGCCTGAAACAGTTTACTTCATATCCCCGGGCTTCAGTTTCCTCTTTTGTAAAATTAGAATAGTTCCTGCTACATAAATTGTATTGAATATTAAAGAAAAATGTGTGTGAAAATAATAATCAGAGTAAACAGACAACCCACACAGTGGGGAAAATATTTGCAGACTATGCATCTGACAAAGGACTAGAAACTAGAATCTACAAGGAACTCAAACAAGTCAGCAATAGAAAAACAAATAATCCCATTAAAAAGTGGGCAAAGGACATAAACAGATATTCCTTAAAAGAAGATATACAAATGGCCAACAAACATGAAAAAAATGCTTGACATCACTGATCATGAGAGAAAACCAGAGTGAAATGGCAACTTACTGCAAGAATGGCCATTATTAAAAAGTCAAAAAACAGTAGATGCTGTTGTGTATGTGGATAAAAGAGAATGCTTCTATGTTGCTAGTGGGAAGGAAAATTAGTACAACTTGTATGGAAAACAGTATGGAGATTCCTTAAAGAGCTACAAGTAAATCTGCCATTTGATACAGCAATCCTACTAATCGCAATTGCAAAGATGTGAAATGAATCTATGTGCCAATTAACTAACGAATAGATAAAGAAAATGTGGTATATATATACTATGGAATGCTCCTTAGCCATAAAGTGGATTGAAATAATGTATTTTGCAGTAACTTGGGTGGAGCTGGAGTCCACTATTCTAACTAAAGTAGCACAGGAGTGAAAAACCAAAAGCCACATGTTCTCACTTATAAGTGACAGATAAGCTATGGTTATACAAATGTATACAGAGTGATAAGTGGATTATAGAGACTCAGAAGGGGGAGGCTGAGACAGGCTAGGCACAAAAATATTACACATTAGGTACAATGTATACTACTCATGTGGTGGGTGCACTAAAAATCTCAGAATTTACTGCTATGTAATTCATCCATGTAACACAAAAAAAGCACTGGTAGTTCAAAAACTATTAAAATATTAAAATACAGATTTAAAAATAAGTATGTGAAAGTACTTATTTTCACATCTGATACACAGTAAGCATTAAATAAATGCAAGTTTGTTTTCTCTTTATTTGTACACAGAGTCATCTCCAAGGGCCTTTGGTTGGATCCTATACATTTCCGGGTTTAGACGTCTCCTAAGAAGTGTAATTGTAACAGAGGACTAGAAGATCTAGAGCAGTAATTTTTAAAGTGAGAGGCAGAAAATAAGTACTACTTGAAAAAACATATTCTTTATCATAAAAAAATTTGAAAAAAATAAAAATGTTATTATTGTTTCTATAATACAAACTGTGAAAGTTACAGATCTACAAAATCTTCTGGCTGTTTGACACTTAGTGCTTGAGAAATGTCAATGTGACAGAGCAGATTTTCCTACAAGTCCAGGGTCTGCTTTCTAGGAAGGCAAGTTCACAATAACCTTGTGGTGAAATATTCTGCTTCTCAAAGGGAACCTTGGCTTTAAAAAGATTGAGAAATGCTGATTGAGTGTCATTGTCACTATGGAAATAAGATTTCGAGCAAGTCTTATCTTTTTTCTTGCATTTTATCATTTTTAAAAAAGGGAAGTTACTTACAAAGCATTTGCCTGTGGTCTAAAAGTTAAAGCTCTCATGAATTCCTGAAATAAATATAATGGCCATTGGGAAAGGATACTTGGTTCTCTTGGAGATCTAAACTACATTTCCAGAGTGTCCTGTCTAGATAGATTTCCCTATTATGGCCCCATTATTCACCACTTCATGACATTTAACTCTTCTTAGATATCTAACAGACTATATCAAATCATTTTATTGCTAGGAAGGAAATTAGAAACCATCTATTCCAAGCCCTATCCCATTATAATAGATAAGATTATTGAGACCCACAGAAATGAAATAACTCACCAAAGACCACACAAGTCATTAGCAGAACTTGAACTATGACACAGACTTCTGATTCCTTGTGTATTGATCTATCTACTTCATCACTCTACCTGTGATACATATGAACTGATACTAGGTAAAAACTTCCCCCACAAAATATGCAGATCTAAAGTATAGTAAACCTTTTGGACAAAGAGCTTTTAAAATAAATCATAGACCACCAGAAAGCCATTGTCCTGATTGTTAGAACTTGTAGAAAGTTTCATTTTACTATAAACATCTCTGTTCTCTTGCTTGAGCCATGACAGAGCTGTAGGAGAAGATAGGCTGGCCTGTCTTTTTTAAGACCCCAACTCACTTACTTTCAAACCAATACCACCCAGAAATGTGTGTACTCATTTGGTGTCTTTGGATTTGAGTAGTCTGTTGTACAACTTGAACTCTACAACGTTCCCAGTTGAGCCCAAAAATAAACTGCATTTGGCCAAGAATCTGTGTTCAACAGGAACCATCGCAAAAACAATTGCACCAAATGTGTGGTCTGATTCTGAGAATACTTTACACCATTTTCCTTCTCTGTATACCTGCATATCACCTGCTTTCATAAGTGATTAATTTTACTGTGTTGCAATTGCTAAGGGACAGATTCTCCAAATAATAGACATTATAATGACGCCACACATCCATTTGAACAACTGAAATAAAAATATTCTCACTTGCAGGATTCTTGGAACTGAGCCTATTTCCCTGAAAAGCACAGCAAAATGTGGTATCAGTCTATCCAGACCAATCTTGGTTCCAGTTGATCTGGCACAGTCTCCCTTAGGGACTCCCTAGCTGAAAGTCTCCTTTCAATTTAGTCATCTTAGCTCAGAAGGAGAGAGGTGCTAGCATTCAGAGTAATAACTGAATAACTGAAGCAATAATAACTGAAAAAAATGAGTGCCTCACTCATGGGCTCTCCTATGAGTGAGATTTTGGAGGCTGAATTTCGGTCAAAATGTAGCTTTCAAAGGATCAAGAACCACTCCAAGCAGACTCTGAAGTCATCTTGGATATTTTCTCCTTTCCTAACCTAAAAAATGACAAAGTCACAAATATGTTTACAGTATTCTCTGGGAGACGCAAACTGCTGTAAGGGAAAGGGAACATGAGTTTAAAGACCCAGGTCCTCGTTCCACCTATACCACTAACAAGCTGAGTGAACATAAGTGTCTTCACTGCTTCTCAGTTTCCCTGACTGTATTGTGAGGAATTTGGACCTCTAAGAGCCCTTTCAGCCCCCAGAATATATTGTCTTATTTTCTACTATTTGTCTCAGTATCTCTGAAAGTTAAATTTTCCAAAGCAAGACTTTTACCCCTAAAAATCTTTTTTCATTATGCAGCTAAATAAATTATACACCATAAAAAATCAAATTGCCTTTTATTGGCTGATATGTCAAGTTGTCCAATGAGTCTCACTGTGCACTTTTCTTACCACTTTGTGCCATCTTCCTTGGTTCCACTCTATAAAGAGCCCTCATTGAAGAGTGAGGTGCATCACAGACTCCATGCTCCTGGCATAATGAAGACGACTGATGGCATTAACCTTAACTCTGGACTCCGGTCAAACTTAACGGTAATTAACTTTGCTCCTTTTGTAAGAGGTCTGAGATGAGAAACCAGGGACAATTTAAATACAGACACTGGCCCCACATCCACCTCTGTTCTGATCTTTACGATCACACCAGTCTTCCCACATGAAACCACCAATCCCCAGGTGCTAGGCATTAACTTACCCTGGAGCTTAGCTGGGATAAGCACTCTTGTTTCTTTGCAGGGAGGAAAGGGTAAAAAGCTTTACTCTGGCAGCATGGATCCTGCTAATAACTGACACATTTGTTGTTGAAAGAGGAAGTTGAGTTTATCTGGTGTCTCACCACAGAAACCTTATTTGCACAGATGAAAGGTAAGTCCCTTGAGCAAATGACGTTACTCAAATTTCATTTTTTTTTATTTAATTGGTGGAGAGAAATTCAAATAGCAGGGAGTCAGAGGCTATACATACTCATGCAATGGCTATATAGCAGCCTTCCTCACCTTATCTCTATCCTTGACAACTGACATACCTAGACTCTCACTAGATTCCAGTAGGTTCCATGGTAAGATGAAATTTTTAGGCAAATCTAAAGAGTGTTTACCTAGTAACAGGAAAGCTGCAGCTTGTGCAAGTCTGATGGGCAAAGGCTGAGGAAACCTAAAAAATACAAGTTAAAATTAGAAACAGTAGAAGTACCTCTGCTTAAGATGTTCCCTCCATCTGGAGTGCTTTTCTCTCAACCCCTTCATCTCAAGGCTCACAATGTAATACATAGTTTGGGTTATTTTTGTATATTTATTAGCCCTTTACTAGACTACACATTGCTTGAGGGCAAAGATCATATCTGACTCATAGCTGTATTCCCAATTTGTCCAGCACAAGGCATTTTCATGAATTGTTATTAAATAAATACATATGGGAATTAATGAATAAACAAATGCTCAAAGAATGCATGAATAAATAAATGAACATTATTGATTACAGAGTCTCCCTTCAGTGTACTAAAATTCTTGTATCTATGTACAGTGTATATGGAGCCTTCCAAAACCATGTGAATACAGAAAGATCACACACTTGAGGAGTATAGTGTCAGACCGAGAGTAGTTTTGAGAAACAAGGTTTAAAATGCAGCACAAACCTCTGTGGATATGTAAGCAAACCACATTCAAAACCCAGGACCAGTAGCTGCAAAGAGCTTTCTGAGTAACAATCTTAGCAAAGGAGACAAAATAATTACTGTAGGATAGGTCAAACTGGAGAATTTTGACTCATGGATAAGACAGATTAAAGAAAAAAGTGGATGAAAACATTCTTACAGGAGGGGCAACCTGGATAAGCAACAAGCTCTTTATAGCACTGGAACCACTAGCAAACTAAGTAGAACCACACCCAACACTCAAAGATGTCCAATACAAATCACAAGAGTGTCAGGTGATGGAAAAGAGAAGCTGTCAGCATCGGAAACTAAGAGCTTGGAAACGTCATAACTTATGAAGACTGGCAGAGGGGAGACGGTACTCATGCTGGCTGATGTATGTCAAATGAAACAAGTTTAATCTTGCAATCCCCTTCTTAATTTTGATTTCAAATATTTATTCAGCTCCTATCTGTTGTTAATTTAGTTTTCTGACTTGGCATCCCTACTGAAAAGAGAATACACTGACAGGCCAATCCACATCTCAGTCCATTTGGCAGTTCTTTTCCTCACTATGGCTAGTATGAGCCACTTTTCTTAGGGTAAGATTCTCCTCTGAACAAACAAAAAAAAAGTTCCAGACCTGTAAAACCCTGGGATAGAGAAAGAAAAATCCTTTTCTTACAATTGGCCATCATCACCACATCCCAACTCATTTCATAGACAAAACCTTCACATCGTGAGAAGGAAGCCTGCCAGTTTACTTCATTTCTGTCTTGCACACAAGTATGTTCTTCTATCACTAAACCTAAAAAGGGAAGTAAAAGAAAACCAGGAAGTCAGTGTCTCAATTCAAATGTAGAAAAATTTTAACTCAAGTAAATTCTGAGTGTTAATTATTGATATGGTTTGCCTCTGTGTGCGCTCCCCAAATCTCATCTTGAATTGTGCTCCATAAATTCCCACGTGTTGTGGGAGGGACCTGATGGGAGATCATTTGAATCATGGGAACGGTTTCCTCCATACTGTTCTCATGGTAGTTAAATAAGACTCATGAGACCTGATGTTTTTAAAAGCGGTTTCTGCTTTTGTATTTTTCTCATTTTCTCTTGCTGCCACCATGTAAGAAGTGCCTTTTGCCTCCTACCGTGACTCTAGGCTTCCCCAGCCATGTGGGACTGTAAGTTCAATTAAACCTCTTTTGTTTCCAGGTCTCAGGTACGTCTTTATCAGCAGCATGAAAATCAACTATTACAATTATAATAAACAAATCTGTGGAGAAACAAAGCAAGCTGATAACCTAAAAATCATCTCCAATTAACTTTTAAAAGAAAGTATTTTAGTTACTAGGTGTAACTTATGGTCCACAAATCATTATAAACTGAAACCAAGTAGTAAGTACCCTAATTATAAGAGTATTAAAAGTAGTGCAGTTGTACTATTTTACCAATAGTTGTGAAATTCTTCCCTTATTCTTATGTATGTCATCAAAGTTTACTTTAATTGATAAATTATATCTCCCATAGGCTGAGGAAGTTCATGATTTCGTGCTTCAAAGTCTTTTAATTTTACCTGTGTATCAATGAATGAGGAGTGATAGCTATTGTCGAGGATATTATTCGTTACCATATATTGTGTTTCCTAGGTAACCCAGAGCTCTATGTGATTTAGTATTAGGAGAAGCTAGATTTTTTTCCTACGCAAATGGTTAGATTTTATTTTTTATGAACACCGACTTTATAATTGGTCATGTGTCTCTTTTACAAAGTCTGAAATCTTGAACCACCTTAGAGTCTACTGGTAGCAAGTGTGGAGATTTTTTATGGTGTGCTTTGTGGGATTCATTTTTATCATATCTCAATTTTTATGCCTTTGCCAATTTTATTATTATTATTTATCCACTCTTAACTTATATTACCTTCTTATAACATTCTTCCTTTGAAACAACTTCCAGTCCTTTCTGGAACATTAGTGGAATCAAAAAATGAAAAATAAAGGACAGAGTGAACTGCAAACCTCAATTCTTTCTTAATTAGAGCTAGTGAAACTAAGGTGCTTCAGATAAACTACCATCAAGAGTTTTCCATGTCTGATTATATATCTGCAGAGTATTCCTATGCGTTTTTAGAAACTAATCATTTAACAAATACTTAATGAATTATAACAATGAGAAATTTCTCCAAAGCTGTGTGAGAAGGCTGGGTTTTGGAAGCAAAAACTATGTTTCCTATCCTCCAAGAGTCCACAGTTTAAGTGACAATTTCATTACTCATAAAATAATTAGAAAATACAGCATAGTATATGATTTACTGTTAATTTGTGTGAAGATTAAGAAGACAAATTAACCATGGGCTGAATCTGTTGGAGGTGATTTTCTGGTCCTTTCTTGATGGGCAAGTTTTGCTTATATCTGTATAACCATGGGCCGAATCTGTTGGAGGTTATTTCTCAAATAACTCTTAAAATTAATCAGCAAAATGAAAGAGGAAATGAATTTTCATGAATAAGAATAAATAAATCTTTGAAGTGGTTCAATATTTGCATATTTTTCATTAAGACATTTTTAGAGTCATATGAGGAAGTATAACTTCTTTCAGGGAAAAAACATACTTTGTAGCTGGAAGAGAGCTTCTTTTTTTCTGAAACCCAAAGGCTTGTTTTGGAGAGAGGTTTAGCACATGGCCAGATCTTGAGGGCCCCTGTGAGGAATCTGTAGTCCTGACAAGAAAAACAATTCACATAATATGAATTTTTAATGAACTGTGTTTCAGAAAATGTTCATAAGAAGAGATTTTATTCAGTCAAATTACCGGCCATTTGGGTCAATGTGCTGTGAATTAACCAGGAAAATGAGATTTCAATAAATTGTGGGTGATCTCTTTGGTGCCCATTTAGTCAAAGCCATAAACAATGAGCAAGAGGCCAAGGAATGAGGCAAAGAATGGCATCTCTTGTCTCAGTTTTATACTTCAGGCATTTTCCTATGAGACTTATTAACTTTCATATGTGTCACCAGGATTGACTATTGGGAAAATAGTGCAATAAGTGAAGACTATATTTGCACCCTATTTTCCCCTGCTAGCCTTTTTGTTCAGCATTCTTCTCAAGAATATGGTAGTTTCCAGACCCTCTGGGTTTCTATTCTTACAAAATAATGCAGTCTGAGTAGGCCCTTCATATTAAAACAGAAAAAAAGTATTTAGGAAGAGAGCACTACAAACACAGAAGAGTAAGTTCTAACTGTCTGCAATTTTAGGCACTGACAAGCAATGGAAGATTTTCCAAATCAACATTCCTCAAATAAGTAATACTTTTTTTTAAAAAAAGTATTTAATGAATACTTCACATATTCATTAAAACAATAAATTTGTTACATGTTAATAAAATTAACATATTTTTATAAAGTATAACTAGTTTAGCAAAATTGAAGAAGAGTGGCATTGTTTTACATTTTTGCAAACTTTTAAATCTCTGGCTTAACAGAAGATAGTTGGATTCTCATATCTTGTTTTGCATTCAATCTGTTGTAATATGTTATTTTAGTTGCAATACTGGGAAAAATCTGGCCTCACATGGGTATGTAGATAAAAAAGGGAGGAGTGTTTTAATAGCCTTTTCAGAAACATGTACAAATTTTTTTCTTTCATACCACACCAAAACTAGATAAGCAGTAGCTTTTTACAAGATAATTGCAGTGTGGATTCTGAAAACATACTGATGAATATTTTCTATTCTATTTCAATATAATTCATTGGTATATGTTGTACTTGTAATAATTCTTTTAAGTGTGCATTATTGATAACAATGTGCTTTGGTCTTTTGGAAAATATTGGTTCACTGATTTATGTAAATGTTGACATAGTTTACCATACAGTATCACAAATACATCACATTTGTTACTATCACTACTAGTCTCACCAGAAAACTAAGTAATAAAAAGCTATGAAATTCATGTTGATGGGTGCAGATTTTTCAAAGTTCTAATTTTCACTTGAAAATTCAATTTTTATAATTGGCAACAAATACTTGTTGTTTGATTTTCCTCAAAGTGACAGACTTACTTCAGTCACTTAAAAATATTTTCCAAATGCAAAAATATAAATAACCAGAATTTTCTTTCAAATCTTCTTTCAAGTAAAAGTGGTGTTCCATGAAAATTATTTCTAATTCACCACAAATCTTATACAAGTATACAGGTGCTTTTCCTTGAGACAACCATTAGCGTGGAGAAGTACTTTACGCATGTTTTCCATTTTTTTACAACTGAATATTAAAAAGGTGTTTACTCTGGGTCAATACTCAATAAAATGGTGAAGTGAGAACATTCAAAACTGCACTCCTGTAAGAAGAAATGAGAACACTGGAGAAATTATCAAAATAGACTTCTTCAGAACTTTGGAAATTAAAGCCTTGCAACAATTCAGAGAGTGTATACTAGAGGAAAAAAATGGCTGAGTATTGGTAAGAACAATGAACTTTGTTGTACTTTAGTTTGATTTCCATCATGCTCTCTCAAACCTTGAAAACCAATAGTTTGCTACCAGAGTGAAAACCAACAATCTGGCAGCCACTGAGGGAGTTAGAGTTAGGTTGGAAGTCTTCCAAAGCAGCATTCCAAGAGAATTGTCACTATTGGACATGTCTGAAAATCCCCTGGAAAATGCCATTAAGAGGGCTTCTTTGACCTGACTCAGAGATCTGCTGTTCTGAACAGCATTTTTCCTGGGGACATTTGTCAAAAATATTGTCAGTAATTGTTTAAGATTTTGGATGCCTAAAGTGGTAGATAATTGGGAAAGGCGTTAACCTAACCAAAATGTTCAAAAAGAAAAGCTAGAGAATAATAAGCACATAAGGGGCTTTGAAAAGCTTCAGCATATTCCTGGAAATATGAAGACTTCACAAATGTGTAAGGCTAGGTGCAGCCCCAAAGCTGTGCACATGCTCAAGAAAGACCTGAGAAGATGCTAAGCTCTCAACTTTGCCTGAACCTAAGATTGCACAAGGAAGAAGTGAAGGGCAAGACAGATTTGAGACTGTTAGGCTGTGTTGAAGGTGTATCACAACATGCACACATATGCTTTTGATAAAGATAGGGAGACATTGACTCTAGGCAATTTCCATTCAATCATTAGATAGATGATCACCAAGCTAACTGAACAAAGACTTTAGTGGTCACATTAAAGAAAATAATTACAGATCTTAAATTAACAATTTACAGAATAAGTTTAGAAAGTCACCAAACAATGATAGCAGTAAACAGAAATTACAGTAACCAGTAACAGAAACATACCTTGAGAAAGAGCAAAATCCAATCACTAGAATAGCCACATTATATAACTTTAGCCATTTACAACAACAAAAAATGAGAAATGTAAAGAACCAAGAAAGTATGGCACAATCACAGGAGAAAATAAAATAATTGATAGACACTGTTCCCAAGGAAGCCCAGAGAGTAGGGTTACTAAACAGAAATTGAGTTAGCTAAGCTGGTACAGTTGCATGAACCTGTACTCACAACTACTTGGGAGGCAGAGGCAGGAGAATCCCTTGAGTTCAGGAGTTCAAGGGCGCCATATGCTGTGATTACACCAGTGAATAGCCACTGCAATCCAGCCTGGGAAACATAATGAGACCTATCTGTATTCAACAAATAAATAAATATGTTGTTTAAAATATGTTCAAGGAACTAAAGGAAAAGCATATCTAAAAAACTAAAGAAAATATAAAAATATCTCAGCAAAGACAGAATATCAATAAAGAGATCAAAGTTTTTTGAAAGAATGATATAGATATTCTGGAGTTGAAAGTACAACACTAAAACAATGTTTACTATATATGCAGAGGAAAACGTTAAAGCATGCAGAAAAAAGAATTAGTAAACATGAAGACAGAATAATTGAGGTTTTCCAGTCTGAAAAATAAACAGAAAAATGAAAAAAAAAAGAAAAGAAAAGAACTCTGGGACTTGTGGGACACCATCAAGCATACCAGTAAATACATAATGGGAGTTCCAGAGGGGAGGAGAGAAAAAGGCAGAAAAAAATTCAAAGAAATATTCAAAGAAATAATAGATGAAAACATTAATCTAATGAAAACATTAAAACGTTGAAAAACATTAATCTACATGTACAAGAAACTTAATAGACTCCAGAAGTGATCAATCAAAGAGATCCACACCTAGATACCACATAATTAAGCTGTTAACATCCAAAACAAACAGAATCTTGAAAGGAATAACTTCTTATCAGAAACCATAGAAGCCAGCTGTCAGTGAAGTGGTATATTGAAACAAATTAAGAAACAACAGTCAGTCAATCATTCTATATAAAGCAAAGCTATTTTTCAGAAATGAAGATGAAAAGACATTCCCAGATAAACAAATTTTGAGATAATGTTTCTAATCAATTCACTATACAAGAGATACTAAAGGAATACAGACACTAAAGTAATAAAAACCCACATTAAAACATCCAAAAGTGCCAGTAAATGTAAGTAAACATAAAAAAGATAACATAACAGCGTATATCTTCTTCTTCCTTCTCTTAACTTACTTCAAAAATAGTGCATCAAATCAAATCAAAATCATCATATTATTCGGCTGTAACACATAGAAAAGAAATATTTCACGATAATAGCGCAAGGAAGGTGAATGGGGGCTCAGATATATTAGAGCAGGAAAATGACTCCTGGTAGTAATTTTAAAACACAGGAAAAAGTAAGGATAACCAGAAATTTCAAATGAGAAGGATTTTATTTAAAAATTTAAGAATATATACATGTTCTCCTCTCTCATCTCCTTTAAAAGACACAAAAACATAACACAATAATGACAACAATGTAATGCTGGATTTATCACATGCATATACCTAATGGATATAATAATAACACAAAAGAGGAGAAAACACAACTATATAATAGTAACATTCTATATCTCATGGAAACTAATTTTGTATAAGTCTAAGTGGAATCTGAAAAAGTTAGAATATACATATGTGTGTATATATATGTGTACATATATATGTATATATATATAGAGAGAGAGAGAGAAAGAGAAACATCAAAAAACCTCAAATATATATATACATATATAGTGAAAACTAATTAAAATGATTTAAAAATTACACTAAAAAGCTCCTCACTTACTGAAAAAATAAATAAATAAATAAAAATTAAGTAAAGAAGGATGTGTCGGTCAAGACGGCAAAATAGGAACAGCTTGAGTCTGTAGCTCCCAGCAGGATCAACACAGAAAGTGAGTGATTTCTGCATTTCCAACTGAGGTATCAGGCTTATCTCACTGGGACTGGTTAAACAGTGGGTGCAGCCCATGGAGGGCAAGCCAAAGCAGGGTGGGGCATTGCCTCACCCAGGAAGTGCAAGGCATTGGAGAACTCCCTCTCCTAGCCAAGGGAAGCCCTGAGGGACTTTGCTGTGAGGAACAGTGCATTCTAACCCTAGATATTATGCTTTTCTCATGGTCTTCACAAACTGTAGACCATGAGATTCCCTCTGGTGCCTACACAACCAGGGCCCTGGGTTTCAAGCCACAAAACTGGGTGGACATTTGGGCAGAAAATGAGGTAGCTGCAAGAGTTTTGTTTTCTTACCCCAGTGGCACCTGGAACGTCAGCGAGACAGAACTCTTCACTCCCCCTAAAAACAAGGCTGAACCTAGTGGGGCAAGTGGTCTAGCTCAGTGGATCCCCACCCAGATGGAGCCCAGCAAGTTAAGATCCACTGGCAAGAAATTCTCTCTGGCAACACAGCAGTCTGAAGTCCACCTGGGATGCTCAAGCTTGGTGGGGGGGGGAGGGGCATCTGCCATTACTGAGGCTTGAGTAGGTGATTTTCTCCTAACAGTGTAAACAAAGCTGCTAGGAAGTTTGAACTGGGCAGAGCCGACCTCAGCTCAGCAAAGCTATTGTAGCCAGGCTGCCTCTTTAGATTCCTCCTCTCTGGACAGGACATCTCTTAAAGAAAGGCAGCAACCCGAGTCAATGGCTTACAGATAAAACTTTCATCTTCCTGAGACAGAGCACTTGGCAGAAGGAGCAGCTGTGGGTGCAGGTTCAACAGACATAAACATCTTGCCTGCTGGCTCTAAAGAGAGCAGTGGATCTCCCCAGTAAAGTACTTGAATACTGCTAACAGACAGGCTGCCTCCTCAAGTGGGTCCCTGAATCCTGTGCCTCCTGATGGGGGAGAAACCTCCCAGTAGGGGTTGACTGACACCACACAGGAGAGCTACGGCTGGCATCTGTTGGGTGGCCCTCTGGGACGAAGCTTCCAGAGGAAGAAACAGGCAGCGATCTTTGGTCTGGAGTGGACCTCCAGCAAACTCCAGCAGCCCTGCAGCAGAGGGGCCTGACTGTTAGAAGGAAAATTAACAAACATAAAGGAATAGCATCAACATCAACAAAAGGACATCCACACAGAAATCCCATCTGAAGATCATTAGCATCAAAAACCAATGGTAGATAAATCAACAAAGATGAAAAAAAAAAAAAGCACAAAAAGGCTGAAAATTCCAAAATACAGGAATCCTCTTCTCCCCAAAGAATCAAAACTTCTCACCAGCAAGGGAACAAAACTGGACAAAGAATGAGTTTGACAAATTGACAGAAGAAGGCTTCAGAAGGTGGGTAATAATAAACTCCTCTGAGCTAAGACAGCATGTTCTAACCCAATGCAAGGAAGTTAAAAACAATGTAAAAAGGTTAGAGTGATTGCTAACTAAAATAACCAGTTTAGAGAAGAACATAAATGACCTGATGGAGCCTGAAAGACACAGCATAAGAACTTTGTGAAGAATACACAAGTATCAATAACCAAATTGATCAAGTGGAGAAAGGATATCAGAGACTGAAGATCAACTTAATGAAATAAAGTGTGAAGACAAGATTAGAGAAAAAAGAATGAAAAGGAACAAACAAAGCCTCCAAGAAATATGGGACTACATGAAAAGAACAAACCTATGTTTAATTGGTGTACCTGAAAGTGATGGGGTGAATGAAACCAAGTCGGAAAACACTCTTAAGGACATTATCCAGGAGAAACTTATAGCACTAAATGCCCACAGAAGAAAGGGGGGAAAGAACTAAAGTTGATACCCTAACATCATGGTTAAAAAAATTAGGGAAGTAAGAGGAAACAAATTCAAAAGCTAGCAGAAGACAAGAAATAACTAAGATTAGAGCAGAACTGAAGGAGATAGAGACATGAAAAATCCTTCAATAAATCAATGAATCCCTGAGCTGTTTTTTTTTCTTTCAAGATCAGCAAAATACACTGCTAGCCAGACTAATAAAGAAGAAATAGAGAGAAAAATCAAATAGACCTAACAAAAATGACAATGGGGGATATCACCACTAATCCCACAAAAATAAACTGCCATCAGGGAATACTATTAACACCTCTATGCAAATAAACTAGAAAGTGTAAAAGAAATGGATAAATTCCTGGAAACATATACCCTCCAAGACAAAACCAGGAAGAAGTAGAATTCATTAATAGACCAATAACAAGCTATGAAATTGAGGCAATAATTAATAGCCTACCAAACAAAAAAAAGCCCATGACCAGAAGGATTCACAGCAGAATTCTTACCATAGCTACAAAGAGGAGCTGGTAGCATTCCTTCTGAAACTATTCCAAACAATACAAAAAGAGGGACTCCTCCCTAACTCATTTTATGAGGTTGGCATCATCCTGATACCAAGACCTGGCAGAAACACACCAAAAAATAAAATTTTAGGCCAATATCCCTGATGAACATAGGTGCAAAAATTCTCAATAAAATACTGGCAAAACAAATCCAGCAGCATATCAAAAAGCTTATCCATCATATCAAGATGGCTTCATCCCTAAGATGCAAGGCAGCTTCAACATACACAAATTAAAAAATGTAATCCATCACATAAACAGAACCAGTGACAAAACCCACAAGTTTATCTCAATAGATGCAGAAAAAGCCTTCAATAAAATTCAACACCCCTTTGTGCTAAAAACTCTCAATAAACTAGGTATTGATGGAGTGTATCTCAAAATAATAAGAGCTATTTATGGCAAACCAGCAGCCAATATCATACTAAATGGGCAAAAGCTGGAAGCATTCCTCTTAAAAACCTTCACAAGACAAGGATGCCATCTCTCACCACTCCTATTCAACATGATATTGGAAACTCCAGCCAGGGCACTCAGGCAAGAGAAAGAAATAGAGGATATTCAAATAGGAAGTCATATTGTCTCCTGTTTGCATATGACATGGTTATATATTTAGAAAACCCCATCATCTCAGCCAAATCTCCTTAAGTTGATAAGTAACTTAAGCAAAGTCTCAGGATACAAATCCAATGTGCAAAAATCACAAGTATTCCTATACACCAATAATAGACCAATAGCAAAGACTTGGAACTAACCCAAATGTCCATCAGTAATAGATTGGATAAAGAAAATGTGGCACATATACACCATGGAATACTATGCAGCCAAAAAAAAGGATGAGTTCATGTCCTTTGCAGGGATATGGATGAAGCTGGAAGCCATCATTCTCAGCAAACTAACACAGAAACCAAA
This sequence comes from Ateles fusciceps, assembly GCA_036589455.1. Lineage (NCBI taxonomy): Eukaryota > Metazoa > Chordata > Mammalia > Primates > Atelidae > Ateles > Ateles fusciceps. The sequence goes on along the minus strand of JAZHEH010000920.1, from coordinate 120,295 downwards.
AACTGAACACCACGTTCTCACTCATAAGTGGGAATTGAACAATGAGAACACATAGACACATGAAGGGGAACATCACACACCCAGGCCTATTGAAGGGTGTGGGGATAGAGGAGGGATAGCATTAGGAGAAATACCTAATGTAGATGATAGGTTGATGGGTGCAGTAAAACCACCACGGCACGTGTATACCTATGTAACAAACCTGCACATTCTGCACATGTATCCCAGAACATAAAGTATAATTTAAAAAAGGAAAAGAAAAAAAGTAAAGAGAAACATAAAGAGAAAATGGGACATATTTCATACTATCCAAAGCAATCTACAGATTCAATGCAATCCCTATGAATACAACAATGACATTCTTTACAGAAATAGAAAAAAAAAAATCCATGTTCTCACTCATAGGCGGGTGTTGAACAATGCGGACACATGGACACAGGGAGGGGAGTATCACACACTGGGGTCTGTCGGGGGGGGAAAAAAGGGGAGGGATAGTGGGGGGGTGAGGAGTTGGGGAGGGATAGCATGGGGAGAAATGCCAGATATAGGTGATGGGGAGGAAGGCAGCAAATCACACTGCCATGTGTGTACCTATGCAACAAATCTTCCATGTTCTTCACATGTATCCCCAAACCTAAAATGCAATAAAAAAAAAATCCTAAAATTCATATAAAACCTCAAAAGACCCCAAAGAGTTAAAATAAAATAATTCTAGGCAAAAAGAGCAAAGCTGAAGGCATTACACGCTCTGTCTGCACAATATATTACAAAGCCATAATAATCAAAATAGCACGGCAGTGGTATAAAGAGAAACACAGATCAATAAAACAAAATAGAGAACCCAGAAATAAATCCATGTATTTAGAGTTAACTCAGTTTTGACAAAGGTGCCAATAACATACATTGGGGAAACAATAGTCTATTCAATGAATGGTACTAGGAAAACAGGATATCCATATGCAGCAGAATGACACTAGACCCCTATCTTGCCATATATAAAAATCAAATCAAAATAGACAACCAAATTAAATCTAAGACCTGAAACTATTAAACTACTAGAAAAAAAATGGTGGGAAAACTCTCCAAAAAACTTTCTAGGACAATGATCTGAGCAAAGATTTCTTGAGTAAGACCTAAAAAGCACAGGCAACCAAAGCAAAAATGCATACATGTGATTATATCAAACTAAAAAGCTTCTACTCAGCAATGGAAACAATCAACAAAGTGAAGAGACAACACAGAGAATCAGAGAAAGCATTTACCAACTACCCATCTAACAATAAAAATATATAAGAAGCTCAAACAACTCAATAGGAGAAAAAAACACACAAAAAATCAGATTTTTTTTAATGGGCTAAAGACCTGAGTAGACATTTTTCAAAAGAAGACATACACATGGTAAACAGGTATATGAGAAAATGGTCAACATCACTACTTGTCAGAGAAATGCAAATCAAAACTGCACTATCATCTCATCCCACTCAAAATTATCTTTATCCAAAAGACAGCCAAATAAAATGCTGTCCAGGACGTGGAGAAGAGGATTGTTGATACTCTATTGGTGGGAATGTAAATTATTACAGACACAATGGCAAACAGTAGGAGGTCCTTCAAAAACTAAAAATAGAACTATCACTTTATCCAACAATCCCACTGCTGGGTATATATCTAAAAGAAAAGAAACAAGTATATGAAAGATATGTGCACTCCCATGTTTATTGAAGCACTATTCATAATAGCCGAGATATGGAATCAATCTAAATGTCCATCAACAGATGAATGGGAGGGTAGAGCAAGGTGGCCAACCAGACACAACCAGATGGAACTGATCCCACGGAGGGACCCAGATAACTGGCATGTTGCTAACATATCTTCAGAGAGAAGGCACTGAGAGTGGACAGATGGAAGATACAGAAGTTGGGTTGAAGGGGGAGAAAGTTGGGAAGTCTACACAGGGCAACAGTACATCTAGACTCATAGCTGCCCACCCCGCCAGGACTCCAAGAGAACCAATGAGTTGAACTGGAAGAAGCAACCCACTCTAGCCACAAGCTTCTGGAACCCCTCACCATGGACACTCTAGTTGGCAGGGAGAGCTGCTTAGAGAAGTGGTGGAGCAGCAAGCCAGCTGATGTGCAACAGCACAGAGGTTTAGTGTGGGAGCATCTGTAGCTGAGTACAGCCAGGGATGACCATCCCCCTAAGCTCAAGTTGCTCCCATAGGAGACTTTAGCCCTTTGAGAACTGTCATCCTAAATTCTGAAGGGCAGTCTTGTCAGTCAGGCGGGGCCAGTCTGACCTGAGCACCCATTGATCTGCTGGCCTCTCTCAGGGCCCCAGCCTACCCACCTGCTTGCAGGGCAGCCTGGGGTGCCCTGGGGGACCACACCATAGTTCCTGCAATGGCAGATCATGACTGAAAGGTGGAGAGGCTCTAAGGCCAAGCACCAGACCAAATGCTCGCTCTCCTTACTGCAGCCTTCCCCCGGATCCACTGGCAACTCCACATATAACTTGCTGTTGCATGTCTGTTGGGGGAGGTTTTGCTTTTCTTGCCCTGCCAGCTCATAGGAGTTTAGTCTTTCCCCACTCCCCCTCTGACTGCCACAGCTAAAGGAGCCTTGGTGGGCACAGAGTCTGCCAGCCCTGCCCCCTACCAATGCCCCATTCCTGCAATGACAGTGGACAGAGAAAAGCAGATCCTCCCCTGCTGTGGGACTACTCCTACTTGTGGGGCACAGAAAAAGCACCCCAGATGTGTCCCTGCCACTGCTCCACCCCAGAGAAAACACCACTTCCAGCACCCAGTCACCTGCACACAGTTGCCTGCAGGGCACACCACAACCCCCTCCTGCAGCTCTTTACTCTGTCCCCTATTTCTTTCCAGCTGCATTGCTTCTGCAACTCTGTGGAACACCAGCAGGGAGGCAGGCACCCTGACACTCACTGGCAGTAGCTAGTACTCTGCCACAGTTGCCACTACTGCTGCTGCTGGCATTTGAGAATGAGGAGGGATCTTGCTGTCACCAGATAGAAATGCTTTGGCTGACACCACCCATTAGAGTGTAGTGACCAGAATTCTAAGAAGCATTTCAGCTCCGGCAGCATACTGGATTCCTAACCTTGAGGAGCCAGAGAACAAAGTCAGGGCCCAACGCAAGGCCCCAAAAATTAGAGCATGCAGTCCAGAAATTAGGAGCTGAGTGTTAGCCCCCGTAACATCTAGAAATGAAGCCAGTTGGCTGAATCCACTTATACCACAACCAAACCCTCAAGGTCATCATATAAGATAGAATAAGAAAAAAATCGGAAGGTAAGTGACCTCCGAGATCAAAGGAAGATAAGACCACAAAGATTGGTCATTAGAGAAATAAAAATCAAAATCACAATGAGATACCATCTCAGGAGAGTTAAGTTGGCTGTTATTAAAAGTCAGAATAACAGATGCTAGGGAAATTGTGGAGAAAAAGGAATGCTTATACACTATTGGTGGGAGTTTAAAGTAGTTCAGCTATTGTAGAAGACAGTGTGATTCCTCAAAGATCTACAAGCAGAAACACCATTCAACCTAGCAATCTCATTACTGGGTATATACCCAAAGGAATATAAAGTATTCTATTATAAAGACACATGCACACATGTGTTCATTGCAGCACTGTTCACAATGGCAAAGATATGGACTCAACCTAAATACTCGTCAATGATAGACGGGATAAAAAAAAAATGTGGTACATATACAGTGTGGAATACTATAAAGCCATAAAAAAGAATGAGATCATGTCATTTGTGGAACATGCATGGAGCTGAAGGCTGTTATTCTTAATAAATTAATGCAGGAACAGAAAACTAAATACTGCATTTTCTCACATATGAGTGGAGCTAAATAATGAGAATACATGGATCCATAGAAGGAAACAAGACACAGTGGGGCCTACTGGAGGATGAAGGCTGGGAGGAGGGAGAGGATCAGGAAAAAATAACTAATAGTTACTAGGCTTAATATTTGAGTGACAAAATAATCTGTGAAAAAAATAACACAAGTTTACCTGTATAACAAACCTGTGCATGTACCCTTTACTTAAAAGTTAAATATAAAAAAGGATAGAAGAAATAACAGCAAAATAAATAAAATTAGACCCTTTAAAAAGGGCCAAATAGCAAACATTTTCAGCTTTGTAAATCACAGTCTGTCACAACTCCTCAGCTCTGCCATTGTAGCACCAAAGTAGCCATAGACAGTATCTAAATATATGCATGTGGCTGTGTTCCAAAATTATTTATGGACACTGAAATTTGCATTTCATATCATTTTCATTCTTTAGCTTAGCTACTGAAACATTCTCCCAATTGTTTACTTTGCCATATATATGTCCTACCCAGAGCTATGAGCTTCATTTACTTCAAGTTCAGCTTAATCACGTCCTTTTCCCCTGATCAGAAGCCTTCAATAATTCACCACTGTGCACCAGTTCTTTGTTAAACACTTTTATTTGGATTTAAAAGCCCTATGGTTTCACTCTACTTTTCTTTTTTTTAAATTTTAAATTTTTATTTTTATTTTATTTTTTTATTATGCTTTAAGTTATGGGGTACATGTGCAGATCGTGCAGGATTGTTACATGGGTATACATATGTCATGGTGGTTTGCTCCGTCTACCCCCCATCATCTACATTAGGTATTTCTTCTAATGTTATCCCCTCCTCAATCCCCCCACCCCCTACTGTCCCTTCCCTTAGCTCCCCCACCCCCCCAACAGGCCCTGGGGTGTGATGTTCCCCTCTCTGTGTCCATGTGTTGTATTTTTGATCCTAATTCTGTACATATTACTAAGTGGTACCTTGTATCTCAAGCAAACTAGATCATCACTATTTCATAAACATATTAAACTTTATTTCCAAGCTTTGGTATGAGTTATCTTCCTGGAGTCTTCTGTCAGTTAAAATTCTACCCATCTTTTTGTCAAGACTCTGTCAAAACTACACCTCTAACACAACACTCTCTCTATTCCTTTTTATTTACCTTTCTGGATAGGAAATTTCCATTTTCTGAACCTCCAGAACATTTAGGCATTTATACTCTGTTTGGCATTTTAGTTCTATGTGTATTTGTCTTATCTATTGTGCCCTCTCCCCCCACCAGACAACAAGCTCCTGTCATATATATGACAGGTGCTCCGTAATTTTATTGAATGGATTGAATTTAGTAGCTATCAAGTTAGGATCAATATATGTATGGCATGGGGTATCTTCTCTTTTTATTTCATGATTAGTGATGAAGATGCAAATATAAAATGTCTGTGAATCTTTGCCTGTAGTAAGAGTATTTTACTTGTAAAGGTAAAGCAAAATACTGATGTATATTTTTGCAATGACTCCAAATTTAAAGAACACTTTTGGTGTGAACTCAGTTCAAAAGGTAAATGTTTTGAGCCCCTAAAGTATTTTTAAATTCTATTATATTTTCCTTTTATAGTCAAAGCATCTTGTCTGTTTTTTACACTTACAAGGCAATTGCAATGACTCTATTGACCAGAGCTTCCCTCTATCTGTCTAGGGGAAAGCACAATAGATAAATGAGCTGGCTTCCAGTTCCAACTCTGCTGTAAAAATACAAATAATAACCCTTACCTCAGAACACTTCTGCAAGAATCAAGTGCAAAAACACATGTGAAATAAGTGGCTTTGAAAGAGAACAAAACAAGATACTGAAGTCAGTATAGCTAGATGCTTCATTGATCTTCAATAAAACTATTAGATCATTATAACTCATTTAAAACCGTACTTAGATTAAGTCATATAAAACTGTTCTTTTTTTTTTGATTAAAGAAGAATGTGCAGATTACAGAACAGTTGATGTGATAAAGCCATCTTAGCAAATAAAGGATGAACAAGAATAAACAATTCAAATGCTAAATGATTAACCTGCCAAAAAAGTCATCTGGCTTGTAAACCTGGATCCAGCTTTATTCCAAGTGTTTTCCCGAGCTCTTTGCATTTCAGCCTAATTATATTTTAGAGTATACAGAAACAGGAAGCCATAATGCTTTTGCTGAGGTCATCCTTGGTCCTTTTTCTTGATCAGATCTCTTCCAGCTGTGGAGTAACTTATGCCAGATTCTCATGGGGGAAGAGTACTTACTGATTCAAGAAGTTACCCTGGAGTCTGGCAGCTTTACCTTTTTTTTTTTTCCAAAAATTAAATAAGTTATCTCATCACACTGATTTGAAATAAGTTTGATGCACAAAATGTGGAAAATTTCAAATTTATTCAGAATCCTTGAAAGTCTCTGAGAGCACAAGAATGCTAACACTTCAAATTGGTTGTATGCATGAGTTTTGTCAAGGTACCAAAATGTTATTCAAGAGCAAAGCAAGACTGCCAATGTTTTAAAGCAAACATTTCAAATATATGTTGTCTAGATTCCAGAATGAAAGTTTATCTAGTCATGTTCTTAATAAAGGATCATCACTGCTTGCTGTCACCCAAAGTCTTCTACTGTTAGGGTCACCTCACACTGGCTGCCACTGTGGGGGGTCACCACTTGAAGGGTTCTGTCCTGCAGACCCTGACTCAGTGAAAGATGAATAAAGTACATTGACAAACAGATATTACACTTTGTCAGTTCGACTGTGTGTTCCTGGCCACTTACAGACTTTCTGAAGAGTGCTGAAAACAGTTGTGACCACTGGCCCCCGAAAGCTGGCCTCCTTGGCCTTTATTGAACACACATTAAATGACAAAAACTCTGAGTCAACACCACTAGAGGTTAAAGATTAAAAGACAGGTTCTGAAGTCTAAAGCAAATATCGTTAGTAGGTAGTATCCCTTGTTGATCTCCCCCCGTACAGGGCCATCCAGAATGATCAAAGATTAATTTTATAGGACCACATGAGTAAACAAGCTAGCTAGGTAAACTACTCACATTCCTGTGTATTTGCACCCTAATCTCTCTGGCTTCTGCAAAGAGACTCTGGCTGCCTTCAGCCAAGGACTATAGAAAAAACTTTTAGGCCTTCCAAAAGGGTTTGAGACTATATTCTAGAACTTTATCTAATATTTTTCCTTTAATATTTTTGCCACCACCCTGACTGAACTCCCACATTCTATGAAATTCTATTTTCACTCCAAGAAAAATTGGTGAATTTCATGAAAAATTTTTAAAATAAGCAAAATATTAGATCACCAAAGATTATATTTTGAATATACAACATTGATAAGAATGTGGAGAATCAGCTAGTCTCAGACAATGTTTTGAAGGACAATTTGGCAAGTTCTAGAAATATTTTAAATGTATATGCACATTGATCCAACAATTTTACTTTTATAAAAGTTTCACTCAAGTCTCTATGAATTCAGGAATAAGCAGATACTCAACAAGATAGTCTTTCATTGTTTTAAAACTATTCTGATAGACTTACTGCCACCTTAAATTATGGAATTGTGTAAATTAATAAAACTCTAATTCACTAAAACTATTGATAAAGCACTAGCAACTATTTGGAGCCCTTTATACTTATTAAAACCTAGGAACAATCTAATTATATGTAAAGAGTAGTTAGAAATTGCTTCACTTTTTCTTTTATTTATTTTGTTTTACTGATGATGAAATGGATATCCGTGAAGTTGTAACTTGTCCAAGATCACATAGTGAACGTCATGAAAGACAAAGGTACCACTAGAGGAGGGAGAAAAGGAGGAGGGCAAAGGTTGAACAACTATTGGATACTATAATATTACCTGGGAGATAGGATCGTTTGTGCTCCAAACCTCAGCATTATACAATACACTCATGTATCTACTCATGTAACAAACTTGTGCATGCACCCCCATAATCTAAAATAAAAGTTGAAATTATTTCAATAAGAAGTCTAGAGTTGATCTGCTTTTAGAATTGGTAGGAAAAAAACCCTCTCACATGCACATGTGCAACCAAAATGTGTATAAATTAATTTCTATGCACAATAACTCTTGTTATTTGACTGGGTTGAGAAAGAGAAGTATTTGTACAGAAGACTCACAGGGAAATAAGTAATAAGACTTTAGGGTTATATAAGCCTTAGAGAAGAAAAACAGGCCATAAACAATGCACCATGGAATATGGCTTAGAATTTTCTATTTCCCATAGCAGGTGTTATACCCTCATGTGATGATATGGTTGGCTGTGTCCCCACCTAAACCTCATCTTTACAGAAACTCCCACAATTTCAACATGTCATAGGAGGGGACCCAGTGGAAGGTGATTTAATCATGGAGAGTAAGTCTTTCTCATGCTTTTCTTGTGATAGTGAATAAGTCTCATGAGCTTTGATGGTTTTATAAAGAGGAGTTCCCCTGCACATCCTCTCCCTGTGCCTTCTGCTATCCATGTAAGACATGACTTTCTGCTCCTTGCCTTCCACCATGATTATGAAGCCTCCTCAGCCACGTGGAACTGTAAGTCTAATAAACCTCTTTCTTTTGTAAATTGCTGTCTCGAATATGTCTTTATCATCAGTATTAAAACAGATGAATGCAGCAAATTGTTACCAGTAGAGTAGAGTGCTGCTGTAGATACCTGAAAATGTAGAAACAACTTTGGAACAGGGTAACAGGCAGGGGTTGGATCAGTTTGGAGGGCTCAGAAGAAGACAGGAAAACATGGAAGTGATTTGAACTTCCTAGAGACTTGTTGAATGGCTTTGCCTAAAATGCTGATAGTGACAAGGACAATAAATCCCAGGCTGAGGTGGTTTCAGATGGAGATGAGGAACTTGCTAGGAACTGGAGCAAAGGAGACCCTTGTTATGTTTTAGCAAAGAGACTGGTGGCATTTTGCCATTCTCTAGAGATTTGTGGAATTTTAAACTTGAAAGAGATGATTTAGGGTATCTGGTAAAGAAATTACTAAGCAGCAATGCATTCAAAAGATGAATTGGGTGCTTTGAAAGCTATTCAGTTTTATAAGGAAAGCAGAGCATAAAAGTTTGGAAAATTTGCAGCCTGGAAATGCTGTAGAAAGAAAATTTTATTTTCTGAGGAGAAATTCAACACCACTGCAGAAATTTGCATAAGTAACAAGGAGTTGAATGTTAATCCCCAAGACAATGGGGAAAATGTCACCGGGGCATGTCAGAGGTCTTCACAGCAGGCCCTCTCATCACAGACCTGGAGGCCTAGAAGGAAAAAGTGGTTTAGTGGGCTGGGCCTCATGTCCTCATGCTGTGTGCAGCCTAGGTGCTTGGTGCCCTGCATCCCAGCCCCTCCCCAGCCATGGGTGAAAGGGACCAACATGGAACTCAGCCTGTGGATTCAGAAGGTGTAAACCCTAAGTTTTGACAGTTTCCAAATGGTGTTGAGCCTGCAGATGCACAGAAGTAAAGAATCAAGGTTTGCAAACCTCTGCCTAGATTTCAGAATATGTATGGAAACACCTAGATACCCAGGTAAAAGTCTGCTGCAAGGGTGGGACCTTCATGGAGAACCTCTACTAGGGCAGTCCCAAAGGGAAATGTGGGGTCAGAGCCCTCACACAGAGTCCCTACTGGGGCACCACCTAGTGGAGTTGTAAGAAGAGGGCAACCATCCTCCAGACCCAGAATCATAGATCCACTGGCAGCTTTCACCATGCATCTGGAAAAGCCACAGACCTCAGTGTTAGCCCATGAAAGCAGCCAGGATGGAGGCTGTACTTTGCAAAGTCACAGGGATGGAGCTGCCCAACGATGTGGGAGTCTACCTCTTGCATCAGTGTGACCTGAATGTGAGACATGGAATCAAAGGAGATCATTTTGGAGCTTTAAGATTTGAATGCGCCACTGGACTTTGAACTTGCATGGGGCCTGTAGCCCCTTTGTTTTGGCCAATTTTTCACATTTGAAATGGCTGTATTTACCTAATGCCTATACTCATATTTTATCTAGGAGGTAACTAACTTGCTTTTGATTTTACAGGCTCATAGGCAGAAAGGACTTTCCTTGTCTTGGATGAAACTTTGGACTTTTGACTTTTGAATGAATGCTGAAATGAGTTAAGACTTTGGGGGACTGTTGGGAAAGCACTATTGGTTTGGAAATGTGAGGACATGAGATTTGGGAGGGGCCAGGGATGGAATGATATGGTTTGGCTATGTCACCACCCAAATCTCATCTTGATAGTAACTCCCACAATTTCCATGTGTTATCGGGGGGAGGGGTCCAAGTGGGAGGTGATTTAATCATGGGGGCAGGTCTTCCTCATACTAGTCTCATCATAGTGAATAAGTCTCAGGAGATGTGATGATTTTATAAAGAGGAGTTTCTTGCACAAGCTTTCTCTTTTTGCCTGCTTCCATCTTTGTAAGATATGACTTGCTTCTCCTTGCCTTCCACCATAATTGTGAAGCCTCCCCAGCAATGTGGAACTGTAAGTTCAATAAGCCTCTTTTTTTTTTTTTTTGTAAGTTGCACAGTCTCAGATACATCTTTATCAGCAGCATGAAAATTAATTAATTCACATGATTTCTGGTAGGGTTTGGTGATGATGCCTGTATTCACATGCATGGGGTAGTCCCAAGTAGGTAGCTCATGGTGTTTGTAGTATGGATTAAATGGAACAATAATTTCTCCTATATTATCTAGATCTTCCCATTACGAATAACATTCCTGTTATTTCTATGGAGACCCAGCTCAACTCTGCCAGGCCATGGAGACTCACCTTAAGAAAACAATAATATTCTGAAATCATTGCATTTTTCTGTTTTAAAATTTTTCCAGCTTTATTAGAGTATACTTTGCAATTAAAACTTATATATGTTTAAGTTATATTACTTGATAATTTGATATACCTATGAATTGTGAAATAATCACCAGTTTTTGAATTTCACATATATAGATTCATGTAACCACCATAATCAGGATACAGAACAGTTCTATCACTTCCCAAAACTCCCACGTGGTATATGTTTATACTCACCTCCCTATGGCAATCACTGATCTGTTTTCCAAAACTATAGTTTTGGCTTTTCAAGAATGTAATATAGATAAAACCATAGAGAAGAAAATCTCTTGATAGTGGTTTCTTTCACTTAGCATAAGTTTTTGAGATTTATACAAGTTGTTGCATGAAGTTCAAGTAGCTTTTTTCTTTTTATATTTTCACTTTTCCTTCCAATTTTTATTTTTTATTTTCTAATTTTTTTATTTCCATAAGTTATAGGGGTACAGGTGGTGTTTGTTTACATTGGTAAATACTTTAGTGGTAATTTGTGAGATTTTGGTACACCCATCACCCAAGCAGTATACACTAACCCCTATTTGTAGTCTTTTATCTATCATCCCCTTCCCAACCTTTCCCCCAGAGTCCCCAGAGACCACTGTGGTCATTTTTATGCCTTTGCAACCTCATAGCTTAGCTCCAACTCATGAGAAAGAACATAAAAAGTTTAATTTTCTATTCTTGAATTACTTCACTTAGAATAATAAGTCTCCAGTCTTATCCAGGTTGCTGTGAATGACATTGATTCATTCCTTTTTATGGCTGAGTAGTATTCCATCATATATAGATATATAGATTTAGATATGATATCCATATCACAGTTTGTTTATCCACTCATTGATTGATGGGCATGTAATTTGGTTTCACGTTTTTGTAATCACAAATTGTGCTGCTATAAACATGTGTGTACAAGTATCTTTTTTGTATAATAACCTATTTTCCTCTGAGTGGATACCCAGTAGTGGGATGGCTAGATCAAGCTCTACTTCTACTTTAATTCTTTAAAGAATCTTCACACTGTCTTCCATAGTGGTTTCACTAGTTTACACTACCAACAGCAATGTAGAAGTGTTCCCTGTTTACCACATACATGCCAACATCTACTATTTTTGATGTATTGATTATGAATATTCTTGCAGGAGTAAGGTGGTATTGTGTTGTGGTCTTGATTTGCATTTCCATGATCATTAGTGACATTGAGCATTTTTTCATGTTTGTTGGACATTTGTATTTTTTCTTTTTTTTTGACAATTGTCTATTCAAGCCCTTAACCCACTTTTTGATGGGATTGTTAATAATTTTCTGGTTGATTTGTTTGAGTTCATTGTAGATTCTGGATATTAGTCCTTTATCAGATGTATAGACTGTAAAGACTTTCTCCCACTCTGTGGGTTGTCTGTTTACTCTGCTGACTCCTCCTTTTGCAGTGCAAAAGCTCTTTAGTTAATTAAGACCCAGCTATTTATCTTTGTTTTTATTGCATTTGATTTTGTGTCCTTGGTCATGAAATCCATGCTGGGGCCAATGTCTAGAAGGGTTTTTCCAATGTTATCTTCTAGATTTTTTTAAAAATTATACTTTAGGTTCTGGGGTACATGTGTAGATAGAGCAGGATTGTTACATAGCTATGTGCATGCCATGGTGATTTGCTGCATCCATCCCCCCGTCACCTATATTAGATATTTATTCTAATGTTACCCCTCCCCAATCCCCCAACCCCTGTTACCCCTCCTCTAGCCCCCCCAGCCCTCAGTGTGTGATGTACCCCCCTCCATGTCCATGTGTTCTCATTGTTCAACACCCACTTATGAGTGAGAACATGTGATGTTTGGTTTTCTGTTCTTGTGTCAGTTTGCTGAGACTGATGGTTTCCAGCTTCATCCATGTCTCTGCAAAAAACATGAACTCATCCTTTTTTATGCCTGCATAGTATTCCATGGTGTATATGTGCCACATTTTCCCTGTCTGGTCTATTATCAATGGGCATTTGGGTTGGTTCCAAGTCTTTGCTATTGCAAACAGTGCTGTAATGAACATTTGTGTGCATGTGTCTTTATAATAGAACGATTTATAATCCTTTGTGTATATACTCACTAATGGGATTGCTAGGTCAAATGGTATTTCTATTTCTAGATCCTTGAGGAATCGCCACACTGTCTTCCACAATGGTTGAACTAATTTACTCTCCCACCAACAGTGTGAAAGTGTTTCTATTTCTCCACATCCTCTCCAGCATCTGTTGTCTCCTGATTTTTTAATGATTGCCATTCTAACTGGCATGAGATGGTATCTAAATGTGGTTTTAATTTGCATCTCTCTAATGACCAGTGATGATGAGCATTTTTTCACATGTTTGTTGGCATCATATATGTCTTCTTTTGAAAAGTGTCTGTTCATATCCTTTGCCTACTTTTGAATGGGTTTGTTTGTTTGTTTGTTTGTTTTATTGTAAATCTGCTTTAGTTCTTCGCAGGTTCTGGATATTAGCCCTTTGTCAGATGGGTAGATTGCAAAATCTTTTCCCATTCTGTTGGTTGCCGGGTCACTGTAATGATTGTTTCTTTCACTGTACAGAAGCTCTGGAGTTTAATTAGATCCCATTTGTCTATTTTGGCTTTTGTTGCCATTGCTTACAAGTATTCCTATGCACCAATAACAGACAAACAGAGAGCCAAAGCACGAGTGAACTCCCATTCACAATTGCTACAAAGAGAATAAAATACCTAGGAATACAACTAACAAGGGACATGAGGGACCTCTCAAGGAGAACTACAAACCAGTGCTCAAGGAAATACGAGATGACACAAACAGATGGAAAAACATTCCATGCTAATGATTAGGAAGAATTAATATGGTGAAAATGGCCATACTACCCAAAGTAATTTTTAGATTCAATGCTATTCCCATCAAGCTACCATTGACCTTCTTCACAGAACTGGAAAAAAACACCTTAAACTTTATGTGGAACAAAAAGAGCCCGCATACCCAAGACAATCCTAAACAAAAAATAAAATAAAAATAAAAAATAAAATAAAAAAAGCTGGAGGCATCACGCAACCTGACTTCAAACTAATAGTACAAGTCTACAGTATTCAAAATAGCATGGTACTGGTACCAAAACAGAGATATAGACCAATGGGACAGAACAGAGGCCTCAGAAGCAACGCCACACATTTACAACCATCTGATCTTGACAAATCAGACAAAAACAAGAAATGGGGGACAGGATTTCCTGTTTAATAAATGGTGTTGGGGAAAAACTGGCTAGCCATGTACAGAAAGCTGAAACTAGATCCCTTCCTTACACCTTATGAAAAATGTAACTCCATATGGATTAAAGATTTAAACACAAGACCTAACACCATAAAAACCATAGAAGAAAACCTAGGCAATATCATCGAGGACATAGGCATAGGCAAGGACTTCATCTTCTAGAGTTTTTATAATTTCAAGTCTTAGATTTAAGTCCTTAATCCATCTTGAGTTGGTTTTTTATAAGATGAAACATGAAGATTTAGTTTCATTCTCCGTACATGTGGCTAGCCAATTATTCCAGTACCATTTGATAAAAAGAGTGTCCTTTCTTCACTTTATGTTTTTATTTTGCTTTATAAAAAATCAGTTGGTTGTAAGTATGTGGGTTTATTTCTGGATTCTCTATTTTGTTCCTTTGGTCTATGTACTTATTTTTATACCAGTATCATGCTGTTTTGGTGAACTATGGCCTTAGAGTATAGTTTGAAATCAGGTAATGTGATGCCTTCAAATTTGGTCTTTTTGCTTATTCTTGCTTTGGATTTGTGGGATACTTTTCAGTTCTATATGCATTTTAGAATTGATTTTTTCTAATGATGGGATGGCGGTAGTTTGACCTAAATCATTTTATGAAGCCAATATCACCCTAATATCAAACCAAGAAAGAGCCTACTCAAGAAGAAAACTACAGACCAATATCCCTGATGAACATAGATGCTAAAATCCTTAACAAAATACTAACTGAATCCAACAACTTATCAAAAAGATAATTTAGCATGATCAAGTGGGTTTCCTACCAGGGATGCAGGGATAGTGTAACACATGCAAAGTCAACAAATGTGATACAGAAAATAAACAGAATTAAAAACAAAAATCACATCATCATCTCAATAGATGCAGAAAATCATTAAACAAAATCCAGCATTTATTTATGATTAAAACTCTCAGCAAAATCAGCATACAATGGACATATCTCAATGTAATAAAACCCATCTATGACAAACCCACAGCTAACATAATACTGAATGGGGAAAAGTTGAAAGCATTCCCTCTGAAAACTGGAACAATACAAGGAAGCCCACCTTCACCACTCCTCTTCATCATAGTACTGGAAGTCCTAGGCAGAGCAATGAGACAAGAGAAAGAAATAAAGGAATACAAGTCAGTAAAGAGGAAGTCATGTTGCTGTTTGCTGATGATATAATCGTTTACATAGAAAACCCTAAAGATTCCCCCGGAAAGCTCCTAGAACTGATAAAAGAATTCAGCAAAATTACCAGATAGAACTGATAAAAAAAATCAGCAAAGTTTCTGGATAACAAAATTTATGTACACAAATCAATAGCTCTTCTATAAACTAAAAGCAACCTAGCTGGCGATCAAATCAGTAACTCAATCCCTTTTAAAATAGCTGCAAAAAATAATAAAATACTTAGGAATATACCTAACGAACAAGGTTAAAGACCTCTACAAGGAAAACAACAAAACACTGCTGAAATAAATCATAGACAGTACAAACAAGTGGAAACACATCTCATGTTCATGGCTGGGTAGCATCAATACTGTGAAAATGACTATACGGCCAAAAGCATCTTTTTATTTTCATTTACTAAAATTCCATTCCCTTCTTTCCTTGTGACACTGGTTATGAGCTGGGCTACTAGCCTCTGGGACCGCGCTGAGAAAAGCACAAGCTGAAGAGCAAACAATGCTATGTCACTATGAATCACTACCTGGGAAATGGAAAGGCATTTCACTGCAAAATCAAGGAAGAGTTTACAGGTTTTCTCACAGTATTGAACTTTAAGAAGATCATCTCCCAGAGCTATGTCTTTAGGTGCTTTCTAAACTGTAAATTAAAGCTCCAACCAGTGCAGGGAAATTCCTCATCATGGTGTCAAGACACAAATGACTGCCTAATGAAAGTAAAGTGCTGGGCTGAACAGTGAGTTGAATCCGCTTTCCAGGAGAATCAAAGTTATGTGGCCAGTCCAAAGCTAACATGAATTGGAGGGAGTCAGAAGGAGGTCAGTGGTAACAAAATTCTCATGAAGAAGCAAAGTAGGCAAGGAAAGAGATCTCATGGAAGAGTGTTACTGACTCAGTACTGTCCAATATCAGCTTATGAGCTCAACTTTGCTTTAAGGCTGGGGGCTTGTGTAACTTTCTTTAGAAAACTATGAGAAACGAGAAGTTTTGTTATTGATTTTTGGATGCCCTCTTTAAACTCACAACTTTGCTCCCTAATCTCAGTCACCAGACTATACTGGGCTTTGGTAAGCTATAAATAGAAAAAGGTATCAGTTGCAGCCTGCCCCTATTTCAGGGTTACTCTACTTTTGAAATAATTTCAAATACTATGCTGAGTTCTTCCTCAATTTTTGACATGTGAATTATCTGTCTTAGAGGTCTGCAGAAACTTCCCAGTTAGTTAGGTTAAAAGATAGCAGCAGTAGGTTTGAACTCAGGATAATTGCAGAAGTCATCATTTAAGTGTGTGTACATACATACTATCATGTATTTGATTATGTTAATGGAAGTAAAAAGTCATTCCTCAAACACCAAATGAAAATAATTAAACCAGCACAGATAAATTCTTTCCAAGTAGTCAAACCAGTTGTAAGCATAAATCTATAAAAATCTACACCCCAAAACCAAATGTAACTGATTTAATGAATTGTCCTTCATTTTGAATATTACTTTTTTTCAACAATACAAACTGGTCCAATGTCAGAATATTTTTAGATACTCTCCTTTCTTTGCGACAGGATTCATTCTATGTTAAAATCAGCTAAGCTGGAAGTTTGAATAACCTTTTGATATGGTATGGTTGTGTCCCCACCTACTCAAATCTCATCTTGAATTGTAGCTCCCATAATTCTACGTGTCTTGGGGAGGGACCTAATAGGAAGTAATTCATGATAATGAATAAGTCTCATGAGATCTGAGGGCATTAAAAAGATGAGTTCCCCTATACAATCTCTCTCTTGCCTGCTGCCATACAAGACGTGTCTTTGCTCTTACTTTGCCTTCTGCCATGACCGTGAGGCTTCCCTAGTCATAGGTAACTGTGAGTCAATTAAACCTCTTTGCTTTATAAATTACCCAGCCTTGGGTATGTCTTTCTTAGCAGCTTGAGAACAGACTAATACATCTTCTAACCCTTCCTCTGCTTACATGTATCTTTTAAGATTTATTTGAGGGTAATTCTAAACACACACACACACACACACACACACAAGTTAAGTAGACAATTCTTCAAAGAATATAAACAAAGATAGCCAATGAGCAGAAAAATTAGAACACTCATACACTGCTGATGGGAAGGTAAAATAGTGTGGTCATATTGGAAAACAGTCTGGCAGTTTCCCAAAATCACAAATTGACCCAGATGTCCTATAAGTAGGTACATAAGAAAATTGAAAACATATTCACACAGAAATATTCTATGCAGTAAAGTTAATATCAGAATTAATCATAACAGTGAAAAATTGAAAAAGCTGTATCAATCCATGAACTGAAAAATAAAATATCATATATAATTAGAATGGAATACTATACAGCCATGAAAAGTAATGAAGTACTGATACGTGATACAACATGGGTAAACTTTGAAAATACTCTAAGTAGAAAATGCCAGTCACAAAAACACAGCACTTTTTACTTACATTTCTCCAGAGAAACAGATGTGTTTGTGGAGATTTTCAGTAACTGGTTTACATGATTGTGGAGATTTTGTGAAGTCAAAATCTGAAGCATACACCAACAGGCTGGAGAACCTAGAAAGAGATACAATTCAAATCCAAAGGTAGTCTACTGGAACAATTCCATTTTGCTCAGAATAAATCAGTTTTACTTCTACTAAAATATTTAACTGATTTAAAAGCTCACCGAAATTAGAGGGTGTAATATTTTTTACTCAAAGTCTACCAATTTAAATGTTAATCTTATCCAAAATATATCTTCATAGAATCTTACAGAATAATGTTTAAAAAAATATCTGGACATAGGGCTCAGCTGACACATAAAGTTAATCATCACAGCCATGTGTTAAAAGATTTCCTTTATATAAAAGGTACAGAAAATGCAAATTCATAGACACAGAAAGTAAGTTAGTCATTGCCTAGGGCTGTGAGGGATTTGGGAATTGGGAACTGACTGTAAATGGGTACAGGGTTTCATTTGGGAGTGATGAAAATGTTTTCAAGTAATTCACATGAACAACTCTTTGGATATACTTAAAACCACCGAACAGTACACTTTAAATATGTTATTTGTATGGTATGTGACTTATATTTTAATAGAGATATTACTTATAAAAGGAGTCAATGCACACCACATCATGCTATAGCCCTGCTTTGCTTCATGTAGGATGTCCAGCCAATTTAATCACCCCTAAACATAACTTCTGTAGTCTCATTTGTTTCCATTTTTTTGCAATTTAAAAAAAAATTATCATTTACAAACTACCTTTTAAAATAAGTATTTTTTACTTAATAATAGTAGTACTATCAGACTTAGCTAACATTTATTGAACACTTACTATGTGAAAGAGACAATGTTCAGTACATTCAATTCAATTTATTCAGTTCTCACAATAATCTCACAACTCAATTCTCACAACCTAAATAATTAAGTTGTCACGTCCCACCTAATTGACTTCAGCATCAGTCACGAAGCAGAGACAGAATCCAAAATGAAGTCTATTTGATTCCAAAAGCTGCACTCTTAAATATAGTCTCATGCTTCCAACCACTTTTCAACCGCTAAAACTTCTAAGTTTGCACAAGAAACAATTAAAACTCAGATTTTTAAAATTATCTCAATAAAGAATATTTTTTCAACTCTTGTTCTTTACTATCTTGGAAACTTAGATCGAAATTCCTCCAAGAAGCCTTCCATGATTATCCCCTAGTGCTCCTTCATTTATTTTCTCCTTTCCTAAAATTTAAATATACTACCTTCCATTTCATTTCATATATCTTCACAAATTTTTTTATAACTTTTGGTATATATGTCTATTATCTTTTGAAACATTTATTGAAGGCCCACTATGAATAAGATACTGTCCTGGATTCATGAATGAAGTTTACAGAAAAAGCAACGTGACAAAATATTTCTGTACTCTAGATGCATACAAACTATACAGATGTGCATGTTTACATTTTTAATATTAAAATATTGATAACACTACCATGTTGGATATAATTAATTTACAAATAGTTATAGGCTATAATAGCTTCTGAAATCTAGACAATTATAATAGCCAGAGAAGCCTCCCTAGATGAGAAGTGGTATGAACTATGTCCTGAAAAATGGACATGATTAGACAAGCAGAAGGAAAGTAAAAGCCCATTTTAGGCCAGGAGACAACTAATATTAATGATATAGGTTGGAAAACGTTCAAGAAATATTTGAGTGAAAGCAAATTTGAAGCAGAAACTATATCTTTTGAATTATATGAAGATTAGTCTAAACTTATCATGAAGTGATGTCAGATAATGAAGAGCCTGCATATTAGGTTCAATAATTTAGAACTGATTCTGTAGATAAGTTGTCTAAAATCATTACAGTCCTCACAACCATCTCATAAAAGATGTGCTCCAAACTTATTTATTTGTAAATCATATTTACATATTACTCTACTAATGCATTGCATGTATTAAAATGGAACATAAAATAAAATTTTAGAAGTGCAATCTAAAATAAATAACATGAAGTTTCTAATATTTTCTTTCCTTTCCCTACTATATTATTTTGCATAATCCCTGGGACACACACACTCCAGGTTGATAACAGTGCTATAGGATATATAGAGAATATTTCTGGGACATTGACAACATCACTGAGGATGCAAGATTGCTTGTAGAAGATGGGTGACAAGAGGGTGCATTCATAACAGCATCAGCAGTAATAACATCTTAAACCAGGATGATAGAAGTGAAAGTGGAAAAAAGGGATAGATGTAAAGGGCATTATTAAAGCAGAATTGACAGGGTTGTTGAGTAATATGGAGACAAACAAAATGGGAAATACAGAAAAACATTGAAATTTCTACCCCAGAACAGAAGCTTTTGGGGAATTTTCAGATTCCAGGTGCAAACTCTGGTCCTGAAGGGAAAGTGAGTCCCATTCTAGATGTGTTATTTTGGGCACACCTGTAAAATAGACAGCTGGGAAAAGTTTCCAAAACAATCTTCTCAAAACTTATTTTGCCTACCTCCACATCCCATGAATGCACTCTAGGATCTAACACACCAGGTGGAGGTGGCCTCTGTGATTGTCATGGACACCTCTCAGGTCTCAGCTCTCTCTAACACCTAATTTGCAATCTATACTCCTCTCTCCAACAGCTGGTACTATGTGCCTTGACCCTTTGGACATTGTGCCTGTAAATGATACTGGGTATATTATTCTCTTCCAAGTTTTAACAAATGTGTTGCTTCACCCATTTTAAACAATCAATATTGCAGAAGATTCAAGTTACTAAAATCAGAAATAAAAGTTAGTATACCAGTACTAATTTTAGAAAAATAAAAAGGATTACAAAAGAGTAGTATTGAAAACATTTACAATAAGAAAAAGATAATCTAAACGAAATGATCAAATCCCTAAAAACATATGACCCACCAAGAGTGAAACATAAAGAAATAGAAAATCTATATAGACATAACTAGTAACGAGATTGAAACAGTAACTAAAATATCCTAACAAAGGAAAGCCTGGAACAGATGATTTCACCGGTGAGTTCTACTAAATATTTAAAAAGGAATTAATCTCAATATTTTAAAAACTCTTCCAAAAAAAAATTAAAGAAGAGCAAACACTTCTGAAGTCTTATTATCAGGCCAGCATTATCTTGTGATATGGTTTGGCTCTGTGCCCCACCCAAATCTCATGCTGACTTGTATCCCTCACTGTTGAAGGAGGAACCTGGTGGGAGGTGATTGGATCACTGGGGCAGATTTCCCTTTGCTTTTCTCATGATAGTGAGTTAGTTCTCATGAGATCTAGTTGTTTGAAAGTTTGTAGCACTTTCCACTTCACTGTCTTCTGCTCCATCCATGTAAGACTTGACAGCCTCCCCTTCACCTTCTACCATAATTGTAAGTTTCCTGAGGCCTCCCCCCAGCCATGCTTCCTGTACACCCTGTGAAACTGTGAGCCAATTAAACCTCTTTTCTTTATAAATTAGCCAGTCTCAAGTAGTTCTCTATAGCAATGTGAAAATCAGCTAATTCACCTTGATTCCAAAGCCAGAGAAAGACACCACAAGAAAATTACATACCAATATATCTTATAAATATTGATGGAAAAATCACTTAATTAAACACTAGCAAACCAAATTCAGTAGAATGTTAAAATATTATACTACATGACAAGTAGGATTTATTCTTGGAATGCAGATTGTTGAAGATATGAAAATCAATGTAATACACCACATTAGCAGAATGAAGAAAAATAACACATGATCATTTCAATCAATGTGGAAAAAGCATTTGACAAAATACAATATATTTTCTTTATAAAAACATTAAATAAACTAGAAATAGAAGAAAATTATCTCAACATAATAAATGTTATATATAAAAAAAAATCACAGCTGACATTATACTCAGTAAGGAAAGACTGAAAGCTTTTTTTTCTGTTATTGCAAACAAGAAAAAGATGCAGAATTCACCACTTCAATTCAACATAATATTGGAAGTTCCCAGAGTACTACGCAAGGAAAAAAAATGAAGGGCATCAAATTAAAAAGAAGTAAAATTAGCTCATCTGCAAATGACATGGTCTTATATGTAGAAAACTCTAACAATACTACACATTTAGAAAACACATTTAAAAATAATAAATGGATTAGACAATGTTGTCAGATCCAATATTAAGATGCAAAAATAACTTACATTTCTACATAACAAAGAACCAACCTAAAATGATATTAGAAAGGCAAATTTAAAAGAGACAAAAAGTAGATTGGTTGTCATGCAGGACTGGAGAGAGGGGGGGTATAGGGAATTATTGTTTAATGGTACAGAATTTCAGGGAAGATCATATTCTGGAGATGGATGAAGTTGATGGTTGCAAAGCAATGTGAATGTACTTAATGCCACTGGACGATACACTTAAAAGTGGTTTAAAACGGTAAATTTTATGTTATGTATGTTTTACCACAGTATACTAAATGTAATTTTAAGAAGTGAAAACAATTCTACTTAAAATAACATCAGAGAGGACATACAATGTCTAAAATATTTAGACGATATAAAAGAAGAAGAATAGAAACTTTTTCAAAAGAGGACTTAGTATTGCATCTTGGATACCAGCTCAGACATAGTAAAACAGAGTACTGGCTCTGGATGTGAAGCCCCCATTCCTGGCTCTAACACTTGAACAATATTTCTAGACACACCCTGGGCCAGAAAAGAACCCACAGAATTGAATGGAAGGATCTAGTAATTGGGATACCCATAACCTTCAGACTAAAGAGCCCTTAGGCACTGAATAACCTGCAGCAATACCCAGGTAGTATACCACGGGCCTTGGGTGAGACTCCAATACATACTAGCTTCAGGTGAGACACAACACATTCCCAGGTATGGTAGCTACAGTGAAACAAAGTACTTTTTCTTGTACCTTAGGTACAGCTAGAATAGGGCATAGAGCACGGAGAAGGTCTTGAGGTCCCCAATTCCAGGCCAAGGCTCTGGGATAGCATTTCTGGATTTGCCCTGGGTGAGAAGGTATACCATTGTCCTGAAGCATGAGCCCAAGCCTGAAAACATCCACCAGAAGCTGACTACAGAGCCCTTGGACCTTAAGTAAACATTGGTGATAGCCTGGCAGTATTCCCTATTGGCCTGTGTTGGCAGTGGACACGTGGTGAAGCTTCTTTGTCTGTTGAAAGGGGAACGAAGAATGGGAACAACTGCTATCGTGGTTTGAGTGACAGCTCAGCAGTAGTACAAGAGAATGTCAGGTAGACTTCTAAGGTTTTTGACTGTAATCCCTGCTGCCTAGAGAATGTCTGGACCCACCTAGGGCCTGGGGAAACTTGCCACCCTAAAAGAAAGGACACAGCCATAGTGGCTTTACCTCATGATTGTACACCCATCGGACCTTGAGCAAACATAAGCAATAGCCAGGGAGTGGTTACAATGGGCCCTGGGTGAGACTCAGTGCTGTGCTGGCTTTTGGTCTGACCCAGTGCACTCCCAGTGGTAGTGGCCATGTGGGTACTTGTGTCACTTCACCCCTAGAACCAAGTGGCTCAGCACAGAGAGAAATACTCTTTTTATTGGGAAGAAAGTAAGGGAAGAGAACAAGAGTCTCTGCCTGGCAATCGAGAATATTTTTCTTGATCTTATCCAAGGCCACCAAGATGATACCTTTATGAGTCTGAAAACAACCACAGCATTACTGTGCTTGGGGTGTGTATTAGTCTGTTCTCAAACTGCTAATAAAGACATACCCAAGACTGGGAAGTTCATAAAGGAAAGAGGTTTAAAGAACTCATAGTTTCACATGGCTCAGGAGGTCTCACAATCATGGAAGAAGGCAAAGGAGAAGCAAAGTGACGTCTTACATATTGGCAGGCAAGAAAGCTTGTGCAGGAGAAACTTCCATTTATAAAACCATCAGATCTTGTGAGACCTTCTCACTACAAAGAGACCAGTATGGAGGAAAATGCCCCCATGATTCAAATATCTCCACCTGGCCTCACCCTTGACAAGTGGAGATTATTACAATTCAAGGTAAGATTCAGGTAGGGACACAGCCAAACTATACTGGAGTGCCTCCTATGGAAGGTACAACTTAGCTCACAGTACCCAAGTGGTTTCAAATACCTGGAAAGGCATCCCAAGAACACGTATATAAAAATCTAGAGTGTGAGGATTGCAAAAATATCTAACTCTTCAATGTTTAGAAAATGAAGAAATTCTACAAGCATAAACACCATCCAGGAAAACATAACCTCATAAAACAAACTAAATAATGCACCACGGACCAATTCTGGAGAAACAGAGGTAATGTGACTTTTAGATAAAGAATTCAAAATAGTTGTTTTGAGGAAATTTTTTAAAAATCAAGATGATACAGTGAAGGAATTCAGACTTTATCAGATAAATTTAACAAAGAGATTAAAATAATTAAAAAGAACCAAGCAGAAATCCTGGAGTTGACAATACAATTGACATACTGACCAATGCATCAGAGACATTTAATGGGCATAATTAATCAAGTGGAAGGAAGAATTGATGAGCTTGAAGACAGGCTATTTGAAAATACACAGAGGAGACAAAAATAATATAAGAAGGAAGCACATAAACAAGATCTGGAAAATAGCCTCTGAAGGACAAATCTAAGAGTTTTAAAGAGGAGGTAAAAAAAGAGATAAGCATAGAAAATTTATTCATAGAGATAATAACAGAGAACTTCCCAAACCTAGAAAAGAATATCAATATCCAAGTATAAAAAGGTCATAGAACACCAAGCAGATATAATCCAAAGAAATCTACCTCAAGACTTTTAATAGTTAGATTGTCAAAGGTCAAAGATAACATAAGGATCATAAAAGCAGCAAAAGAAATGAAAGAAATCACATACAATATAGCTCTGATATGAGAAAGTGGCATGACATATTAAAATTGCCAAAGGAGAAAACAAAAACTTTTACCCTAGAATAGCATGTCCACTGAAAATATTCTTTACATATGAAGAAGAAATATTTTCTCACAGAAACAAAAGCTGAAGGACTTACTCAACATCAGACCTGTTCTACAAGAAACTATAAAGGAAGAAATACTTCAATCATAAGAAAGAACATTAATGAGCAATAAGAAATTATCTGAAAGAATAAAATTCACTGGCAATAGTAAGTAAACAAAAAAACCATAAAATATTATAACACTATATTTCTGTTGTGTAAACTATTCTTATCTTAAAAGAAAGACTGAAAGATGAACCAATAAAAATAATATGTATAACAAATTTTCAAGACATAGTACAATAAGATATAAACAGAAGCAATAAAAAGTTAAAAAGTGGAGGACAAAGTTATGTTTTAGGGTTGTTATTAGCTTTCTTTTTGTTGTTTTTGCAAATGTTTTTCCATCGTTATGAGCTTAGAATAATGGGTTATGAGGCAATATTTACATTTTGCATCATAACTTCAAATCAAGAGACATACAAGGGTATATAAAAAATAAAAATAAACAAGAAATTAAATCTTACCACTAGAGAAAACCACCTTCACTAAAAGGAAACCAGGAAGGAAGGAAATAGGGGAGTTAGGAAAACAAATAACAAAATGGAAATAATACATCCTTACTTATCAATAACATTGAATATAAAGGTACTGAACTCTAATAAAATGACACAGAATGGCCAATTGGATAAGACAACAAGACCCTGTAATCTGTTGCCTGCATGAAACATACTTTACCTATAAAGGTACACAAAGACTGAAAGTAAATGGATGAAAAGTGTAGCAAGATGGCCAAATAGAAGCTGACAACATTTGTTCCCCCTGCAAGAACACCAAATTTTAACAGCTAACTACACACAGAAAGCACTACTACAAAAACAAAAATAAGTGAGCAACCACAGTATCTGGTTTTACTGAAAAAGACATTGAAGATGACAGGAAAAACAGTCTTGAAGAGCCAATTCAACACCCCTCCCCACATCCCCTGGCAGTGATTATGCAGTGCAGAGCACAGTGCTTGTGAGACTTTGAATTAAACTCAGTGCTGCCCTGTCACAGCAGAAAGTAGAATTGGCCTTTACTCATCTGACATTTTTTCATGAAGGAAGCATTTGGACTGGCCCTATCCAGAGGGTAATGAGCCATTTGGGTAGTCAGAGTATGAGTTCTGGCAGCCTCACCACTGTAGACTGCAGTGCTCTGGGACCCCAAGTAAACTTGAGGAGCAGTCTGGGCCACAAGGACTACAATTACTAGGCAAGATCTACTGCTTAACTTGGCTCAGAGTCAGTGGACTGGGGAGGCAGGTGACCTAATGAGACACCAGAAGTAGCTAAAGGCATGCCTGTACCATTCCTCTCCCATTCCCCCTGAAGCAGCCACATAGCTTGGAGAAAATTGTGCACTTGAAAAAGATAGCAAAGAAACTGGGAGACTTCACATTGAATTCAATGCTGCCCTGCAAATATTGTTAATTTATTATACGATTAAAATAATGGATTATAAGATAGTATTTGCAAGAGTCATGGTAACTTCAAATTGGAAAACATGCAACAACTGTTCAAAAAACAAAAAGCAAGAAATTAAATCATACTAACAAAGAAAATCACCTTCACTAAAAAGGAAGACAGAAAAAAAAAGAAGGAAAAGAAGACCTTAAAACAGCCAGAAAACAAATAACAAAGTGACAGGAGTAAGTCCTTACTTTCCAATAATAATATGGAATGTAGATAAATTAAACTCTCCAACCAAAAGATATAAAGTGGTTGAATAGATTTTATAAAAGACCCAATGATCTGCTGCCTTCAAGACATACACTTTACCTATAAACATAAACATGCACTAAAAATAAAGAAATGGAAAAATATACTCTATGGTAAAGGAAACCAAAAAATCACAGATAGTTATACTTATACCAGACAAAATAGATTTCAAGACAAAAACTGAAAGACAAGACAAAGAAGGTAACTAGATATTGATAAAAGTTCAATTCAGTAAGAGGTTATAACAATTATATATATATATGTGTGCACCTAACACAAGAGCACCCAGATACATAAAGCAAATATTATTAGAGCAAAAGAGAAAAACAGACCTCAATACAATTACAGCTGTAGACTTCAATATCCCACTTTCAGCATTGGACAGATCATCAAGGCAGAAACTAAACAAAGAAACATCAGACCTAATCTACACTATAGAATACCTGAGCCTGATAGATATTTACAAAACATTTCATCCAATGGCTGAAATATATATTCTTCTCCTCAGCACATAGATAATTCTCAAGAATAAACCATATGTTTGGTCAAAACAAGTCTTAAAACATTAAAAAAATTGAACTAATATCAAGCATATTTTCTGACCACGTGGAATAAAACTAGATATCAATCAGAAGATAAATTTTGGAAAATATACAAACACATTAAAATTCAAGAATATGTTCCTGAATGACCAGAGGTGAATAAAGAAATTAAGAAGAAAATTGAACATGTTTTGAAACAAATGATAATGGAAACGCAACATATAAAAACCTATGGGATACAGCAAAAACTGTACTAACAGGGAGATATATAAGTGCCTACATTAAAAGAAGGAAAAAAACTCAAATAAATAACATAATGATGGATCTCAAGAATTAAAAAGCAAGAGCAAACTAAACCCAAACATAATAGAATAAAAGAAATGCTATCACAGCAGAAGTAAATTAATTTGAACTTAAGAAAATAATGCAAAAGATTCACAAAACAATAAGTTGTTTTTTAAATAGAAATAAAATTGACAAACATTTAGCCACATTAAATAAGGAAAAAAAGGGAAGACACAAATAAATAAAATTATAAATAAAAAAGGAGACATTACAACTGACACTGCCGTAACTCAAGGGATCATCAGCCCTTATGAGCATATGATCACCAAAAAATCTAAAAATCCAGAGGAAATGGATAAATTCCTAGAAATGTACAACCTACCAAGATTGAACCAATAATAAATTGAAAACTTGAATACACCAATAACAAGTAATGTGATTGAAGGCATAATAAAGAGTTATCCCATTAAAAAAAAAAAAGAAAAACCAAAGATCCAATGGCTTCCCTGCTGAATTATACCAAACATTTAAAGGAGAACTAATACCAACCCTACTCAAAGTATTCTGAAAATCAGAAGAGGAGAGAATACTTCCAAACTCATGCTATGAGGCTATTGTCACCCTGATACCAAAACCAGACAAAGTCACATCAAAAAGGAAAACTATAGGCCAATATCTCTGATGATTCTTGATTCAAAAATATCCTTAACAGCATATTAGCAAACAGAATTCAACACTACATTAGAAAGATCATTCATCATGACCAAGTGGGAATTGTCTCTGGGTTGCAAGGATGGTCCAACATACACAAATCAATCAGTGGGATGCATCACTTGAACAAGTAACATTCCTCAACATAACATAAATCATCCACAACAGACCCCACAGCTAGTAACATATTAAATGAGGAAAAATAGAAATTGTTTCCTCTAAGATCTCAACATGACAAGAATGCCCAATTACATCCCTATTATTCAACATAGTACTGGAAGTCTTAGAGAAAGAAATCAGACAAGAGAAAGATATAAAGGGCATTCAAACTGGAAAGAAGTCAAATCATACTTGTTTGCAGAGAATATAATCTTATATTTGGAAAAGCCTGAAGACTCCTTCAAAACACTATTAGAACTGATAAACAAATTCAGTGAAGTCACAGAATACAAGTCAACATACACAAATCAGTAGCATTTCTATATTTCAGCAGTGAACAATCTAAAAATGCAATCAAAAATTAATCCCATTTGTAATAGCCCCAAATAAATAGAATACTTAGGAATCAACCAAATAAACAAAACAACACTACAGTGTAAACAATAAAACACTGATGCAAGAAATTGAGGGAAACACAAAAAAATTGAATGATATTCTATGTTTATGGATTGGAAGATTCCATATTGTTAATATGCCCATTCTGCTCAAAGCAATGTATGTACAGATTCAGTGCAATCTCTATCAAAATGACAATGACATTCCCCCACAGAAAAAAAATCCTAAGATTAATATGAAACCACAAAAAAAAAAAAAAAAAAAAAACATAATAACCAAAACTCTCATGAGGAAAAAGAAAAAAATACTAGAGGAAACACATTACCTGACTTCAAATTATACTACAGAGTCATAGTAACCAAAACAGAATTGTACTAGAATAAAAAAGGACACAGAGACCAGTGTAGCAGAATATAGAATATAGAAACCAGAAACAAGTCCATACAGTGAACTCATTTTTTAAAAGGTGCCAAGAATATATGCTGGGAAAAGAGTCTCTTCAGTAAGTGGTGCTGGACAAACTGGATATCCATATGCAGAAGAATGACACTAGGTTCTTATCTCTCATCATATGCAAAAATCCAATCAAAATGGTTTAAAGACTTAAATCTAAGACCTCAAAGTCTAAAACTTCCATAGAAAACATTCAGGAAACTACAGAAAACTGGAATGGGCAAAGATTTCTTGAGTAATAATCCACAAGCACAAGCAACCAAAGCAAAAATAGACAAATGGGGTCACATTAAGTTTAAAATAATCAGGGGAGTAAAATTGAAACAGAATGGGAGAAGATATTTTTCAATTATATACGTAATAAAGGATTCATATTCAAAATACATAAACAACTATAACTCAAAAACTATAAAAGTTGATTTAAGAACTACAGAAAATTGGAATGGGCAAAGATTTCTTGAGTAATACTTCAATAAACGTAAGAAGACATACAAATAGGCAATAAGCACATAAAAAGATGTTTGCAATCACTAACCACAGTTGATCTGAAATGCAAATCAAAACACCAATGAGAAACCACTTAACACCCCACAAGGATGGCGTTTATTTAAAAAACAATAATAAGCCAGAAAAATACAAGTGTTGGCAAAGTCAAGAAATCAGAAACTTTGTGCATTGTTGGTGGGAAAATGAAATGATGCAATCACTTTGGAAAATAATATGGAGGTTTCCTAAAAAAACTAAACATTAAACTATCATATGATCCAGCAATCTACTATTCTACTTCTGTATATATAAGCAAACAAATTGAAAGTAGAGGCACAAATAGATATTGCTACACTAACGTTCATAGTAGCATTATTTACAATAGCTAAAAGGTCAAAGCAATCCATGTACATTGACAAATAAATGAACAAAATGTGCAATATACATGAAATGGAATGTTGTGCAACCTTCAACAGGAAGGAAAATATGACATATGGCATAAATGGATGAATCTTAAATACATTATAAGTGAAATAAGCCAGAGACAGAAGGAAGCAAACAGTATTGTATGATTCCACTTATATGAGTTACCTATAATAGCAAATTCATAAAAACAGAAAATGGAATGATGGTTACAAGGCCTGGGGGAGAGCAAATTGGGGATTTAGTGTTTACTAAGTTCAGAGTTTCAGTTCCGGAAAATGAAAAAGTTCTTGAAATGGAGACTGGTGATGGTTACACAACAACATAAGCGTACTTAATGACACTGAGCTGTACATATTAAATGGCTAAGGTGATATATTTTATGTTATGTATGTTCTAAAACAATAAAAATTATAAATTACAAAAAAATTTTAATGTACAGAATGCATCTTTATTTATTTTTTTGGTTGAATCATTATGCCCACCAGATTAAATGCAACTGTGATTGGACTTGTACATTTTAAAACTCCTAACTAAAAAAATTCTAACTAGATATTCATAACAGAGCATTTTTAATGACTGTTCTGCTTTATCATCTGTGACAATTTCTATTACTCAACATTTATTTCATTCCACCTTCTTTAATTCTGTGTAATTCAAGTCTCCTTTGGGATATTTCAAACTGTCACTATTTTCCTAAGGTGAAATAGGACTCTTTTATTTTTTTAAGAGGCTAAATGATGTTCCTATATTAATATCTCAATGGTCAAACTGCCATTAGAACTCAACATTCTTGAATTTTAAAGGTATTTTTTTAATGTTAATCATTAAAAAGTAATTGCTTGTATAAAACACATTGGTGTGGTGCTATGAGTGTTTTGACATAATCCTTGCATTTGACTAATTCCCAATTTGGTGAATATTTGTACACAAAAGACTATGATAGAAGGCAGAAAAGAAATTTTGCCATAAAACAAGTCCAGATAAAAGGCTCTCAGAGTTTTAAGACAGAAATTATCATTTTCTGTTAGAGAATCTGTCTAACCTTCATAAATAAAAAAGGAACCATAACCCATGGTTCCCAGAAGAAGCCATGCTAGTTATAGAGTTCTGGGAACAAGTGGGGGAGAAATCTTAAACAATATGATTCACAAGGGCAATGGGTCCCAGTAACATCTTTAACATTACAGGCCTTAGTTAGGGTTGCTTTGGCCCCGCTCTACACAGAAGAGCCTAAAAAAGGAAAGGTAGGAGAAACCATTACTTGCCTTACCACCTCCTCCTTCACCCTTAGCCCTCCCATTACCAGGTAAAAATACCAAAGAAGAAACGGAGGTTTTCCCTGAGCCCCCTTCCCCAATAAATTGGGAAAAGGACAAGGGTGACACTACAGCTATGGGACCCTGTCTTAAGCAAGCAGCATTAGAAGGGGAACTCTTGGCCTGCCCGGTAATGCAAGATCAACAAGGCAATCAGGTATATGAGCCATTTCTTTTGATGCTTATAAAGAGATAAGAAAAAGCATTAGAGAAAAAAAGCCACTAGCCGATTTATGAAAGTATTAATTGAGGCCATAGCAAACAACTTCCATGTAAGCCCATGGAACTGGCCAATGCTAGCTAAAACAACTTTAGATTCCAGTCAGTACCTCCTCTGGAGGGGCAGAATTTGATGAATTACGTGAACATAAGAACTCTTTCTAATAATGGTCACTGTTGTTATTCCTCCCTTACCCCTAATATGGCTCTCTCAAAATCCAGTTTGGAAAGAGCAATACCCTTTAAAGAAAGAGAAATTACAATGAGCCCATGAATTAGTTGAGGAGCAATTAAAAGCCAGCCATATTGGACTTCACCCATTTTCATCATACCCAAAAAGTCTGGCAAATGGAGAGCTTTGCATGACTTACAGGCTATTAATGTTAACCTGCAACCTATGGGGTGTCTTCAACAGGTGCTCCCTTCTCCCATGGTGATTCCTCAAGATTGGCTTATAGTCATTATTGATTTAAAAGACTGCTTTTATACTATTCCCCTTGCAGAACAAGACAGAGAAAAATTTGTGTTTACAATACCAGGTATCAGCAATGAAAGGCCAACTCGCCAATTTCATTAGAAAGCACTTCCTCAAGGAATGTGAAACAATCTTACCATGTGTCAGTATCACGTAAATCAGGCTTTGCTCCCCTGTAGAAAAGAATTTCCTAATTGCAAGATTATTCACTTTATGGATGATATATTACTAGCAGTCCCAACGGAGTCAGTACTTTTAAGTTGATATTCCTCTGTCCAAAAGAGTACACAGTTGAAGTGGTTTAATCATAGCACCTAAAAAGTACAAATGTCCTCTCCTTGGAAATATCTTGGGTACATACTAACTTTCCGGTCAGTCAGACCTCGAAAGTTTAAATTAAATATTAGCATCTTAAATACCTTAAATGAATATCAAAAATTACTGGGTGATATTAAGTGGCTTCACCCCGCCTTGGGCATAACTACTGATACATTGCAAAATCTGTTTTCTATCTTAAAAGGCAATACAGCCCTAGTTTCTCCCAGGTACTTAACCCCCACATCAAAAAGGGAAATTGAGGAAATAAGCTATTTCTCAGAGGCAACTAGATTACATAGACCCACAATATTCAGTTCAGTTGTTTGTTTTTTTCTACAAACATTCCCCACGAGGATTACTAGGACAGATTGCCCCAGGGCTATGCTTTCTAGAATTGGTTATTTGCTCACATACTGTGGCTAAAACACTATCTCCCTATATCCAGCTAGTTAGTAAAGTCATCTACATGGGCTTCAGATGATGCTATCTGTTGCTAGGTTATGACCCTAATGTCATAAGAATTTCTTTGAGTAATTCAAAGCAGTATTGCCCCTAACTCTAGATCTTCAGTAGTACTCTGATTATGCAGGCCACATGGTGCATGCCCTTCCTGCTGACAAACTACTTCAGTTCTTATGTCAAACTTCTGTAGTTTTGCCTATAAAAGTAGTTCACTCCCCCATACCTGATGCTTTAATGCTTTTTACTGTTGGCTTTGGTAAAAACAGAAAACCAGCTATCTGGTGGAAACTATATAATTTCTTCACTCAGTCTGGATTTATTAGCACTCAAAGAGTTGAGGTTGGAGCCCTAACATTAGCCCTGGAAAACTTTTTCTGCTCAGCCCATCAATATTTTTAGTGACTCTGCTTACTCTATTTATTTATTGCAGAACCTTGAGACAGCCCTCATTAAGTCTACTGTCGAGCCCACCCTGTGTGCTCTTTTTCTTCAACTTCAGCAACTGCTGGATCAACGTACAAATCCTATTTTTATCACACATATCTGATCCTACAGTTCACTCCCTAGCCCACAGGATTTTGGCAATAATCAAGGAGACCTGCAGGTTATGGCATCACTGCTTAACCAAGACATCCAATCCATTAGTTTTTCCACCAAAACTGTAGAAACTTAGCTAAACAATTTCAGTTTACCCAAAGACTAAACAAATTATCCTGCAATGTCCAGATTGCCAGCTCACAGGCACATCCCCTCCTTCAACAGGTGTTAACCCTAGAGGACTATAACCTAATCAGTTATGGCAAACAGATGTTACACATGTCCCTGGATTTGGAAAACTAAGATACGTACATATATCCGTTGATACCAATTTTCGCCTAATTAGCACACATGCTCTTCCTGAGGAGTCCACCCAATACGTTATTAAACAACTTCTTTTAACTTTTGTGTTGATGGAGCAGCCCACAAAAATTAAAACTGATAATGGTCTGGCTTATGCCAGCTCACAATTTCAACAATTTTGTCACACATGGAACATCAAACATTCCACAGGCATCCTGTATAAACCCAAGGACAGTCCATAGCAGAATGTGCCCACGGCACCCTTAAAAATATGCTCACACCCATAAAAATCCTATAAGAAAACCTAGGCAAAACCATTCAGGACATAGGCGTAGGCAAGGGCTTCATGATTAAAACACCAAAAGCAGTGGCAACAAAAGCCAAAATAGACAAATGGGATCTAATTAAAGTGAAGAGCTTCTGCACAGCAAAAGAAACAATCATTAGAGTGAACTGGCAACAAACAGAATGGGAAAAAATTTTTGCAATCTACTCATCTGACAAGGGCCTAATACCCAGAATCTACAAAGAAGAAAAGAAGATTCACAAGAAAAAAAAACAAACAAACCCATTCAAAAGTGGGTGAAAGATATAAACAGACACTTTTCAAAAGAAGACAATTACAAGGCCAAGAAACATATAAAAAAATGTTCATCATCACTGGTCATCAGAGAAATGCAAATCAAAACCACATTGAGATCTCATGCCAGTTGAAATGGTGATCATTAAAAAATCAGGAGACAATAGATGCTGGAGAGGATGTGGAGAAATAGGAAAACTTTTACACTGTTGGTGGGAGTGTAAATTAGTTTAACCATTGTCAAAGACAGTGTGGCAAGTCCTCAAGGATCTAGAAATACAAATTCCATTTGATCCTGCAGTCCCATTACTGAGTGTATACCCAAAGGATTATAAATTGTCCTATTATAAAGACACATGCACACAAATGTTCACTGTGGCACTGTTTACAATAGCAATGACCTGGAACCAAGCCAAATGTCCATCATCGGTAGACTGGATAAAGAAAATGTGGCACATATACACCATGGAATATTATGCAGCCATCAAAAACAATGAGTTCGTGTCCTTTGTAGGGACATGGATGAACCTGGAAACCATCATTCTTAGCAAACTGACACAAGAACAGAAAATCAAACACCACATATTCTCACTCATAGGCAGGTGTTGAACAATGAGAACACATGGACACAGGGAGGGGAACATCATACACTGGGGTCTGTTGGGGGGGGCTAAGGGAGGGCCAGCAGGGGGTGGGGAGGTTGAGGAGGGATAACATGGGGAGAAATGCCAGATATAGGTGAGAGAGGGATGGAGGCAGCAAACCACCTTTCCATGTATGTACCTAAGCAACAATCCTGCATGATCTGCATATGTACCCCAGAAC
The DNA here is from genome assembly GCA_036589455.1 of Ateles fusciceps. Taxonomy (NCBI): domain Eukaryota; kingdom Metazoa; phylum Chordata; class Mammalia; order Primates; family Atelidae; genus Ateles; species Ateles fusciceps. The sequence continues at coordinate 85,347 of JAZHEH010000920.1, read as the reverse complement.
CTAAAGTACAATAAAAAAAAATATGCTCAGAAAACAAAATAGGGAAAATATTAGTAAGGACCCTGCAACAATACTAACACAAGCCTTATTTATCCTTAATTTTTAAAATGTATATGACAAATTTCAATCATCTATAGAGAAGCACTTTTCTAAAATCTCTCAAGACATAAAACGTGCAGTTGTACAAAAAGATGTGAATAATAATATATGGTGTGATCCAAATTATTTGCTAACATGGGGAAGAGGATATGCTTGTGTTCACACACCCTCTGGCCCTCTTTGGATTCCAGCACAATGCATCAAACCATACCATGGTGCGACTAGGACCTAACCTAGTACCAAAAATGAAGGAAATGACCCTGCAGGACCTGCAGCTCCAGACAATGCAGCTTCCTCAGACAACACAAGCTCTGGACGTTACCTGGGGAATGCTGAAGAAAATGACTCAGGAGGCTGAGCAAATCCTGCTCCAGATGCAGACACCATTTACTCCAGATAATTTGTTCCTTGCTATGCTCTCTGTTGTACATTGCAACTTTCATAGGGTATTAATCTTTCTTATTCTCTCACTTTGCCTGCAACTCTTACCTGCTACACTCTATTGGGTTTATCTCCTAGATTCACCATTTTTCCACCTGTTAACTGCACAGACACCCCTTTCCCAGCCTCTAATAACGTAACTACTTGGCTAGAAGAAATTGACTTACCCCCCAGTGGGCTCCCTCATTAATGGCAAATATTGGACTAAGGTGCCAGGTAATACTACATATCACTCCACTATCCTCCCACCATGTTTAAGTTATGAAAGTTCTAACTCTTACACAATTATGTGTATCTGCCCCAAACATAATTATGACTAGATCAAGGCAAAGAAAATGCCTTAACATTCTTGGTTGCAGGTATCCTCAAACTGGGCAACTCAACCAATAACATTTCCCCAACATTCCTTTCTGTGCTAAAGAATGAAGCTGGGAAAGTAATAGATTCCACTTTGGCTGGGAGGTGTGTCATAGGGGATGAGCCTGTAGTCTACATTTAGGCAATTATAACATCTTAGACTGGAGCCTCCATGGCCATTTGCAGGGTGACCATACTGATATCTGCATTCATCATGGAATCAATCACAGTTTTGTAACCACATCCCATTCTGCTATGATTTGGGCCAATGGGGGATGGGATATCCCAGACCCCAAGTAGACTTCATGCCACCCCAAGACACTTTATGACACCTGGGACATCTTAGAACCTCCTGTAACTCCTGGCATGGGACACATCAAAATTCCAGTAATAATTATACTATGATCTTTACTTATAATCACACAGATCAGTGCTTAATTTGCACTACCCATCCATATGTTTTCCTTTTGGGAACCAATATTTTCATTACACCCCAAAACTCCACGTTTGTGACCCGAGTGGAGGGACAGGCTTGGTTTGCCTCATGCATCACTTATTACAATATATCTGATTTAAACATTACTAGTGTCATGGTACTAAGAAGACCATCTGAGGCATTTCTACCAGTCAATTTGACACACGATTGGCAAGGTTCCTCTGCTCTTGTCACCTTAGAATGTGCCCTGTCTCAGGTCAGACACAAAAGATTCATAAGTACACTTATATCCTTCATAGTCTCAACCATAGTCATCTTAGCAACTGCTAGTGTTGCTGTGGCCTGTATTACTGAATCAGTACAAACAGCTACCTTTATGTATAACTTGGCCAGAAATGTGTCTAATAAACTTCTCCTACAGCAGGGTATGGATAAAAAAATTCTTGCATGTCTGCAAGCCCTCAAGGCTGCTTTGGAATATGTAGGAGAGCAACAAGATGCACTGGCATTCCTATAGCAATTAAACTGTGATTGGGTGCATAAAAATATATGTGTCACCTTTCTACTTTGGAATCAACCAATACGTAGTTGGAATGAGATGAAACAACACCTCTGGGGAACCTTATGTGATAATTTAACAACAGACATAAAGCAACTTAAGACCAAAATTCTAGAATCCCTAAATGCCACAGATATACATGTCCAACAAACAGCCATATGGAAGGATGTGCAAGAACATCTCTCCTGGATAAACTCCCTCTCCTGGGGGTCCCTCCTTGATTGGAAAAGAATGATACTGATTATACTCATGCCTGTCTTATGTTATTTACTAATTCTAGGATGCAAAGCAGAACACAACTTATAACCACTGCACCTGACAAACATGTTGCTGCACACATCTGTACACTTCAACCAACAATACCTGATGCAAAAAAAACAAAAAACAAAATACAGAAAAGGGGAAGATATAGGTATGGGTAGGGTGGTGGGAAAATTATAGAAAAGATGTAAACCTTCCTAGAAGGCCAGGAGGTTTTGAAAAAGCTTCTGGGAAGAGTTATGGCTGAAGGCAGCCTAATCCTCTTATCTTGAGCTAATGGCAGAGGGTAGATAACAAGGGAGTGCAAAGGAATTTATCTAGATAGGTTTTTAAATCTATTTCTCTGTAAACCAACCTTTGATCATCTGCATGTGAGACTGCCCCCTATTTGGGGGTCGACAGTATTGATTACCCAAAAATGTTGTTTGCTCCAAGCCTGTTATTAAATCTGTACTAAATAAATGTGAGCATCTCTGGCTTATTGGGTGCGTACCTTTTGTCAGCTCTGCTGAGCTTTGCACTTCCCTAGCTGTGCTCACAGGCAAATACCTGTGTCTGTGTACTCTCTTCATCTGTCACTCTGCCAGTCTGTGGAACAGACTCGGCAGGATTAGGCATCATCTTAAGGGAATGTTGTGGCTGGTTTGACCTATCCAAACTAATAAAACTTTCTTCATATTAGCTATAAGTTATTTCACTTCCCTGATATTTGTGTGTTCAGTGGAGTAGCAATTTTAATATTCCTTAAGAACTTTGTCTTTCCATTCACAATTTGGCTAACTGTCTGACACAAGAGGCCTGGGTTTTAGCCTCAGCTTTCAATTTACCTTCCTTACTAAGCTTATTTATTTATAGCTTTTTATTTAAAAAGAGAGACATACATTTCCTTTCACTTGAACATTTACAGGTTTGTGTAGGATTTGGCCTAATTTCAGTATTGTTGCATCCCCGAGGAGAGGGAGAGAGCTGTTGAAATGGCCAGTAAGTGGAGCAGTCAGAACACACATACAACATTTATCAATTAAGTTCACATGTATTGTGTAGATGCAGTTCATGGTGTCCCCAAACAATTAAAATTAACATTTTAGTTCAAACATCACTGGTTATACATTACCATCACAGATAGAAAAATAATGAAAAAGTTTTATTATATAAAAATAATGAAAATGTAAGAATTACCAAAATTTAACACAAAAGCATGAAGTTAGCACCTGCTGTTGGGAAAAATGGTGGTGATAAACTTGGCAGGACACAGAACTGCCACAAACCTTCAATTTGAAAAAAAAAAAATCCAATGTCTAAAAGGCACAACTAAGTGAAATGCAATAAATTGTGGTATGTACTTATAATACTGGATATAAATATGAAAAGACCAAAGGCTTATAAACTTTCTTATTGCACTAAATTGTGTTCATTCAATGAAACTATGTTTCTATTTGTTAAAAATCCTTTTTCGATGCCTTGTTCTCATTTCATTTGCTTTGCTTCACCTCCTCCAACTGGTTCACATCTGCTCCCCCTTGCCAGTATATATGGACTAACTACCATCAACTGTAGGCAAAGATAATTTGAAGAGGTTTCATCAGTCAAATATACATGTTCCATCAATATTATTCAATATTTCTCCATTAGACATTCATTTCTTTGGCACTTAATAAGGCTATTGACTTTGGTGGGGGGGGGGGGACTCTAAAAATAGAAAATCTCTGAAATTATTTCTCTCTAACAGCCAGACACTAAATGAGACTTTCTTTAAGTAGGAATAATGTCTGGGAAAAATGGGACAGGCGAGTTATGAAAAGAAAAATATTCCTGAGAGATAAAGTTAAGCAAATATTGAACAATCTCAGACATAATTCATCCAGGATATGCCCTCACCCTTCCATAAACATACTCGCTCATGGTTTTTATTTTCTTAAACTGCATTCTTTTTTTCAGTAGTTTACTACAAAAGTGTATTTCTTACTCATGCAACAGTTCAACAGGTTTTTTTTTTTTTTTTTTTTTTAATTCAGGCAAAATTTCTAAGCAGTTAATCTTTTAGTAATGATTCAGGTCCCAGGCTCCATTCATCCATGACTCTTCCATGACTTGGTTCCCCTGAATTCACTGATTCTATCTGTTTCATCTACCATCAGATGGCGTGAAGAGGAGGAATAGAGGGTAACACTGATTCTTTTGCATTTCTTCCTTATAGCCTCTCTTCTATATACTTTATATATACTAGGTGGCAGTGCAATGAAGCAAAGAAGTATAGTCCAGAATCTGAAGATTTTACAGAGATCACATCTTACAGTATCTTTATTTCAAAAAATGAAAAAACAAAACTGGGGCCTTATCCATGTTCTTCAACCTTTTTATTCTCTTTAGTCTCTCAGCCCCTATGTTTTCCCTAACACACACTCAGCTCTTCACTTTCTTCTCCAACTAGCCCAATTGCCTTTCTTGCCAACACACTTAAACTCTTATACCCTTACCCTCTGCTCTCACAGTCCTATCTAAATGCCCACACGGTGACTACCTAAAACACTGTTGGAGAAAATTCACAAAAGCACTTTTTTTTTTTGTCTGTGAAACATATAGTTTCCAAATTTACTTGGACTGTCAGTACTAAACTAGGATACTCTTGAGTTGGCTCATTCAGTTGCCTTTTTCCCGTTTCACACTGAGAACCAACAAAGAACATCCTCAAGTCTCCAAAGCTCGTGCTGCATATAATCTAACCTCATACTTCACAGAGAAAAATAAAGCTATTATGAAAGAACATTTCACCCTATACATATTGCTTATCTCTGACTATACCTCACTCACCTGGTTTTGCCCAGTTTAAAAAAAAATTCTTTCCTGCTTGTTTACATTCAATTCCCTAGTTGTGCCTGTTACTGATCCCCCTTCAACTCTGAGCCAGAAATTGGACCTTATTTCATCCTCATTTAACTAACTCCTCTTCTCAATCTTTCATTCTTTTCTGTCTCCTATCGTGTGGCCTATAAACATGACCAGTTTTTTTAGTCATTAATTATTTTTCTCCCCCCCTCAGTGTTATACTAACAAACCATAAAACACATAGGGTACTTACAATGTGCCAAACACTTTTTTAAATGATTTATGTAACCAAATTTTTAATTCTCACAATAACCTTGTGAGGTAATCAACTATTTTTATCATTTTAGATTAGAAAAGGAAGTCACAGAGAGGTCAACTACCCTGGCCAAGATCACCCCAACTAGTAAATAGCAAAGTTGTATTGCAAAACTATATCCTAGGGTTCAGATTCTGTAATAACAAGTATTCTATACTACCAAAGTTAACTAATATCTACTGTTCCTCCGTAAAGTCCTGCACTTCCTTCATTTAAATCAGACTTTTTATCAAAGTTTGTTCCTACCTCTCTGCCTGTTTTTCTGTCTCCTTTAGATTTTATTCTTGTCCATCTCTAAAATGGCAACATTCTCTAGTATTCCATTCTCTGTGTTCTCTTTAATTTCTAAAATCAGTAAGTCCTAAATTAAAATATAAGTTCCACCATTAACCAACATTATTACCCTGGTAAAATCACTTCATCTCATCAGGGTGATGTGGGAAATAAAGTATATAGTGCCTGGCATTTATAATAGTAGATAATAAAAATATACTAGTTTTATTGTTACTATCATCATCATAATCATCACAATCATCTACATCACTATTATCTACATTTATATTCATGGGCTCCACTAACTCTTCTATTCTGATCATTTTTATATACAGAGCCAATCATAATCCTAAAAGATACAATCCCAAATGCCATAATCTTGAATGTTGAAATCCCCAAAAGATCAAAATCCTAATATTATAATCCTGGAGAAAGTAAGTTTAAAAGTTATTTAAAGGCCATTTATTTACCTTTCTATTATTATACTTTAAGTTCTGAGATACACGTGCAGAATGTACAGGTTTGTTACATAGGTATACACGTGCCATGGTGGTTTGCTGCACCCATCAACCAGTCATCTACCTTGTTTCTCCTAATGTTATCCCTTTCTACCCTCCACACCCAGCAGGCCCCATTATGTGATGATCACCTCCGTGTGTCCATGTATTATCATTGTTCAACTCCCCACTAATGAGTTACAACATGTAGTGTTTGATTTTCTGCTCTTGTGGTAGTTTGCTGATAATCATAGGTTTACAGCTTCATCCATGTACCTTCCACCAACAGTGTAAAAGAGTACCTATTTCTTGGCAGGGCACGGTGGCTCACACCTGTAATCCCAGCACTTTGGGAGGCTGAGGTGGGCGGATCACCTGAGGTCGGGAATTCAAGACCAGCCTGACCAACATGGAGAAACCTCATCTCTAAAAAAAAAAAAAAAAAAGAAGAAAAGAAAAAGAAAAAAAAAGTACCTATTTCTCTACATCCTCTCCAGTATCTGTTGTCTTCTGACTTTTTAGTGATCGCCATTCTAACTGGCGTGAGATGGTATCTCATTGTGGTTTTGATTTGCATTTCTCTAATGACCAGTGATGATGAACTTTTTTTCATATGTTTGTTGGCTGTATAAATGTCTCCTTTTGAGAAATGTCTGTTCATATCCTTCGCCTACCTTTTGATTGGGTTGTTTGTTTTTTCTTATAAATTTGTTGGAGTTCTTGTAGATTCTTATATCAGCTCTTTGTTGGATGGAAAGATTGCAAAAATTTTCTCCCATTCTGTAGGTTGCCTGTTCACTCTGTTGATAGTTTATTTTGCTGTGCAGAAGCTCTTTGGTTTTATTAGACCCCATTTGTCTATTTTGGCTTTTGTTGCCACTGCTTTTTGTGTTTTAGTCATGAAGTCTTGCCCATGCCTATGTCCTGAATGGTATTGCCTAGGTTTTCTTCTAGGGTTTTTATGGTTTTAGGTCTTATGTTTAAGTCTTTAATTCATCTTGAGTTAATTTTTGTATAACGTGTAAAAAATGTATCCAGTTTGAGCTTTCCACGTATGGTTAGACAGTTTTCCCAACACCATTTATTAAATAAGGAATCATTTCCCCATTGCTTGTTTTTGTCAGGTTTGACAAAGATCAGATGGTAATAGAAGTGTGACATTATTTCTGAGGCCTTTGTTCTGTTCTATTGGTCTATATATCTATTTTTGGTACCAGTACCATGCTGCTTTGATTACTGTAGATCATTCAATATGATATTGGCTGTGGATTTGTCATAAATAGCTCTTATCATTTTGAGATACATTCCATCAATATTATATTATTGAGATATATTCCATCAATATTAGTATATTGAGAGTTTTTAGCATGAAGGTCTGATTAATTTTGTCAAAGGCCTTCTCTGCATATATTGAGATGTGGCTGTGAAACCATCTATGCCTGGACTGTTTTGGTTGGTAGGCTATTAATTGCTGCCTCAATTTTAGAACTTGTTATTGGTCTTTTCAGGGGATTTGACATCTTCCTCGTTTTAATCATGAAGTCTTTGTTCATGCCTATGTCCTGAATGATATTGCCTAGGTTTTCTCCTAGAGTTTTTATGGTTTTAGGTCTTACATTTAAGTCTTTAATTCATCTCGAGTTAATTTTTGTAATAACTGTAAGAAAGAGGTTCAGTTTCAGTTTTCTGCATACGACTAACTAGTTTTCCAAACATCATTTATTAAATAGGAAATCCTTTTTCCATTGCTTCTTTTTGTCTGGTTTGTCAAAAATCAGATCACTGCTGATGTGTGGCATTATATCTGAGGCCTCTGTTCTGTTCCACTGGTCTATATATCTGTTTTGGTACTAGTAACATGCTGTTTTGGTGACTGTAGCCTTGTAGTATTGTCTCCAAGTCACGTAGTATGATGCCTCCAGCTTTGTTCTTTTCCCTTAGGATTGTCTTGGCTATACAGGCTCTTTTTTGGTTTCATGTGAAATTTAAAGTAATTTTTTCTAATTCTCTGAAGAAAATCAATGTTAGCTTGATGTGGATAGCACTGAATCTATAACTTACTTTGGGAAGTATGGCCATTTTCACAATATTTTTTCTTTCTATCCATGAGCATGGAATGTTTTTCCATTTATTTGTGTCCTCTCATTTCCTTGAGCAGTGGTTTGTAGTTCTTCTTGAAGAGGTCCTTCACATCCCTTGTAATTTGTATTTTTAGTACTTTATTTCTCTGTAGAAATTGTAAATGGGAGTTTACTCATGATTTGGCTATTACTAGTGTATAGAAATACTTGTGATTTTTGCACGTTGATCTTGTATTTTGAGACTTTGCTGAAGTTGCTTAGCAGCTTGATGAGATTTTGAGTGGAGACAATGGGGTTTTCTAAAAATACCAAGCATGTCATCTGCAAACAGAGACAATTTGACTTCCTCTCTTTCTATCTGAATACATATTTTGTAATTTTATCCGATTGCACTGGCCAGAAATTTAAATACTCTTTTGAATGAGAAGTGATGAGAGATGGCGTTCTAGTCTTGTGCAGATTTTCAAAGGGGGATGCTTCCAGCATTTGCCCATTCAGTATTATATTGATTGTGGGTTTCTCATAAAGAGCTCTTATTATTTTGAGATATGCTCCATTGATACCTGGTTTATTGAGAGTTTTTAGCATAAAGGGTGTTGAATTTTCATATCCAGACAAACTAAGCTTACTAAGTGAAGGAGAAATAAAATCCTTTACAGACAAGCAAATGCTGGGAGATTTTGTCACCATCAGGCCTGCTTTAGAAGAGTTCCAGAAGGAAGCACTAAATGTGGAATGAAAAATCCGGTACCACACACTGCAAAAACATACCAATTTGTAAAGACCATTGACACTATGAAGAAATTGCATCAACTAATGTGTAAAATAACCAACTAGCATCATAATGGCAGAATCAGATTAACACATAACAATATTCACCATAAATGTAAGTGGGTTAAATGCCCCAATTAAAAGACACAGACTGGCAAATTGGATAAAGAGTCAAGACCTATCAGCCTGCTGTATTCTGGAGACCCATCTCATGTGCAAAGACACACATAGGCTCAAAATTAAAAGATGGAAGAATATTTACCAAACAAATGGAAAAATAACAAAAAGAAAACAAAAACAATAGAAGCAGGAGTTTCAATCCTAGTCTCTGATAAAACAGACTTTAAACCAACAAAGATCAAAAGAGACAAAGAAGGTCATTACATAATGATAAAGTGATCAATGCAACAGGAAGACCTAATTCACTTACATATATATGCACCCAATACAGGAGAACATAGACTCATAAAGCAAGTTGTTGGAGACTCACAAAGAGACTTAGACTCTGACACAATAATAGTGGGGAGACTTTAACACCCCACTGTCAATATTAGACAGATTAACAAGACAGAAATTTAACAGGTATATTCAGAACTTGAGCTCTGTTTGAACCAAGCAGACCTAACAGATCTCTATAGAACCCTCCACCCCAAATCAAAACATTCTTCTCAGCACCACATTGCATTTATTCTAAAAATTGATCACATAATTGTAAGTAAAACACTCCTCAGCAATGCAAATGAATGGAAATCATAACAGTCTCCCAGACCACAGTGTAATCAAATTAGAACTCAGGATTAAGAAACTCAGTCAAAACCACACAACTACATGGAAACTGCACAATCTGCTCCTGAATGACTACTGAGTAAATAATGAAATTAAGACAGAAATAAGTAAGTTCTTTGAAACCAATGAAAACAAAGGCACAATATACCAGAATCTCTGGGACACAGTTAAAGCAGTGTTTAGAGGAAAATTTATAGCACTAAATTGCACACATGAGGAAGTGGGGAAGATATAAAATTGACACTCTAACATCACAGTTAAAAGAACTAGAGAAACAAGAGCAAACAAGTTCAAAAGCTAGCAGAATACTAGAAATAACTAAGATCAGAGCAGAACTCAAGGAGATAGAGACATAAAAAACCCTTTAAAAAATCAATGAATCCAGGAACTGGATTTCTTGAAAATATTAACAAAATAGATAGACCAATAGCCAGACTAATAAAGAAGAAATAGAGAAGAATCAAATAGACACTATAAAAAAAGATAAGGGGGATATTACTGGTGATTCCACAGAAATACAAACTACCATCAGGGAATACTATAAACACCTCTATGCAAATAAACTAGAAAATTTAAAGTGGATACATTCCTGGACACATACACCTTCCCAAGACTAAACTAGGAAAAAGTTGAATCTCTGAATAGATCAATAGCAAGTTCTGAAATTGAGGCAGTAATTAATTGCCTACCAACCAAAAAAAGCCCAGGACCAGACAGATTCATAGCCAAATTCTACCATAGGTACAGAGGAGCTGGCACCATTACTTCTGAAACTATTCCAAACAATAGAAAAGAGGGAGTCCTCCTCACTTTATGAGGCCAGCATCATCCTGATACCAAAACCTGGCAGAGACACAAAAACAACAAAATTTCAGGCCAATATTTCTGATGAACATTAATGAAAAAATCCTCATAAAATACTAGAAAATCAAATCCAGCAGCACATCAAAAGGCTTATCCACCACGATCAAGTCAGCTTCTTCCCTGGGATGCAAGGCTGTTTCAACATATGCAAATTCATAAATGTAATTCATCACATAAACAGAACTAATGACAAAAACCACATGATTACCTCAATAGATGCAGAAAAGACCTTTGATAAAATTATTTGCCTTTTAAAAAGCATATTTATTTGAGAAACATAAAAAACATGACAGAAAACTTAATGGGATATTTTACACAGTAAAATAAGCATATTAATATACATATTTTTACAAGTATAAACACTCAAGTATACTGACTGTTGCACAGGTGTAACAGTAACAATAAGATAAACTGGATTAAAAGTAGAGTCAAAATTGAAATATATAAATTTATATTATTATAGTTGGTAATTTTTGCACTCAATTTTATAACTGCCATCATCTGAAATACTCTGATGTATAACTTAAGTCTGTTTATTTTCTTTTATTTATATCATTTTATTTTTAAGTTCCAGGATACATGTGCAAGATGTGCAGGTTTTTTGCATAGGTAAACGTGTGCCATATTTGTTTGCTGCACCTAACAACCCATCACCTAGGTATTAAGCCCAGAATATATTAGCTACTTTTCCTAATGCTCTTCCTCCCCCTGCAACCTGTCCCTGAGAGGTACCAGTGTATGTTGTTCCTCTTCCTGTGTCCATCTGTTCTCAAAGTTTAGCTTCCACTTATAAGTGAGAACATGTGGTGTTTGGTTTTCTGTTCCTGTGTTAGTTTCCTGAAGAAAATGGCTTCCAGCTCCATCCATATCCCTGCAAAGCACATAATCTTGTTCTTGTATTTGGCTACATAGTATTTCAAGGTGCGTATGTAACACATTTTCTTTATGAACTCTAACATTGTTGAGCATTTGGGTTAATTCCATGTCTTTGCTCTTGTGAACAGTGCTGCAAGAAAAATAACTTTTGACTGTATCTCTGTAACATAATGATTTATATTCCTTTGGGTACATAACCAGTACTGGGATTTCTGGGTCAAAATGGTATGTCTGATTCTAGACCTTTGAGGAATCACTACACTCTCTTCTACAATGGTTGAACTAATTTACATTCTCACCAACAGTGTAAAAGCAGTCCTATTTCTCTGCAACCTCTGCAGCATCTGTTGTTTGTTAACTTTTTAATAATTGCCATTCTGACTGGCATAAGATGGTATATCATTGTGGTTTTGATTTGAATTTCTTTAATAATCCATGATGTTGAGCTTTTCTTCCTATTTTTTTTTTTTTTTTGTCACTTGAATGTCTTCTTTTCAGAAGTGTCTGCTTGTGTTCTTTGCCCACTTTTTAACAGAGTTTTCTTTTCTCTTGTAAATTTGTTTGGGTTCCTTGTTCCTTGTAGATTCTGGATATTAGAGCTTTGTCAGATGGATATATTGCAAAAATTTTCTCCCACTCTATAGGTGGCCTGTTGGCACTGATAATAGTGTTTTTTTTTTCTTTTTTTTCTGTGCAGATCTCATTTGCCAATTTTTAACTTTATTGCAATTGCTTTTGGTGATTTTATCATTAAATATTTTCCATGCCTATGTTCTGAATGGTATTGACTAGATATTTTTTAGAGTTTTTATAGTTTGGGGTTTTACATTTATGTTTTTAATCCATCTTGAGTTGCTTTTAGTATAAGGTGTAAGGAAAGGGTCCCTTTTCAATTTTCTGTGTATAGCTAGCCACTTCTCCCAGCACCATTTATTAACCAGAGAATCCTTTCCCCATTGCTTGTTTTTGTCAGGTTTGTCGAAGATCAGATTGTTATCAATGTGCAGTCTTATTTCTGAGATCTCTCTTCTGTTCAATTGGTCTATGTGTCAGTTTTTGTACCAGTACCATGCTGTTTTGGTTACTGTAGCCTTGTAGTATAGTTTGAAGTCAGGTGGCGTGAGCACTTCCCAGCTTTGTTCTACTTGCTTAGGATTGTCCTGGCTATATGAGCTCTTTTTGGCTTCCATATGAATTTTAAGATATTTTTTCTATTTCCGTGAAGAATGTCAATGGTAGTTTAATGGGAATAGCCTTGAATCTATAAATTACTTTGGGCAGTGTAGTCATTTTCATGATATTGATTCTTCCTATCTATGAGCATGGAATATTTTTACATTTTTTTGTGTCCTCCCTGGTTTCCTTGAGCAGTGGTTTGTATTTCTCCTTGAAGAGGTTCTTTGCTTCCCTTGCTAGCTGTATTTGTAGGTATTTTATTCTCTTTGTAGCAATTACGAATGGGAGCTCATTCACAATTTGGCTCCCTGCTTGTCTGTTGTTGGTGTATAGGAATGCTTGTAATTTTTTCACAAAGATTTTGTATCTTGAGACTGCTGAAATTGCTTATCAGCTTAAGGAGTTTAAGGCTTTGATGATGGAGGTTTCTAGATATACATTACATCATCTTGACTTATTTGACTTCCTATTTTCCTATTTGAGTACACTCTATTTCGTTCTCTTGCTTGATTTAACCTGGCCAGAACTTCGGATAGTATGTCAAATAAAATGGTGAGAGAGGGCATCCTTGTCTTCTGCCGGTTTTCAAACAGAATTCTTTCATCTTTTGCCCATTCAGTATAATATTGGCTGTAAGTTTGTCATAAATGTCTCTACTATTTTGAGGTGTGTTCCTTCAATACCTAGTTTATTGAGAGTTTTTAACATAAACTTTGGATTTTATCAAAGGCCTTTCTGCATCTATTGAGATAATCATGTGGTTTTGTTTTTAGATCTGTTTATGTGATGAATTATGTTTACTGATTTGTCCATGTTGAACCAGCCTTTCATCTTGAGGATGAAGCCAACTTGATCATGGTGGATAAGCTTTTTATGTGCTGCTGGATTTGGTTTACCATTATTTTATCAAGGATTTGTTTCATTAATGTTCACCAGGGATATTAACCTGAACCGTTCTTTTTTTGTTGTATCTCTGCCACGTTTTGGTATCAAGACGATGCTGGCCTAGTAAAATGAGCTGGGAGGAGTCCATCTCTTTCAATTGTTTGGAATAGTTTCAGAAGAGATGGTACAAGCTCCTCTTTGTACTTCTGGTAGAATTCAGCTGTAAATCCATCTGGTCCTGTGCGTTTTGGTTGGTAGGCTATTTACTACTGCCTCAATTTCATCTGGTCCTGTGCATATTTTTGGTTGCTGGACGATTTATTACTGCCCCTTATTCTATTCAGGGATTGAATTCTTGCTGGTTCAGTCTTGGGAGCATGTTTGTGTGAAGAGATTTATCCATCTCTTGCAGATTTTCTATTTCTTGTGCACAGAGGTGTTTATAGTGTTCTCTGATGGTTGTTTGTTTTTCTGTGTGGTCAGTGGTAATATCCTCTTTATATTTTTATTGTGTCTATTTGATTTTTCTCTCTTTTCTTCTTTATTAGTCTAGCTAGAAGTACATGTATTTTATTAATTTTTTTTAAAAAAATAGCTCCTAGATTCACTGATTTCTTGAAAGGTTTTTTGTGTGTGTGTCTCTATCTTCTTCAGTTCTGCCCTGAGCTTGGTTATTTCTTGTCTTCTCCTAGTCTGGGGTTTGTTTGCTTTTGGTTCTTTATTACTTTAGGTGTTATGTTAGGATGTTGATTTGAAATCTTTCTAGCTTTTTGATGTGGGCATTTAGTACTATAAATTTTCCTCTTAGCACTGCTTTAGCTGTGTCTCAAAGATTTCGTTCATTGTCTCTTTGATCTCATTGGTTTCAAAGAACTTCCTGATTTCTTACCCAGGAGTCATTCAGAAGAAGAGTTGTTTTAATTTTCATGTAGTTTGGTGGTTTTAATTGAGTTCTTAATCTTGAGTTCTAACTTCATTGTGCCATGGTCTGAGAGATTGTTTGTTATTATTTCAGTTCTTTTGCTTTTGTTGAGTGTTTTACTTCCAATTACATGATTGATTTTAAAGTAAGTGCCATGTGGCACTGAGAAGAATGTATATTCTGTTGTTTTGGGGTAGAGAATTCTGTAGATATTTTTAGGTCCACTTGATCCAGAGCTGATCTCAAGTCCTGAATATCTTTGTTAATTTTCTGTCTCAGTGATCTGTGTCATATTGAAATTGGGATGTTAAAGTCTTCCACTATTATTGTGTGGGATTCTAAGTCTTGTTGCAGCTCTCTTATAACTTGTTTTATGCATCTAGGTGCTCCTGTATTGGGTTTATATAAATTTTGGATAGTTATCTCTTCTTGTAGAATTGACCCCTTTTCTATTATGTGATGTCCTTCTTTTTTTTTTTATCTTTGTTGGTTTAAAGTCTGTTTTTCAAAAACTAGGATTACAATCCTTGTGTTTTTCTGTTTTTCATTTGCTTGACAAATTCTCCTCTATCCCTTTATTTTATATCTATGTGTTTCTTTGCACATAAGATGAGTCTCTTTAATACAGCATACCAATGGGTCTTGACACTTTATCCAAATTGTCATTCTGTTTATTTTGATTGGGGCATTTAGCTCATTTATATTTAAGGTTCATATTGTTATGTGTGAATTTGATCCTGTCATTATGATGCTAGCTGGTTATTTTTCAGACATGTTTATGTAGTTGGTTCATAGTGTCATTGGTCTGTGTACTTCAGTGTGTTTTTGTAGTAGCTGGTAGTTGTTTTTCATTTCCATATTTAGTATTTCTTTCAGGAGCTCTTGCAAGACAGGCGTGAAGTTGATGAATTCCCTCAGCATTTGCTTGTCTGATGAGTATCTTATTTATCTTTTGCTCATGAAGCTTAGTTTGTCCAGATATGAAATTCTGAGTTCAAAATCCTTTTCTTTAGGAATATTGAGTATTGGTCCCAATCTCTTCTGGCTTGTAGGATTTCTTCTAAGAGGTCTACTATTAATCTGATGGGCTTCCCTTTGTAGGTGAGCTGGCCTTTTACTCTGACTGCCCTTAACATTTTGTTTTCTTTATTTTGACCTTGGAGAATTTGTTAGTTATTTCTCTTGGGGGTTGTTCTTCTCATAGAGTATCTTACTGGGGTTCTCTGGATTTCCTGAATTTGAATGTTGGTCTGTCTTGCTAGGTTGGGAAAGTTCTCCTGTATGATATTCTGAAGTTTGCTTTCCAACTTGGTTCTATTCTCCCCATCTCTTTCAGGTACCCCAACCAGTCATAGGTTCAGTCTTTTTACAATATCCCATAGTTTTCCAAGGTTTGCTTTTATTCCTTTTATTTCTTTTTGTCTAATGTTGTTTGCCTGCCTTATTTAGCAAAATAGCCTTCAAGCTCTGATATTCTTTTCTTTACTTTATCTATTCAGCTATTAATGCTTGGATTTGCACTGTGAAGTTCTCATATTGTTTTTGGCTCCATCATGTCATTTATGTTCCTCTCCAAACTGGTTATTATGGTTAACATTACAGCTCCTGTAATGTTTTATTATAGTTCTTAGCTTCTTTGCATTAGGTTAAAACATACTCCTTTAGCTCAGCAAAATTAAGTGTTACCCACCTTCTGAAGTCTACTTCTTTTTGTCAATTTATTCATCTCTTGCCTCTGCCCAGTTCTGTGCCTTTGCTGGAGATTTGTTGTTATCATTTGGAGAAGAGATTTTTTAGTTTTCAGCATTTTTGCATTAATTCTTTCTCATCTTCGTGGGTTTATCTACCTTTGATCTTTGAGGGTGCTGACTTTTGCATGGGGTTTTTGTTGGGTCTTTTTCATTGATGTTGTTGTTACTTTCTGTTCATTTCTTTTAATAGTCAGGCCCATCTTCTGTAGGGTTGCTATGGTTTTCTAGGGGGTTCACTCTGGATCCTATTCACCTGGGTCCTTCCCACACCAAAAGGTATCACCACTGAAGGCTGAAGAACAGCAAATGTGGCTGCCTGATCCTTCTTCTAGGAGCTCCATTCCAGAGGGGCACCAACCTGATTCCAACCAAAATAATTCTGTATGAGTTGTCTGGAGACTCCTGTTGGGAGGTATCATTCAGTTAGGAAAGAGGGGATCAGGGTCCTGCTAAATAAGCAATCTTACTGCCCCTTGGCAGAGTGGGTTTGCTGCACTGTGGAAATCCACTTCCTCCGGGCTGCCCAGAGTCTCCAGAAATGGCAGGCAGAAAAGACTAAGACTGCTGATCCATGATACTGTGGCCTTCCCGTTCCTTCCCTTCCTTCTTGGGCTCATCCCAGGAAGATCAGAGTTCTGTCTATAAACCTCTGGCCGGGGATGCTACAAATCTCACAGGGATTCCTCAGCCAGTGAAGAAGGATGGGTTGGAGTTCCATTTAAAGAAGCAGTCTGGCCACGATATGTAACAGCCACACTGTGGAGAATCGCTCCCAGTCCAACCACCCATTCTCATGGGCACCTGCAGTGGAAAACAGCCAGCTGGAGCCACAGTGATTGTGGCCACCACTCCCTTGGGAACTCTATTATCTTAGGCAGTTTCCAGCCTGCTGCACTGACCAGTGGGGGATTACAAGCCAGGAAGTTTTAGCTTGTGGGATTCTCTGGAAGTGGGGCCTGCTGAACAATGCTGCTTGGCTCTATGGTTTTAGCCTCCTTTTAATGGGAGTGGATGGATTTCCTGCCTTGCTGGGGTTCCCATAACTGGAGTATTCAAAAAATCCTGTGTCTCAGTGTATCCCTGAGTGGTTGCCCATTCAAGTGGTCACCATGTGTGCACAGTTCTTTGATTGAGATCCAAGGCCTTGGTGGCATGGGCTCATGAGGGGGACCTTCTGATCTGTGGGTTGCAGATTCATTGGAAAAGTGTGGTTTCCCAGGTGGGTAGCACAATCACTCACCACCTCCCTTGGCTGGGGGTAGGGAGCTGCCTTGGCCCCTTGCAGCTCCCAGGTGAGCCCTGTCTGCCCAGTGTGTTTCCTTACTCTCCTAGAGTTGTGGCAACCACCTAGTCAGAGAACCTCAGTTGAAGATGCAGAATTCACTTGCCATTTTAGTTCTTCTTGATTGGAGCTGAAGACTGGAGCTGTTTCTATTAGATTATCTTGGACCCTCCCACCATCTAAGTCTTTTGATCAGATCAATGAAAACCTGCCATGGGTCACCACCACACATGCAGTTACCTAAAGAAACAAGATCCTGAAAATTGTTTTCTTTCACAAATGCAGATGTAAACAAAACAACAGCTCTTTATTTATTGAGGAAGTTTCAATGTTTTTTACATATGTGCACAAAGCTTACACACAAAATCAACATCGTGACTCCACTTTGGTGAAGTCAAATTTGCAAACACATGCATAACATGAATTAGGACTTGATAAAAGTCTTTATAAAATGTAAACTTCCAGTATTGGAAATGATGTAAAGATAAAATACATAGCTTAGCAATTTTTTTAAAATGCTGACAATTTAAAATAGTGAAAAAAAAAAACTAAAAAGAAAATTTGACATATGTAAAAGTGTATTACAGGGATAGTTTATGGACAATTACATGGAGGTAGTCCATAAAAGCCGGCTGGCTTTCACTATTATTAATTCTATTTTGAAGTCTTGCATCACAATACATAGCTGCTTTTGTTCTTTTAGAAGATGGTTCTTAGAGAATACATTCATATTCACTTTCTATGTGGTGTTGCTTTTCCTGAAATTCTATTATTCATGTGATTGTGATTTTTTGGGGGGATTTTAGGCATGAAATATTTTAGACATTAGAGATTTAGTCTTTAGGGGTTTTAATCTGTCAATATTTCAACATTTGACATTATGGTATATGGGACCGTGTCTTTCGGCATTCTGATCCAAGCCTTCCCTACATGCATAGCTCCAACGCCTGAATTAAAGGACTGTGTTTTTATATCTGACTGTCCCATAAGAATTTTGAAACTCAACAAGTCCAAAATAGCACACATGATTTTTGCTCTTTAAAAAGCCTGACTCTTCTCCTATATTGCATATCTTAATACATGGCCAACACTAACCCAAAGGAAAAACCTTAAGTATGCTCAATCTATTCTATTCCTTCACCTCTCCAATAAATAAAGTTCTGTCAATTCTGTATATCTTTTGTATTTCAAATCCATGCTAACTTGCTATTTTCATAAATACTACCAGTGTAGTACCACCTAGTTGGGCCCAAATGTAGCCTATTCTACTCTTAAAAAGGCAAATTATTTTGAGAATTGTCTATTCATGTCCTTAGCCCAATTTTGATGGAATTGCTTTTTTTTATGATTTGTTTGAGTTCATTGTAGATTCTAGATACTAGTCCATTGTCAGATGTATAGATTGTGAAGATTTTCTCCCACTCTGATTGTCTGTTGACTCTTCTGACTGTTCCTTTTGCCATGCAAAAGCTCTTTAGCTTGCTTTTCCAATATTATCTTCTAGAAATTTTATAGTTTCAGGTCTCATTTATAAATTATTATCAAATGTGAACATTTCTTGGCTTCCTTACTGGACTGTGAGAGCCTCCTGGTAGAGCCATTATCAAAATAATCATCATATTTCCTGACATCATTAACCTGCAGTAAAATTGAGCACAATACACGTGCTGAGTGTGACTATGTATTTGAAGTAAAGTAGATTCTCAGAACTCTTCTGAAAGGAAAGAAATGATTTTCTCCACAGAAAATGAGTCTTCATTTTTCCTCAGTTTGTAACATGAATTCTTACTTTTTTGCACAGAGGTGTGAAACTGTCTGGTGTGAGTGGACAACTATAAGCAATTTTGTATAACTGTAGCACAGAGTGGAAGGGAAAAGCTTAACTCATAACAACAATGAAAAATTATCCCCAAAGATTCTAAAGCTGAAAAGATTTTAATTAGATTTGCAAATAGTCTTGTGTTTTTATAGTGGATTTCTCTATAAGAGGTAAAAGAGTATAATGTTAGTTAGTAGGATAATTGGGCCTAAAGCTTGCCTGATTCTTCTGTATAATATTGATCTGATCTGAGAATGTAAGGCTTGTAAGTTATAAAGCAAGAAACAGTAAAACAGTAATGCATTTTAGTTTAAGTGACTCCTGAGCTAATAGTTATCTATCTTTGGGAGAAGTTGCCTTTAATTTTTTTTATTTCCGTATGTTATCAGGAAATAGTTGGTGTTTGGTTACATGGGTAAGTTCTTTAGTGGTGATTTGTGAGACTTTGGTGCACCTGTTAACCAAACAGTATACACTACACCCTATTTGTAGTTATTTTGCCCCTCATTCTCTTCCCTGTCTTTACCCCTGAGTCCCCAAAGTCCTCTGTGTCATTTTTATACCTTTGCATCCTCATAGCTTAGTTCCCACTTATGAGAGAGAACCTATGATATTTGGTTTTACATTTCTGAGTTACTTCACTTACAATAATAATCTCCACTCTCATCAGTGAAATGCCACTGACTCATTCCTTTTTATGGCTGAGTAGTATTTCAACACACACACACACACACATATGATTAAATATACTACATATATGATGGACTATACCATACACACACAGACACACACACATATATATGATAGAATATACCAAAAAAAAAATATATATATATATATACCACAATTTATTTATCCACTTATTAACTGATGGGAATTTGGGTTGATTTCACATTTTTGCAATTGCAAATTGTGCTGCTATAAACATGCATGTGCAAGTATCATTTTTGTATAATAATTTATTTTCCTCCGGGTAGATACCCAGTAGTGGGATTGCTCGATCAAATCGTAGTTCTACTTTTAGTTCTTTAAGGGATTTTCACAATATTTTCCATATTGGTTGTAGTACTTCACATTCCTACCAGCAGTACAGAAGTGTCCTCAGTTCACCGCATCCATGCCAACATCTACTATTTTTTAAATTCTTTGATAATGGTCATTCTTGCAGTGGCAAGGTGGTATTGCATTGTGGTTTTTGTTTGCATTTCCCTTGTCATTAGTGATGTTGAGCATTTTTTCATAATCAAAGCATAACTAAGAAAAAATTAAAAACTTGGAGGCATCACATTATGAGATTTCAAGCTATATTATAAGGTCATAGTCACCAAAACAGCATGGTACTGGCATGAAAATAGGCACATAGACCAATGAAACAGAATAGAGAACACAGAAATAAACTCAAATACTTACAGTCAACTGATCTTCAAGAAAGCAAACAAAAACATAAAGTGGGGGAAAGACACCCTTTTGACAAATAGTGCTCAGACAATTGGCTAGTCACATGAAGGAGAATATAACTGGATCCTCGTCTCTCACCTTATACAAAAATCAACTCAAGATGGATTAAGAACTTAAATCTAAGACCTGAAACTTCTACACAATATGATTCACCAATGCTAAACTCTCTAAGAGAAGATGCAAAAAATCTTAGGTGGTTGGGAGAAAAGAAGATCACTTAGGGCAAAATTACTCCAAGATAGCTTCATAAGTCAGTAAGTTGTTTTGGACAACACATCTTTGTGGTCCTCCTAACTTATCTTTCTTTCTCAGGTCTAAAAACCCATTAAAATGGCCGGGTGCTGTGGCTCACACCTGTAACCCCCACACATTGGGAGGCTGAAGCAGGTGGATTGCTTGAGCTCAGGAGTTGAAGACCAGCGTGGGCAACATAGTGAAGCCCCGTGTCAATTAAAAACTAAGATTAAAATTAGCCAAGCATGGTCATGTGCACCTGTAGTCCCAGCTACTTGGGAGGCCGAAGTGGGAGGATTGTTTGAGCCTGGGAGACAGAATTTGCAGTGAGCCAAGATAGTGGCACTACACTCCAGCCTAGGTGACATAGTGAGACCTTGTCTCAAAAAAATAAAAATAAAAATAAAACTATCCCCCAAAACCTGAAATAATTTGCAGAATGCTATATATGTGTATCTATGGAAGATCCACCGCTTTGATCATATGCTTGTAGAAGTGCATTACTTAAAAAAGGTGAATAATCACAGCTCAAAGCCTTAAGATAGGGATTTCTAAGAGCATTTTTTTCAGCTTGATGTTTCACCAAATGTTTACCCTGACATCTGCTTGAGCACTGACTATGTGGAGAAGAGCCATATGTTCTATGCTTGATGCTTTGTGAACATTGCCCATATAATGCGAAGTTGAGTCAATTAATGTAAAGGAGGTGAACAATAGAAAGGTGCACCAAAAATTCTAGTTTTGATTTTGACATGCAATACAGCTAGTCACTAAACTCCTCTGGGTTCCATTTTCCTCCTCCAAAAATAGAAGCAGTAAAATAAAAATAATAATCCTCACCTTCCTACCTCACAAGTTTGTTATCAGGATCCACTGAATTATATGAATAGAGCTCAGGGTTAGAAGTCACCCAGTCATAGATTTTTAATCTCATTTCTGGCATTCTCTAGTTCTCAAGCTCATTGGACTTAGACTAGTTAGTCATCTGAACCTCCACTTTCTGCCTCCCGTTGAATCCTGCTGTTAGGAAAAAGGAGCAGATGTCTTATACAGTTCACTTGGAATAAGAGTTAGTTCTTGTGCTCCCTATCTTAAGTGTTTATGTCTGATATGTGTGTAGTGTGATCTCCATTATAGACCCAGAGAAGGAGGGAGTAAAATTGGGGAAAAAAGTTGCTTAAAATCCTAAACATTTAGAGATGAAACAAGAAGAAACTAACATTTGTGAGATAATTACTATTACTATCCCCATTTCAAAGATGAGGAAATAGCTTCAGTACAATTAAGTGACTTCCTTAAGTTTATATAGCCAATAAGTAAGAGGGCCAGGATTCAAACCTACAATTGCTTGATTTCTAATCTCTTTACTTCCTGAACTTATAGGTCACCTATCCCCCATTTTCCATGTTGAACAAGCATCCCCTCTATGATATGCCTAGACTTAGTTTTCTACTCCCTGGTCGTGCCTGTTGTTATCCTGATGCCTTTATTAACCCTCATTTGCTTCTCCCACTCTTTCTTTCCAATGCTCATGCTTTAGATGAGTCTTTATTTGAAAACTCAACTGCTTGAACCACCACTACTAATATCTAAGCTATAGCTGTATATAGTACCCCAGAAAAGGTATCTTTCCCAAGGCTAAGAAATAAACCACAGTCACAATGAGGCTCTGATGACTTCAGCTAGCCACACTGGTCTCACTTGAGAATCGTTTGTTTGTACCGTAATGTCACTGAAGATGAGGCAGTACCCAATGTGTACCAGGTTTTTCCTCTTAGGCAAACAAACATCTCACAGCAAAGAATAATGAAGATTCCATTCCTCACCCTAATTCAACTATATTACATGAAAATCTAAAAAAAAAAAAAAAAAAGGAGTTGCAAGCTTCTGGCAGGCCCATTCCAAATGCCTGGGAATATTACATTTTGTGCTCAAAACTATAAACAAAACCCAGATGGCTTTCACTACAAATAGTTCTCTCATCTTTACTTTTCCCAGCCATAATGGCCCATAGTTGTAAGAGGTACTACCTCCAATGGACAAGACAGAAGCCTTTCAATCAGTTTTCTGGCTGATGTTTAACTGACTGCTCTTGTCATGTACTTAAAGGCTGATATAAGACAGAGAGTCGACTCCAGAAATCATGGTGGCCTCTATTAATTATGATTATGCTATGCTCATCCACCAAACAATGCTGCTACTCAAATGTCACTGGAGTGCTTTTCCTGGTCTTGAAAATGAGCATTGCTAATCCATGGACATTCATACCGAGTCTTGTCTTGAAACTTGTTTTGGTAAAATGGCTGGAGGGAAGAGGGGGAAGATTATTAATGTAGAGATTGTGACCAGGAAACAAACGAAACTAATTGGCCCATATGGTAAATTACCATTGCGACTTGGTCTCATTAACTTCATACTCTGAATTTTTACCCAAAAGAGCCAACATTCCTTCAAATAGAATGAAAAACACTCTTAATCCATAAAAATGTAGCAGATCATTCCTACAAATGTAGGGAATTTTTATCATGGATAACTGATACAAAATGATCCCAAGACAAGGTAGATTTGATAATTGATCCACCTCACTGGAATTCTTCAATGTCAAGTTGAAAATTACCTTGAAGGATTATTTAGTCTAGGCCACTTATTTTACAAATGGACAACTAAGATCCCCAAAGATCAAAGAGCTTGTACAAATTATACATCTAATTAATGGCAGCACCAGGAGGACAAGACACAAGTCCCTTAGCTCATACTTTAGTACAATACATAGAGTGTACTGCATTGCAGTACAATGATTCTTTGCTCTCATAGGACAGAGAATGATTTAGAAACATACGTTAATTTTAACTGTGACCTGGAAGAACAAAAGGTATTTCAGGAAGTAGTGAGGATCCTGGTGTAGGCAGGATGCCTCAAGGATCCCAAGGAATTTTGCATGTCCTTATTCTGTAACTCATGTAAAATGAGGACAAAAGCTTCAGGCTAACTTCAAGTCCAAGGGGACTTGCTTTAAATTTTAGGTTTGGGAGTACATGTGCAGGTCTGTTACATGAGTATATTGCATAATGGCAAGGTTTGGGTTTCTAGTGAATCTGTCACTGAAGTAGTGAACATAGTACCCAACAGATAATTTTTTGCCCCTCGACCACGTCCTACCTATCCTTTTCTGGAGTCTCCAGTGTTTCTTATTTTCATCTTTCTGTTCATGTGTACTCATTGTTCAGCTTCCACTTATAAGTAAGAAAATGCAATATTTCATTTTCTGTTTCTGACTTATTTCATGTAGGATAATAGCCTCTAGCTCCATCCATGTTCCAGCAAATGACATACTTTCATTTTTTTTAAGGCTAGATAGTATTCCATTGTGTGTACATACCACATTTTCTTTATCCAACCATAGTTAATAGACACCTAGGTTGATTCCATGGCTTTGCTACTGTAAATAGCAAATAGTGCTGCAATAAACATGCAAGTACAATTTTTTTTTGATCAAACAATTTATATTCCTTTTGGTAAATACACAATAGTGGGATTGCCAGGTCAAATGGTAGTTCTATTTTTAGTCCTGTGATAATTTTCCATGGGGGTTGAAATAATTTATATTCCTACCCAGAGTGTGTACGTGTTCCCCTCTTCTCCACATCCTTTCCAATATCTGTTATTATTATTTTTTTTAACTTTTTAATGATAGCTATTCTGACTGGTGTGAGATGGTATCTCATTGTGGTTTTAATGTGCATTTCTCTTCTGGTAGCAATGTTAAGCATTTTTTTAAAATATGTTTGTTGACTGCTTGTATGTCTTCTAAAAAGAAGTGTCTCTTCATGGCCTTTGTCCACCTTTTAATGGGGTTGTTTGCTCTTCTCTTGTAAAATTGTTTAAGTGCCTCATAGATGCTGGATATTAGACCTTTGTCAGATGAATAGTTTGCAAATATTTTCTCCTATCCTGTATGTTGTTTATTTACTCTGTTGATTGTTTCTTTTGCTATGAAGAAGCTCTTTAATTTAATTAAAATTTGTCTATTTTTGTTTTTGTTACATTGGATTTGAGGCCTTAGACATAAGTTCATTGGCTAGGCCAAAGTTCAAAAGAATTTTTAGAATTTTTGTAGTTTAAGGGCTCATGTTTTGTGTTAATTTTTTTATGTGGTGAGCGATAGGTGTTCAGTTTTATTCTTATGCATATGGGTAGCCAGCTTGCTCAGCACTACATATTGAATAAAATGTCTGTTCCCCATTGCTTATTTTCGTGGTTTTTTTTTTTTTTTTTAGACTGATTTTTGCTCTAGGCTCACTGCAACCTCTGCCTCCCAGGTTGAAGTAATTCTCCTTCCTCAGCTTCCTGAGCAGCTGGAATTACAGGTGCCCACCACCACGTTCAGCTCATTTTTGTATTTTTAATAGAGAAGGGATTTTGTCATGTTGGACAGACTGTTTTCAAACTCTTGACCTCTGATGATCCACCCGCCTCAGCCTCCCAAAGTACTGGAATTACAGGGTGAGCCACCGTGTTTGGCAAATTGTTTATTTTCATCAGATTTGTCAAAGATAAGTTGGTTATAGGGTTGTGGCTTTATTTCTGGATTCTCTATTCTATTCCATTGAGCTATGTGTCTATTTTTGTATCACTGCCATGCTGTTTTGATAACAATAGGCTTGTAGTATTGCTTGAAGTCAGCTAATATGATGCCTCCAGCTTTGTTTTCTTTGCTTAAGATTGCTTTGGCTATTCAGGCTCTTTTTTGTTTCCATATGAATTTTAGGATTGTTTTTTCTAATTCTGTGAAAAATGGTATTTTGTTTTTTCTTTTGCCCAGAATAACTTTGGCTATTCTGGTTGTTTGTGATTCTACGTAAATTTTAAAATTTCCAAATTTGCATTTCTGTGAAGAATGTCATTTGTATTTTGATAGGGATTGCATTAAATCTGTAAATTGCTTTGAGTTGTATGGACATTTTAATAGTATTGATTCTTCCAATCATGAACACAAAACACGTTTACGTTTTTGGTGTCCTCTTCAATTTTTTGCGTCAATGTTACATAGTTTTCATTATAGAGATCATTCTCTTCTTTCATTAATTCCTAGGTATTTTATTTTATTGTTGGCTATTGTCAATGCAATTACTTCCTTTATTTCTTTTGCAGATTATTCACTGTTGGCATATAGAAATGATACTAATTTTTGTATGTTAATTTTTGTATCCTGCAAGATTACTAAATTTGTTTATCAGTTCTAATAGATTCTGTTGTAGTCTTTACATTTTCCCAAATATAGTAAGATTATGTCATTTACAAACAAGAATAATTTGACTTTTTTTTTTTTCAGTTTAGAAGAATTTTGTATTTTTCTCTTATCTGATTACTCTATCTAGGACTTCCAATACTATGTGAATAACAGTGATGAAAGTGAAATTCCTTGTCTTCTTGCAGATCATAGAAGAAAGACTTTCAGGCTTTCTCCATTAAGCATGATACTAACTGTGGGTTTTTCTATATGCCTGTTATTATGTTGAGGCATGTTTCTTCTATGTCCAGTTTTTGAATATTTTCTACAATTAAGAGATATTGGATTTTATCAAATGCTTTTTTCAGCATCAATTGAAAAAATCATATTTACTTTCCTTTATAATGTTCATATTATGTATCACATTGATTCATTTACATATGTTGAACCATCCATGCAAGCCTGGGAAAAATCCCACTTGGTCATGCTGAATGGTATTTCTTATGTATTACTCAATTTGGCTTGCTAATAGTTTGATGAAAATTTTTTGCATCAATATTCATCAGAGATATTGGCCTGTAGCTTTATTTATTTATTTGTTTATTTATTGTACTTTAGGTTCTGAGGTACATGTGCAGATCATCCAGGATTGTTGCATAGGTATATACACGGCAAGGTGGTTTGATACCTTCATCCCCCAATCACCTATATGTGGTATTTCTCCCAGGTTAGCCATCCCCACCCTCCCTACCCTCGCTGTCCCTCCCCTAGACACCCCCAAACAGACATCAATGTGTGATGCTCCCCAGCCTGTGTCCACATGTTCTCATTTTTCAACACCTGCCTATGAATGAGAGCATGAGGTGTTTGGTTTTCTGTTCTTGTGTCAGTTTGCTGAGAATGATGGTTTTCAGATTCATCCATGTCCTTATGAAGGACACGAGCTCACCTTTTTTATGGCTGTGTAGTATTCCATGGTGTATATGTGCCACATTTTCTTATCCAGTCTATAATTGATGGACATTTGGGTTTGTTCCAAGCTTTTGCTATTGTAAACAGTGCCCCAATGAACATACATGTGTATGTGTCTTTACAATAAAACAATTTGTAATTCTTTCTGTATACCCAGTAATGGGATTGCTGGGTCAAATTGTATTTCTGTTTCTAGGTCCTTGGAATCACCACACTGTCTTCCACAATGGTTGCACTAATTTACACTCCCACCCACAGTGTGAAAGTGTCCCTATTTCTCCACATCCTCTCCAGCATCTGTTGTCTCCAGATTTTTTAATGATCACAATTCTAACTGGTGTGAGATGATATCTGAATGTGGTTTTGATTTGCACTTCTCTAATGACCAGTGACAATGAGCATTTTTTCATGTTTTTTGGCCTCATAGATGTCTTCTTTGTAAAGCGTCTGTTCATATCCTTTGCCCACTTTTGAATGGGTTTGTTTTTTTCTTGTAAACCTGTTTTAGTTGTTTGTAGATTCTGGATATTAGCCCTTTGTCAGATGGGTAGATTGCAAAAATTTTTTCTCGTCTGTTGGTTGCTGATTCACTCTAGTGATTGTTTCTTTTGCTGTGCAGAAATTCCTAAGTTTAATTAGATCCCATTTGTCTATTTTGGCTTTTGTTGTCATTGCTTTTGGTGTTTTAGCCATGAAGTCCTTGCCTATGCCTATGTCCTGACGGTTTTGCCTAGGTTTTCTTCTAGGGTGTTTATGGTGTCAGGTCTTATGATTAAATTTTTAGACCACGTGGAGTTCATTATTGTGTAAGGTGTAAGGAAGGGGTATAGTTTTACCTTTCTGCATATGGCTAGCCAGTTTTCTCAACATCATTTATTAAACAGGGAATCCTTTTCCCATTGCTTGTTTTTGTCAGGTTTGTCAAAGATAAGATGATTAATAGATGTGTGGTGTTGCTTCTGAGGCCTCTGTTCTGTTCCATTGGTCTATGTCTCTGTTTTGGTACCAGTACCACGCTGTTTTGATTACTGTGGCCTTGTAGTTTAGTTTAAAGTCAGGTAGGGTGATGCCTCCAGCTTTGTTCTTTTTGCTTAGGGTTGTTTGGGCTATGCCATCTCTCTTGTGGTTCCACATGAAGTTTAATGTGGTTTTATCCAGTTCTGTGAAGAAGGTCATTGGTAGCTTGATGGGGATAGTGTAGAATCTATCAATTACTTTGGGCAGTATGGCCATTTTCACAATATTGCTTCTTCCCAATCATGAGCATGGAATATTTTTCCATCTGTTTGTGTCCTCTCTTATTTCCTTGGGCAGTGGTTTGTAGTTCTCCTTGAAGAAGTCCTTTACATCCTTTGTTAGTTGTATTCCTAGGCATTTTATTATCTTTGTAGCAATTGTGAATGGGAATTCGTTCTTGATTTGGCTCTTTTTAAGTCTGTTATTAGTGTATAGGAATGCTTGTGATTTCTGCACATCGATTTTGTATCCTGAGACTTTGCTGAAGTTGCTTATCAGTTTCAGGAGATTTTGGGGTGAGATGATGGGGTCTTTTAAATATACAATCATGTCATCTACAAACAGAGACAGTTTGACTTCCTCCTTTCCTAATTGAATACGCTTTATTTCTTTTTCTTGCCCTGACTGCTTTGGCTAGAGCTTCCAATACTATATTGAATAGAAGTGGTGAGAGAGGGCATCCTTGTGTTGTGCCAGATTTCAAAGGGAATACTTCTAGTTTTTACCTGTTAATTATGATATTGGCTATGGATTTGTCATAAATAGCTTTTATTATTTTGTGATATGTTCCATTGATACCTAGTTTATTGAAGGTTTTTAGCATAAAGCTCTGTTGAATTTTTTCGATGGCCTTCTCTGCATCTATTGAGATAATCCTGTGGTTTTTGTCTTTGGTTCTGTTTATGTGGTCGATTATGTTTATGGACTTGCATATATTGAACCAGCCTTGCATCTCCGGGATGAAGCCTACTTGATCATGATGAATAAGCTTTTTGATTTGTTGTTGCATTCAGTTTGCCAGTATTTTATTGAAGATTTTTGCATTGATGTTCATCATGCTTATTGGCCTGAAGTTTTCTTTTTTAGTTGAGTCTTTGCCCAGTTTTGGTATCAGGATGATGTTGGTCTCAAAAAATAAGTTGGGAGGATTCCCTCTTTTTGTATTGTTTGGAATAGTTTCAGAAGGAGATAGTACCAGCTCCTTTTTGTACGTCTGGTAGAATTTGGGTGTAAACCCGTCTGGACCTGGACTGTTTTTGGTTGGTAGGCTATTAATTGCTGCCTCCATTTCAGCCCTTGTTGTTGGCGTTCAGGGTTTCAACTTCTTCCTGGTTTCGTCTTGGGAGAGTGCAAGTGTCCATAAATTTATCCATATCTTCCAGGTTTACTGGTTTGTGTGCATAGAGTTGCTTGTAGCAATCTCTGATGGTAGTTTGTGTTTCTGTGGAATTGGTGATGATGTCCCCTTTATCATTTTTTTATTGCATCTATTTGATTCTTCTCTTTTTTCTTTTTTATTAGTCTGGCTAGTGTTTTATCTATTTTGTTGATCTTTTCAAAAAACCAGCTCCTGGATTTGTTGATTTTTTGAAGGGTTTTTTGTGTCTCTATCTCCTTTAGTTCAGCTCTGATCTTAGTTATTTCTTGTCTTCTGCTAGGTTTTGAGTTTTTTGATCTTGCTCCTCTAACTCTTTAAATTTTGATGATAGGGTGTCGATTTTAGATCTTTCCTTGCTCCTCATGTGGACATTTATTGCTATGAATTTCCCTTTAGACAGTGCTTTAAATGTCCTGCAGAGATTCTGGTATGTTGTGTCTTTGCTTTCACTGGTTTCAAAGAACATTTTTATTTCTGCCTTCATTTCATTGTTTATCCAGTCAACATTCAGGAGCGAGTTGTTCAGTTTCCATGAAGTTTTGTGGTTTTGAGTTAGTTTCTCATTCTTGAGTTCTAATTTGATTGCACTGTGGTCTGAGGACTTGTTTGTTATGATTTCTGTTCTTTTTGCATTTGCTGAGGAGTGATTTACTTCCAATTATGTGGTCGATGTTAGAGTAAACGTGATGTGGTGCTGAGAAGAATGTATATTATGTGGATTTGGGGTTGAGAGTTCTGTAAATGTCTATTAAGTTCACTTGGTCCAGATATCCGTTAGGTTCTGGATTTCCTTGTTGATTTTCTATCTAATTGATCTGTCTAATATGGACAGTGGAGAGTTAAAGTCTCCCAATATAATTGCATGGGAGTCTAAGTCTCTTTGTAGGTTACTAGGACTTGCTTATGTATCTGGGTGTTCCTGTACTGGGTACATATATGTTTAGAATAGTTAGCTCTTCTTGTCATATTGATCCTTTTACCATTATGTAATACCCTTCTTTGTCTCTTTTGAATTTTGTTGGTTTAAATTCCTTTTTATCATAGACTAGGATTGCCACCCCTGCTTTTTTTTGTTCTCCATTTGCTTGGTAAATCTTCTTCCATCCCTTTATTTTGAGTCTATGTGTCTTTGCACATGAGATGGGTCTCCTGAATACACACACCGATGGTTCTTGGCTTTTTATCCAATTTACCAGTCTGTGTCCTTTTCTTGTGGCATTTAGTCCATTTACATTTAATGTTAATATTGTTATGTGTGAATTTGATACTGCCATTTTGTTACTGGTTGTTTGTTTTTCCCTTTGGTTGGCATAATTTCTTCATTGCCTCATTGGTCCTTACCATTTGGTTCCTTTTTGCAGTGGCGGGTACTGGTTTTTCCTTTCTGTGTTTAGCACTTCCTTCAGGAGCTCCTGTAGGGCAGTTCTGGCAGTGATGAAATCTCTCAACAATTGATTGTCCTTCACTTATGAAGCTTAGTTTCACTGGATATGAAATTCTGGGTTGAAAGTTCTTTTCTTAAGGATGTTGAATATATGGCCCCCACTCTCTTCTGGCTTGTAGGTTTTCTCCCAAGAGATCCGCTGTGAGTCTGATATGCTTCCCTTTGTGAATGACCTGACCTTTCTCTCTGGCTGCCTTTTAGGATATTTTCCTTCATTTTAGCCCTAGTGAATCTGACGATTATGTGCCTTGGGGTTGCTTGTCTTGAGGAGTATCATTGTGGTGTTCTCTGTATGTCCTGTGTTTGAATGTTGGCCTGCCTTGCTACGTTGGGGAAGTTCTCCTGGATAATATCCTGAAGACTGTTTTCCAGCTTGGATTCATTCTCCCCGTCATCTTCAGTACACTCATCAAGCATAGATTAGGGTTTTTCACATAATCCCATATTTCTTGTAGGCTTTGTTTATTTATTTCTCTCTTTGTTCTCTTTCCTTGCCTTCTTGTCTTATTTCATTGAATTGATCTTCAATCTCTGATATCCTTTTTTTTCTGCCTTATCTATTTGGCTATTGAAAATTGTGTATGCTTCACGAAATTCATGTGCCCTGTTTTTCAGCTCCATAAAGTTGTTTTTGTTCTTCTCTAAGCTGGTTATTCTAGTCAGCATTTCATCTAACCTTTTTTCAACCTTTTTACTTTTTTTGCATTGGGTTAGAACGTGTCTCTTTAACTCAGAGATGTTTGTTATTACCCACCTTCTGAAGCCTGCCTCTGTCAATTCGTCAAATTTGCTCTCTATCCAGCTTTTTCCCTTCCTACTGAGGAGTTGGGATCTCATGGTTGGGGAGAGGCGTTCTGGTTTTTTATGGTTTCTTTCTTCTTGTGCTGGGTTGCTTCCCATCTTGTTGGATTTATATAGCTTTGATCTAGGTAGCTGCGTGGGGCGGCGGCCTTTCCTTTGTCTGCCTGCAGAGGCATTGCTGGGTGCCACGGATTCAGTGGAGCTGCTGCATATCTTTCCTGCTTCTTTTTTTACTCAGGAAAATTAGGCCGGCTTCTGCAATGGTGGCTGCCCTTCCCCCTGCTGAGCTCTATCATTCCTGGTCACTCTCTAACTGATGTTCTGTGTGTAAAACTCTGAAGTGAGAGTTTTTTAGCTTGCTAGGCTTTGTGCAGGGGAGTCCCATCCTGCTGTATGGCCTGTTTCACTGCTTTCAGTTCTCCTTCTTTCTGGGGGAGTGGGTAACTCTGTCCAGCCGGATTTCTCACTTTCTCGGTGTCAGCCAGTGCTTCTGCCTAGATCTATGCTGACAGCCCTGGCACTGGTCGAAGTTGCTGTTTGCCCTGTTCAGGCAGCTCGCTGAGGCTTTTCAGCCTGGCAAAGATCTGTTCTATGGGTTGTAGAGGGCTTGGGTGGAGCACTGTAAACATACTGAAGTCCCAGAGGAGGAGATTCCCTGGTCCTCTGGTCAGTTGCACACATCTCCTGGGTGGGGCAGTGCCCTGCCTTACCTCAACTTGCCCTATTAGGTTTATACACACTGTCCAACCAGACCCACAAAATGAACCTGGTACCTCATTTGGAATTGTGGAGACCACTCGGCTTCTGCATCTCTCTCACTGGGAGCTGTGTTCTGGAGCTGCCTCTTATTTGGCCATCTTGGGAGCCCCCCAGTTTTCTTTATTTTTGATGTGACTTTGTCTGGTTTTGGCATCAGGGTAATACTGGTCTCAAAGAATGAGTTTGGATATTTTCCTTTCTCTTCTGCTCTTCAGAATAGTTTGAGTAGGGTTGGTATTAGATGTTCTTTAAATATCAGGTAGAATTCAGCAATGAAGCCATTGGGTCCCAGGCTTTTATTTACTGGGAGACTAATTACAGCTTCAATCACATTACTTGTTATTGGTCTGTTCAGGTTTTGAATTTCTTTATGGTTTGATCTTGGTAAGTTGTACACATCTAGGAATTTATCCATTTACTCTAGATTTTCCAATTTATTGGCATATAGATGCTCATAGTGGCCACTAATGATCCTTATAATTTCAGTAGCATCAGTTGTAATGTCTACTATTTTGTGTCAGATTTGATACATATGGATCTTCTACCTTTTTCTTCACTAGTCTGGCTAAATGTTTTTCAACTTTGCTTATCTTTTCAAAAAAGTGACTCTGTTTCATTGACCTTTTTTATTGTTCTCGTCATTACAATTTTACTTATTTTTGCTCTGATAACTATTATTTCTTTTCTTCTACCAGGTTCTGGTTCTCTTTACTCTTGCTTTTCTAGTTCCTCAAGAAGTTTCATTAGGTTATTTTTTTCTTATGTCTCTTCCGATTATGTATTTTCAAGTAGCTTGTCTTCAGCTCACAAATTCTTTCTTCTGCTTGATCAGTTCTGTTATTAAGAGACTCTGATGCATTCTTCAGTATATCAATGGCACTTTTCAAGTTTGAAATTTTTGCTTGATTATTTTTAATTACTTCAATCTCTTTGTTAAATTTATCTGATAGAATTCTGGGTTCCTTCTCTGTGTTTTCTTTGATTTCTTTGACTTTTCTGAAAACAGCTCTGTTTCTCCAGGATTTGTCCCTGGTGTATTATTTAGTTCATTTTTGTTAGATAATGTTTTTCTGGATGATCTTGAATCTTATTGATGTTTCTCAGTGTAGTCTTCACCACCTGGGCTTCTTCGTTCCTGCCTCTCTTATGAAGGCTTTCCAAGTATTGAAATTTACTTGGGTGCCAAGCCCAATAATGCTGTGATTTTGCAGACTCATAGAAGTACCACCTTGGTGATATTGGATAAGATCTGGAAGGATTTTGTGGATTACCAGGCAAATACTCTTGTTATTTTCCTTTACTTCCTTACAAACAAATAGAGTCTTTTTCTCTGTGCTGAGCTGCTTGCAACGTGGGGTGTGGTGATGCAAACACCCCTGCGGCCATCACCACCTGGACAATACTGGGTCAGACCTGAAGCAAGCAGAGTACTAGGTCTCATCCAAAGCCAACTGTAACTACTAGTTGTTTACAACCTATGTTCACTCAAGGCCCTAGGTCTCTATGATAAACAGGTTTCAAAGTCTGTCAGGTTTGTGTCCTTCCCACAAATTACTGCCCATAGTAATTTGATGTCCCCCAGGTCCTAGGAGCATCCAGAGATACTGTCTGGGAGACAGGGATTGGGTTCAAAAATCTTAGAAATTTGCCTGATTGTCTATTCTATGGTGACTAAATTGGCATTCAAACCACAATACAAACCCCTTCCCATTCTTTTCTCCCACTTTCCACAGGTAGAGGGGGGTTTTCCCCATGGCCACTACCACCACGAGCCCACAGTGGGTTCTGTGAAAACACTGACAATGTTCACTTAAAGCCAAAGGCTTTTCAGTCAGCTTGTGGTGAATCCTGCCAAGCCTAAGACTCATTTTTTGGCAGATCCAAGATGGCTGAATAGGAACAGCTCTGGAGTGCAGTTCCCAGTGAGAACAACACAGACGGTGAGTGATCACCACATTTCCAAACTAGTTATTACTACCCCACAGACCAGGAGATTCCTGGGCTGAAAAGCACCATGAGTCTCCAGCACAGCTGTTTCAGCCGGCTCAGCAAGTCTCCACACAAAAACTCACACAAATCTGGGTGGCCATTTCAACTGATACCTGGAATGCCTTGGACAGAGCCACCCATTCAACTGAAAAAAAGGGGGCTAAAACAGGGAGCCAGGTGATCTGGCTTGGGAGGTTCCACCCCCACAAAGACCAGCAATCTGAAATGCTCTGGATTGAGAGTTTCACAGCAAGCGCAGCTGGATCCAGGATGGTTCAGCTCTACTAGGGAAGGGCATCTGCCACTACTGAGGCAGTCTGCCATTACCAAGGCAGTCCGCAATTACCAAGGCAATCTGCCATTACTGAGGCAGTCTGCCATTACAGAGGCAGTCCACCATTACCGAGGCAGACCACCATTACTGAAGCAGTTCTAACTATACCTCTATAAACAAAACAACAAGTAAGTTCACACAGCAGCTGGGCAGAGCCCATGGCAGATCAGCAACTCCTCTGCTGGCAGACTGTGACTAGGCTACCTCTTAGCTGTGCAGGGCATCTCTGAAAAAAGGCAGCAGCATGTCAAAAACTTATAAATGAAGCCCCACCTTCCCAGGAAAGAGCACCTGGGAAAAAAGGCGGTTATGAGTTCTGCTGCAGCAGACTTAACGTACATGCCCAGCAGCTCTGAATGGAACAGTGGAGCTCACAGCTCAGCACTTGAGCTCCTATAAGGGTCAGACTGTCTCCTCAAGCAGTTGCCTGACCCCTGTATATCCAAAGAGACACCTCATAAAGGAGAGCTCATGCTGATATCTGACGGGTATCCTTTTGGGATGAAGATAACAGAAGAAACTGGCAGAAACCCTTACTGTTCTGCAGCTGCCACAGGTGATTCCCAGGCAAGCAGGGTCTGGAGGGGACCTCCAGCAGTCCTACAGCAGAGAGGCCTGACTGTTAGAAGGAAAACTAAAAAACGGAAAGAAATAACTTCATCATCAACAAAAGGACGTCCACTCAGAGACCCCATCTGAAAATCACCAACTACAAAGACCATAGGTAGATAAATCCACAAAGATTGGAAGAAACCAGTGCAAAAAGAATGAAAACACCCAACACCAGAACATCTCTCCTCTTCCAAGGGATCACAACTCCTCACCAGCAAGGGAACAAAGCTGGATGGAGTTTTGTTCCCTTGGCTTCAGAAGGTGGGTAATAACAAACATCTCTGAGCTAAAAGAACATGTTCTAACCAAATGCAAAGAAACTAAGAACCTTGAAAAAAAGATTTCACAAAATGCTAACAAGAATAAACAGCTTAGAGAAGAATATAAATGACCTGATGGAGCTGAAATACACAATACAAGAACTTCGTGAAGCATACACAAGTTTCAATAGCCGACTTGACCAAGCAGAAAAAAAGGATATGAGAGATTGAAGATCAACTGTATGAAAAAAAGGTAAGGCAAGATTAGAGAAAAAATAGTGAAAAGAAATGAACAAACCTCCAAGAAATATTAGATTATGTGAAAAGACCTAATATACATTTGATAGGTGTACCTGAATGTGACAGAGAGAATGAATCCAAGCTGGAAAACACTCTTCAGGATATTTTCCAGGAGAACGTCCCCAACCTAGCAAGGCAGGCCAATATTCAAGTCCAGGAAATACAGAGAACACCACAAAGATATTCCTCAAGAAGAGCAACCCCAAGGCATATAATCATCAGTTTCACCAGGGTTGAAATGAAGGAGAAAATGCTAAGTGCAGCCAAGGAGAAAAGTCAGGTTACCAACAAAGGGAAGCCCATCAGACTCACAGTGGATATCTCTGCAGAAATCCTACAAGCCAGAAGAGAGTGGGGGCCAATATTCAACATCCTTAAAGAAACGAACTTTCAACCTAGAATTTCATATCCAGCCAAAATGAGCTTCATAAGTGAAGGAAAAGAAAATCCTTTATGTATAAGCAATTGCTGAGAGATTTCTGCACCACCAGGCCTGCCTTACAAGAGCTCCTGAAAGAAGCACTAAACATAGAAATTAATAACCAGTACTAGCCACTCAAAAAATGTACCAAATGGTAAAGACCATTGACACAATGAAGAAACTGGGCCAACTAAGGGGCAAAGCAACCAGCTAGAATCCAAATGGCAAGATCAAATTCACACATAGCAATATTAACCTTAAATGTAAATGGACTAAATGCCCCAGTCAAAGAAACAGACTGGTAAATTGGATAAAAATCCAAAATAAATCGGTGTGCTGTATCCAGGAAACCCATTGCATATGCAAGGACACACACAGGCTCAAAATAATGGGATGGAGGAAGATTTACCAAGCAAATACAGGGCAAGAAAAAGAAGGAGTTACAATCCTAGTCTCTGATAAAACAGACTTTAAACCAACAAAGATCAAAAGAGACAATGAAGGACATTACATAATGGTAAAAGGATCAATGCAACAAGAAGAGCTAATGATCCTAAATATATACGCACCCAATACAGGAGCACCCAGATACATAAAGCAAGTTCTTGATGACCTACAAAGAGACTTAGACTCCCACACAATAATAGCGGAGAATTTAACACTCCACTGCCAATATTAGACAGATCAAAGAGACAGCAAATTAACAAGGATATCCAGGACTCAAACCCCTTGAACTCAGATCTGGACCAAGCAAACCTAATAGACATCTACAGAACTCTCCACCCCAAATCCACAGAATACACATTTTCAGCACCGCATTGCACTTACTCTAAAATTGACCACATAATTGGAAGTAAATCACTCCTCAGCAAATGCAAAAGAACATAAATCATAACAGTCTCTCAGACCACAGTGCAATCTAAATTAGAACTCAGGATTAAGAAACTAACTCAGAACCGCATAACTTCATGGAAGCTGAACAACTGGCACTTGAATGTTGACTGGATAAACAATGAAATGAACGCAGAAATAAAGATGTTCTCCAAAACCAATGAGAACGAAGATACAACATACATTCGATCTCTGGGACACATTCAAAGCAGTGTCTAGAGGGAAATTTATAGCAACAATTACCCACATGAGAAGTGAGGGAAAGTCTAAAATTGACACCCTATCATCAAAATTGAAAGAGCTGGAGGAGCAAGATCAAAAAACTCAAAAGTTAGCAAAAGAAAAGAAATAACTAAGATCAGAGCAGAACTGAAGGAGACAGAGACACAAATAAACCCTTCAAAAATCAACAA
Source organism: Ateles fusciceps (assembly GCA_036589455.1). Classification (NCBI taxonomy): domain Eukaryota; kingdom Metazoa; phylum Chordata; class Mammalia; order Primates; family Atelidae; genus Ateles; species Ateles fusciceps. Next base: position 47,556 of record JAZHEH010000920.1, on the reverse strand, counting down.
ATTCAGGACCTGGTTTTTTAAAGATCAAAGAAAAAAAAAAAGATAGACTACTAGCCAGACTAATAAAAAGAAAAGAGAGAAGAATCAAATAGATGCAATAAAAAACAACAAAGGGGATATCACCACCGATTCCACACAGAAATACAAATACCATCAGAGATTACTACAAACAGCTCTATGCACACAAACCAGTAAACCTGGAAGAAATGGATTATTCCCGGACACTTGCACCCTCCTAAGCCTAAACCAGGAAGAAGTTGAAACCCTGAATAGACCAATAACAAGGGCTGAAGTGGAGGCAACAAATTAAAAACCTACCAACCAAAAGAGAAGCCCAGGTCCAGACGGGTTCACAGCTGAATTCTACCAGACATACAAAGAGGAGTTGGTACCACTCCTTCTGAACTATTCCAAACAATCCAAAAGAGGGAATCCTTCCCAAATCATATTATGAGACCAACATCATCCTGACACCAAAACCCAGCAGAGACTCAACACAAAAAGAGAATTTCAGGCCAATATCCATGATAAACATAGATGCAAAATCTTCAATAAAATACTGGCAAACCAACTGCAATCACATACTAAAAAGCTTATCCATCACGATCAAGTAGGTTTCATTCCAGGGATGCAAGGCTGGTTCAACATACGCAAGTTTATAAACATAATGCACCACATAAACAGAACCAAAGACAAAAACCACATGATTATTTCAATAGATGCAGAGAAGGCTTTCAACAAAATTAAACAGTCCTTTATGCTAAAAACTCTCAATAAACCAGTTATCTATGGAACATATCTCAAAATAATAAAAGCTATTTATGACAAACCCACAGCCAATATCATACTGAATGGGCAACAATTGGAAGCATTCTCTGAAATCTGGCACTAGACAAGGATGCCCTCTCTCACCACTCCTATTCAATATAGTATTGGAGGTTATAGCCAGAGCAATCAGGAAAGAAAAAGAAATAAAGGGTATTCAATTAGGAAAGGAGGAAGTCAAATTGTCTCTATTTTCAGATGACACAATTGTATATTTAGAAGACCATATTGTCTCAGCCCAAAAACCTCCTTAAACTGATATGCAACTTTAAAAAAGTCTCAGGATACACAATCAATTTGCAGAAATCACAAGCATTCCTATACATCAATAACAGACTTAAAGAGAGCCAAATCAAGAATTAACCGCCATTCACAATTGCTACAAAGAGAATAAAATACCTAGGAATACAACTAACAAAGGATGTAAAGGACCTCTTCAAGGAGAAATACAAACTACTGCTCAAGGAAATAGGAGAGGATACAAACAGATGAAAAAACATTCCATACTCATGGTTAGGAAGAATCTATATTGTAAAAATGGCCATACTGCCCAAAGTAATTTACAATTCAATGCTATCCCCCATCAAGCTACCTATATCCCTCTTCACCAAATGAAAAAAAAAATCCTTAAACTTCATATGGAACCAAAGAGAGCCTGCATAGCCAAGACAATTCTAAGCAAAAAGAACAAAGCTGGAGGCATCACACTACCTGACTTCAAACTACACTACAAGGCTACAGTAATCAAAACAGCATGGTACTGGTACCAAAACAGAGATATAGACCAATGGTACAGATCAGAGGCCTCGGAGGCAATGCCACATATCTACAACCATCTGATCTTTGACAAATCTGACAAAAGCAAACAATCGGAAAGGATTCCATGTTTAATAAATGGTGTTGGGAAAACTGGCTAGCCATGTGCAGAAAGCAGAAACTGGACCTCTTCTGACACCTTATACTAAAATTAACTCCAGATGGATTAAAGACTTAAACATAAGGCTTAACACCATAAAAATCCTAGAAGAAAACCTACACAAAACCATTCAGGACATAGGCATAGGCAAGGACTTCATGACTAAACACCAAAAGCAATGGTGACAAAAGCCAAAATAGACAAATGGGATCTCATTAAACTCCAGAGCTTCTGTACAGCAAACAATTATTAGAGTGACCCAGCAACCAACAAAATGGGAAAAAATTTTTGCAATCTACCCATCTGACAAAAGGCTGATATCCAGAATCCACAAAGAACTAAAACAGATTTACAAGAAAAAAAAAAACAAACCCATTCAAAAGTGGATGAAAGATTTGAACAGACACTTTTCAAAATAAGGCATTTATGAGGCCAACAAACATGAAAAAATGCTCATCATCACTGATCATTAGAGAAATGCAAATCAAAACCACATTGAGATATCATCTTACGTCAGCTGGAATGGCGATCATTAAAAAATCAGGAGACAACAGATGCTGGAGAGGATGTGGAGAAATAGGAACACTTTTACTCTGTTGGTGGGAGTGTAAATTAGTTCAACCACTGTGTAAGACAGTGTGGCGATTCTTCAAGGACCTAGAAATAGAAATTCCATTTGACCCAGCAATCCCATTACTGGGTGTATATCCAAAGGATTATAAATCGTTCTATTATAAAGTCACATGCACATGTATGTTCATTTGGGGCACTGTTTACAATAGCAAAGACCTGGAACCAACCCAAATGCCCATCAATGATAGAATGGACAAAGAAATGTGGCCTATATACACCATGGAATACTACGCAACCATAAAAAATGATGAGTTTATGTCCTTTGTTAGGACATGGATGAATCTGGAAACCATCCTTCTCAACAAACTGACACAAGAACAGAAAATCAAACACCACATGTTCTCACTCATAGGTGGGTGTTGAACAATGAGAACACATGAACACAGGGAGGGGAGCATCACACACTGGGGTCTATTGGGGGGAAACGGGAGTGACAGCGAAGGTTAGGGAGGTTGGGGAGGGATAACATGGGAGAAATGCCAAATATAGGTGACAGGGGATGGAGGCAGGAAACCACACTGCCACATAGGTACCTATGCAACAATCCTGCATGTTCTGCACATGTACCCCAGAACCTAAAGTGCAATAAAATGTGTATGTGTATATGTATACATATATATATGTGTGTGTGTGTATATATATGTGTATATGTGTGCATGTGTGTGTATATATATATATATATATATACACACACTCATTTTTCAGGGCAGTGGGCTCTGCTCTGGCTCAGGGAGGTCCAGAAATACTGTCCTATAGCTTAGCCATGGACTCAGGAACCCCAAGAGGCTGCTTGTTATTCTACTCTATTGTGGCTGAGCTGTTGCCTAAGTTGCAAGACAAACTCCCCTTTACTTTTTCCTCTGCTTTTCTCAAACAGAAGAAATTATTCACTGTAGCTACCATAGCTGAGCATGTGCTGGGTCACACCTGCAGTCAGCACATCTCCAACCCAGAGGCCCACTGTGTGCTACCCACTTATCACTGGTAGTTATTCAGAGCCCAAGGGCTCTTTAGTCAACAGTAATTAATCCTGCCAGGAGCCCAAGGGCTCCTTAGTCAGCAGGTGATTAATCCTGCCTGGAATGGGTCCTTCCTTTCAAAGAAACAGGCTCCGTTTTGGCCCAGAGGTTGTCTAGAAATATTGTCCATGAGCTAGGACCCAGAATGGGTGCTTCGCAACTCTGTCTGGTGCCCTATACTACTGTGGCTAAGCTGGTGCCCAATATGCAAGACAGATTCCTCTTTACTCTTCCTTCTCCTCTCCTTACGCGTAAGAAAGGAAGCACTTTTGTTGCTGTGAGCCGCACTTTCCGTATTTGGGAGAGGGGTGATGTATGCACTCCCTTAGCTGCCCTGCCTGGTGTCTCCCTAGGTCACATGTCAACATAGTCCTCTGGCTCTGAGCCTAGCTCAGAACTAGAAGTTGCCTAAGAATTGCAGTCCTTGAGTCCTAGACAGCCTTTCAAGTACTATGACCCAAGAGCGCTTTGACCTGCAGTGGCAACACTTGCTAAGAAACTCAAATTCTGACTGCTGGTATGAGTGATACCCCTCTGGTTAGGTCTAGTCCAAATGTTCCCTCTGTACATGGTTGCTGGCTATGCCCATGGATTTGCTCTGTGCTATGACAGGGAAGCACTAAGTTTAATGTAAAGTCCCACAGTTTGTGCATTCTCCCTCCCACAAGCACACAGACTCACTACCCTGTGCAGCCACTGCAGGAAGATAGGGGAAGGGTGGTGTCAGTGATCACTGTCTCTCTGACTCTCTTCAATTCCTCTTTCAGCAATGTGAAGTTAACACAAGGTACTGTGATTGCTTACCTGATTTTTGGTTCTTGTGATGATGATTCTCTATGTGCAGATAGTTTTAAAATTTCATGTTTCTGCAGGGGGAACAAATGATGCATGTTTTTTATTCTGCCCCATTATTGTCCTGGTTTACTCTTGTTTCTCTAGTTCCTTAGGTATGACATTAGGTTGTTTATTTGACTCTTCCTATATTTCTTTTTTGTAGGCCTATAGAGTTATACACTTTCCTCTTAACACTGCTTTTGCTGTATCTCAGAGGTTTTGGTATATTGTCTCTCTTTTCATTTCTTTCACTTTTTAAATTTCTGTCTTAATTTTGTTGTTTACTCAAAAGTCTTTCAGGAGAAAAATATTTAATTTCCATGTACTTATGTAATTTTTTAAGTTGCTTTTACTGTTGATTTCTAATTTTTTTTGGGGGGGGTGGAGTTTTGCTCTTGTTGCCCAGGCTGGAGTGCAGTGATGTAAATTTTGCTCACTGCAACCTCTGCCTGCTGGGTTCAAGTGATTCTCCTGCCTCAGCTTCCCAAGTAGCTGGGATTACCGGCATGGGCCACCATGGCCAGCTAATTATTTTTATATATTTAGTAGAGATGGGGTTTCATCATGTTGGTCAGGCTGGACTCGAACTCCTGACCTCAGGTGACCCACCCACCTCGGCCTCCCAATTTACTGGGATTACAGGTTTGAGCCACTGTGCCCAGCCATTGATTTCTAATTTTATTCCACTGTCATCCTAGAAGGTGCTTTACATGCGTTCAATTTTTTTGAATTTACTGAGACTTTCTTTATGACCAAGAAAGTCATTATGACCAAATATGTGGTAAATTTTAGAGAACATTGCGTGGGCAGATGGAAAAAATGTATATTTTTGATATTAGATGGAATGTTCTGTGATGTCTATTAGCTGTATTTGGTCAAGAGTCCGACTTAAGTGTAGAGTTTCTTTGTGAGCTTTCTGCCTCACTGATCTGTCTAATGTTACCAGCGACATTTTGGAAGGCTCCCACTATTATTGTGTGACTACGTATCTCTTTTCTTAGATATAGTAATATTTGTGTTATAAACCACGGTGTCCCAGAGTTGGGTGCTTAGTGCTTATGGATTTGAATAATTAAATTTTCTTGTTGAATTTAACACTTTATTATTATACAATGCCCTTCTTTACCTTTTTTTTTTTTTTACTGTTGTTGATTTAAAATTTTTTTGTCTGATACAAGAACAGTAACCCTTTCTGACTTTTCTTTCTCACTTACATATATATCTTTCTTCTTCCCATTAACTTGAGCCTATTGGTACCTTTAACATGTGAGATGAGTCTTTTGAAGACTACAAAAGGATGGGTCATGTTTTGTTTTGTTTTTTAATATGATCTGCCACTCTATGACCTTTATGTGGAGTGTTTTCTTCATTTGTGTTGAAGGTTAATATTGGTGTGTAAGGTTTTGCTACTTTTGTAGTGTTGTTAGCTAGCTGCTTTGTAGTACCAATCAGGTAATTGCTTTGTAGAACCTCTGAACTTTGTATTTATGCTTGCTTTTATGGTAGCAAATATCGTTCTTTGATTTTCATCTTTAGAACATTTATTTTAGATGCAATCTGGTGGTGACAAATTTCCTAGCATTTCCGTGTCTGCAAAAGGTGTTATTTCTCCTTCATTTATTAATAAAAGGTGTTATTTTCCTTCATTTATTAATAAAAGGTGTTATTTTTCCTTCATTTATTAATAAAAGGTGTTATTTCTCCTTCATTTATTATGGTGACAGCAGTAGAGTTTTTACTTGGACTTTGTTGGCAGGATATAAAATTCTTGAATTTTTTTTTATTTTTATTTTTTTATTTTTAATTTTTGTTATACTTTAAGTTGTGGGGTACATGTGCAGATCATGCAGGTTTGTTACATAAGTATACACGTGCCATGGTGGTTTGCTGCATCCTTGCCCCCATCATCTACATTAGGTAAAACATTCAATTATAAAGACATATGTACACGTATGTTTATTGTGGCACTGTTCACAATAGCAAAGACTTGGAACCAACCCAAATGCCCATCAATGATAGACTGAATGAAGAAAATGTGGCATATAAACACCATAGAATAATATGCAGCCATAAAAAGATAAATTCATGTCCTTTGAAGGGACAGGGATGAAGCTGGAAATCATTATTCTCAGCAAAGTGATACAAGACCAGAAAACCAAACACCGCATGTTCTCACTCATAAGTGGGTGTTGAATAATGAGAACACATGGACACAGGGAAGGCAACATCCCACACCAGGGCCTGTCGGGGGGTGGGGAGGGTAGGGGAGAGTTAGCAGGGGGTGGGGGTACTGGGAAGGGATAACATTAGAATTTTTTTTTAATGACTAAAAATAGCTTCCCAATCTTTTCCGGTTCGTAAAGTTCCTGCTAAGAAGTTTGTTAGTCTGATTAGATTTTCTTTATATGTGACTTGGTCCTTTACTTTACCTGCCTTTAAGATTTTTGTCTTTAGTATTGACTTTGGATAGTCTGATGAGCATATGCCTTAGTGATTTTTGTCTTGTATGGTATTCTACAGGTGTTTGCTACAATTCTTATATCTGAATGTTTACTTATCTAGCAAGATTAGGAAACTTTTCCTAGATTATTCCCTCAAATATGTTTTCCAAATTGCTCACGTTTACTTCTTCTTTTTCTGGAATGCCTATAAGTCATAGGTGTGGTCACTTTACATAATTCCATATATCTTGAAGAGTTTGTTCATTTTTTAAAATTATTTTTTAATTTATTTGACTGGATTAATTCGAAAGTCATCTGCAAGCTCTGAAATTCTTTCTTCTACTTAGTGCAGTTTATCGTTAAGGTTTTCAACTGCGTTTTGAAACTCCTTCAGTGCATTCTTCATTATTGAAGTTCCTTGTGGTTTTCTTTAATATGTCTGTCTCATCTTTCATCTCCTAAATTGTTGCTCTGGTTTCTTTGTAATACTTTTTCAGCTTTCTTTTGTACATCATTTAACTTATAATCCATATTTGAATATTTTATCTGTCATTTCAAATTTTTCATTTTGGTTAGAATCTATTGTTAGAGAACTACAGCAGTCCTTTGGGGGATATCACAGCATTCTGTTTCTTCGTGGTGCTGGAATTCTGGTGCTGGTTTCTTTTCACATGTTGAACTATCTGTTTCTGTTTTTGAATTTGCTATCATTTTTGTGGAGTTATTATCTTCTCTTGAGGGCATGCCTATTGCTTATGTTGGGTAGATTCTTTTGGCTTTACTTCTATGTGCTTTTAGTCAGCCAAGGCCCTGTATGAAGTCCTTGGTTATACTTGGCCTTAGTGTACTGGCTTTATCAAATATGAATTGTGTGTATGTTGTAGCAGTGGTGTGCTGCGCTCGTGGTCAGGCTTACCGTCACCTACAGGGATGGATAGTTGAAGATTTCAGGAGGCCTATGTCACTCCTCAATACTGTACTTCTGTCACCAAAAATTATATTGGGTTATGTAATTCACCCTAACGGCCAGTAGGTGACACTCGTGAGTAAGAGTTGGCTATGCTGTATATAATGATGTCAGTAGAGGTTGCGAGGGGCTAAGTTGACCTCCCAGCCAGTAGGTGTTGTTTGCAGGAGAGAGGCAATTGTGGTGATGGCAGTGGAGTTTTTACTGGGCCTTTTTTGGTCAGGAAAATTATTGGAGTGTCCTTGGTGATGGGCAGGGCAGGGTCATTCAGGAGTTTTGTGTCGTATTCTGCCACCAAGGCAGCTGGAAAGGGCAAAGCTGGGCAGTACTGAGCAGGGCAAGCCAACGACCAAACTCTCCAAGGTATACGCAAGTGCTGACCTTGGTGTGGGTCCAGGGGGTGCCTCACAAACTCCAGGAACATCCCTTTAGGGAGGGACAGAGGCACTTCTTCTATGCCATAGAGCCTGCTCAGGGAAGGAGAAGAGGCCTGGGGATTTAGCCCAGCAGGTGGATGGGGCCCACCCAGCTCACACATCCTCAACATAGCAAGTTTGTCTCAGGCATCCAGCCCCATCAACACACCCAGCTAGATCGGCTCATCCCTAGCCTTCTGTGCCCAGATTGCTGAGCCATGTTAGGTATTCCAGACCATGGGACTCCCTGGGGAGAAACTGTGGTTATCAGGCCACAGTCTTCCTTATCTTGTCTCACGAAGGGAGGAGTGCCCAGCCTCCATGCCACCACACACACCTGCACCACACTCTTCTCTTTATAACAGTGGAGGCTCCTCCCAGCTTAAGATCAGACGAGCTCTGAGAAAATGAGACGAGGCCAGCAGGAATTGAGGACTGGCTGTGATAAGGGAGGTAAACAGCATGCTCATAGGCCACCAACAAATCACTCTGGTGTGGCAATGAGGGCTATGCTGTGGTTCCCCCAACACTGTATGAACAGCCAAAGTCATGGGAGGGGACAGCAGGCAAGCGGGCATGTGGTTTGGATGCACCTTTGTCCCATGGCAATGGCAGTAGTGCCTGTCTTGAATGTGTGAGCATGCCCAGTCTCCACTCCTACCCAGTCTGGCAGACAGGAGGAGGTGCAGCCACCTAGGGCAGGATGCAGAGCCTTGGTGGGTGGGTGTGCAGAGTCGAATTTTGCTGCAGCTGCCCAGCACACTGAAGCCTTTTGGGTTCCAAAAGAGTCCAAACAGTGCCTCTGTCTCTTCTCCAGGAAGCTTCCCCTACCAGTCCAAAGGTCTATGAGGGTCATGGAAGCTCCTGTAGCTAGGTTTCAAAGGTCCACAGTGGGAATGTGGTGCCCCAAGGTTCCTTCACTCATCCCTTCCTTAGGTCTAATCCAGGTCTGGGGACCAGTGCTGGTGCCTGGTGACTCTGAGCAGGCTGCCCCACTTCCCTCCTCTTCAACCACGTGTCTTCAGTTATCTCTCTAGAGAATTTTAGTGTTTTGTCTCAAAAGATCTGTTTGAAGTGTGAAGGTATACTCAATATTTTGGGTCCTCTCCATTGAAGAGATACATCCAAGCTGCATCTAGTAAGTGATCTTGAACCATCTCTAAGGTTATTTTACAATCCATGACAAATAAATCAGAGCAGGAAGGGGAAAGTAGACACTGTTGAAAACAGAATATAACCAATCTCATAACTTTCCTTGGAATGGCTCAAACCATGAGCATCATTGTTTTTCTGTAAGTTGAGCAGCTAGAAAAAACAAAACAAAACAAAACAAAAAAACGTGCGTTATCTATCTCGGGTGCCATCAAATAAGAATGGTAACCCTATATTTATATTTTAAAAGTCCTTTCCTGGCCTTTTGTCAGAGACTGATAAACATAAACTACATAAGACAGCATATAGACCCTCTTTATTCCCTAAATAATTAAGACAGCTTTATACAGTAGAAAAGAGTATGTATTTCATGTCACAGTTTCTTCCTACTTAAAACCACTGTTGCTTCCTCTTTGTGTAACCCCATCTTAGCCCATATGATCACATTATTCTGTAGCCAGTTGGGGTAGAGTAAAGAAGGGACCAGAAGGTAAACCCAAAAACCATGTAATGTGTATGTCTCACTACAGTATAAATTACTTGAGGAATAACAGTTGCTATGGTTTGAATATGGTTTATCCCTACCAAAACTCATGTTGAAAACTTAGTTATCAGTGTGGCAACATTGGGAGGTTGAACCTGTAGGGAGTGGGGCTTAATGGCGGGTGTTTGGGTCACAGGGCCAGATGGCTCATGAATGGCTTGGTATATTCTCACAGTAGTAAGTTCATTCTTGCTCTGATGGTCCTAGATTAATCCTCTCAGGGGTGGATTAAGTCCCATAAGACTGGGTTGTTGCAAATCCAGGATGCTTCTCAGGTTTTACTGTTCCTACATGCCTGCTTCTCTTTAACCTTCCACCATAATTTTACACAGCATGACAGCCCTCACCAGCGGCCAAGTGGATGCCAGCACTGTTTCTTGAGCTTCTCAGCCTGAAGACCATGATCTAAATATTATCTTTTTTATTTTCATAAATTACCCAACCTCAAGCACTCTGCTACAACAACACAAAACAGACTAAGATAGGGTTTTGTTAATTTTGTTCACTGTTCTAGTAGCTAGATCAATGCACACAATTCAGTGCTCTATTAATATTTGTAAAGGAATGGATTAATTGAATTAACAAAAGATGAGTTGACATATTTATGTGTTGTAGCTTTTCCATGGTGCATTTGACAGGCAAGAAATAGGCCACTTTGCTAAAATTGAGAGTTTTTGGAGGATAATAATAAAAGAAAGCATAGCAAAAAAAGTGTAATGAAATCACTAACAGCCTTTATGGACAGGCTAAAGTGTGATTTTGTGTGTGTGTGTGTGTGTGTCAGTAGAAAGTTATCAGAGTCACTTGATTTAGAAAGTAATATTATCAAGGATGTATTGAGAAACATTTTCTGGTGGTAATTCAGAGTATATATGGTAAGGAAAAGTAGAGACAGAGAAATGTCAGAATTATAAACTATTATAGTTAGAATGAAGTTCAGAATTATCTATTACAGTCTTCCAACAAGTGCTGGAATCATATTTACTACTTCCTTTACTAAAACAAGGTCACTTCTTTAGAAGATAACCTCTGTGAACACAAGAACATTTTTTTTATCGTATTCACTTGTATATACCCACAGTCTAACACAGAGCTTAGTAAAGAGTAGGCATATGATAAATATTTGTTACATGAATAAATGAATCTTGTCAATGCTTACATACCTACAGTGAGCATGTTCACTAGTTCAAAATTATTCCACTGTAAAGTATCTGTGTTAAAAAATTAATCTACATTCCTTGACAAAAGCCTGTCTTCCCAATAGTTTACACCCAATGATTCTACATCTACTCACTCTAACCCACATAAATGACAGTACTAATTACCATCATTTTTAAAGGTATAGAATACATCTAGCCTTAAAATTATTTTGCCTTGAAAATGGGTTTCAGTAAGAAGTGAGGCAAAATGTGTTAAAAAATATTTTAAGTTTCATGAAGGCAGGAAACTTGTCAGTGATTATATCAACAGTGCCTAGCACAGAGCCAGCACATAGTAGATACTCAGTAAATATTTTAAGTGTTTATTTTATTTACCAACTAACAACATGAGGGAGTACAAAAATACTAAATTGAGGAATCATTACAAGTTTTTGAATTTGGTGAATGAAGGAACCATTTTCAAAACCAGGGAAGTCATGAGGAAGAAGTTAGTTAGAGACATGGAAGAAGAGTGATTAGTACAATTTTATGAAATGCTGTTTTGCGATAAGAGCAGGATCTCCCTAGTTCACAGTGGTTGTTACACATGATATTTAACATTATTTGCAAAAATAAGACTTGCCTATGACAACATGAGTCAAGGCAAGAGATGACAATTTGAGATTTGTCTACATAGGTGGTAATCAAACTGTGAAAGCTGGCATGTCATTCAAAGCAGGAAATGATTAGAATTGGAAACAAAGTGTTTTAAACTGAAGGTAGAGAAATAGAAAGTGGAATTTACACAAAATATCAAGGAAGAGCAATAATAAAAGTAAAAGGAAAATTCAAATAGTGTCATGTCACAAGAACAGTCAGAAGCTGATTTCAAGTGTTTCAAGAACAGATACAAATGCACTAAATAGACACGATTGGACTGGACTAAAAGGTTCTTGATTTCCAAAAGTGTTACTGGCAGACAGTACAGCATAGTGGTAAAGAGCATCAACTCTGGATCCAGACTCCTTGGATTGCAATGCTGGTTCTACTGCTTACTGTTTGCGTGACTTTGAACAAGTTGCTTGACCTCTAATGGTTATGTTTCTTCATTTGTAAAATTTATAGTTGTATTAGTCTATTCTTACACTGCTGTAAACTGTCTGATACTGGGCAATTTACTAATAAAAGAGGTTTAATTGACTCACAGTTATGTAGGCTGAAAAGGAAGCATGGCTGAGAGGCCTCAGGAAACTTACATCATCGCAGAAGGCGAAGAGGAAGCAAGTACACCTTTACATGGCAGGGCAGGGGAGAGAGAGAGAATGAAGGGGGAAGCACTACACACTTCCAAACTACCAGATCTCATCAGAACTCTGTCATGAGAACAGCAAGGGGGAAGTATGCCCCCATAATTCAACCACCTCCCCACCAGGCAACTCCTTCAACATGTGGGGATTACAATTCAATATGACATTTGGGTAGGGACACAGAGACAAACCCTTTCAATAGGGTAATAATAAGTAGTGCCTACCCCCCATTGAGAAAACGGAAGCAATGAGTATTTTGGAGGAGTGAGCAAATGGAAACAATGAATATTTTGGCAATGGAAGAATGAAGACAAAAAACAAGCAAAGGACTACAAGAAAATATTTGGAGGTGATTAATGTATTTATTGCATTGATTATGGTGATGGTATCACAGGTGTATATAAATGTTCCAAATTATCAAATTGTATACATTTAAATATGTGCAGTTATTTGTATATTGATTGTACATCAATAAAGCTCTAAAAATAATGAAGGGAGCTACCAAGAGGGGAGAGGGAAGTAAGTAAGGTGAATTTTTTTCAGGATGTTGGGTAACAGCATTCACAGAGAGTAGAGGCCAAGAGGCATGTGTCAAGGAGGGGGTAGAATCAAGTATGGGACGTGATTAAAGATTCAGCTCAATAGATTATCCTGAAAGAAGAGGAATAGAGATGGAAGAGAAAGGGAAGTGCTGGGGTAATTTAAAAAGTGAGCATCAGTTGAAAGGTCAATGAATAAGCATATAGCCACTGACATCAGCTTTCCCAGATCAAAAAAAAAAAAAAATGCTTAACTATCAAAGAGAAGGGATTAGGCCTAGGTGCCCAGAAGACACCAGAACAAAGCAGGAATACACTAGACAACCACAACAAGGCAGCAATACACTAGAGAATAACAGAGCCTCTTGGTATGCCCAACTTACAATGAGCAGGCTCTCACACACTGATGTTTGGATTAAATGGAGCTCTGAGTTTGCATACTCAGAAAAAATAGGACTGTGCAATGGCTGGAAATGTATATAAAAAGATAGTCTTTATAATTTTTATTTGTATAGTAATTCATCACGTATGTCAAAGTAAATCCCAAGCCAGCCCAAGAAGACTCAATTAGAATTATATAGCTCGGCAGGCATGGTGGCTCATGGCTGTAATCCCAGCAATTTGGGAAGCCGAGGTGGGCGGATCACTTGAGGTCAGAAGTTCCAGACCAGCCTGATCAACATGGTGAAACCCCATCTCTACTAAAAATACAAAACTTAACCGGGTGTGGTGGTGGGTGCCTGTATTCCCAGCTACATGGGAGGCTGAGACAGGAGAATCGCTTGAGCCCAGGAGGCGGCAGCTGCAGTTAGCTGAGATTGTGCCATTGCACTCCAGCCTGAGTGACAGGAATTATATGGCTCAAGGAGTAAGAAACAATTGGCACATTTTCTTTTTTTAATGCAAAATATACATTTTTTAAATTTTATTTAAGTTCTGGGTACATGTTCAGAACGTGCAGATTTGTTACATAGGTATACACGTGCCATGGTGGTTTGCTGCATCCATCCCCCTCATCATCTACATTAGGTATTTCTTCTAATGTTAGCCCTCCCCAACCCCCCCCACCCCCTGTTATCCCTCCCCTAGTCCCCCACCCCCAGGTAGGCCCCAGTGTGTAATGTTCCCCTCCCTGTGTTCATGTGTTCTCATTGTCCAACACCCACTTATGAGTAAGAACATGTGGTGTTTGGTTTTCTGTTCTTCTGTCAGTTTGCTGAGAATGATGGTTTCCAGCTTCATCCATGTCCCTGCAAAGGACATGAACTCATCCTTTCTTATGGCTGCGTAGTAGTCCATGGTATATATGTGCCACATTTTCTTTATCCAGTCTATTGTTGATGGACATTTGGGTTGGTTCCAAGTCTTTGCTATTGTAAACAGTGCTGCAATGAACATATGTATACCTGTGCATATGTCCTTATAATAGAATTATTTATAATCCTTTGGATATATACCCAGTAATGGGATTACTGGGTCAAATGGAATTTCTATTTGTAGGTCCTTGAGGAATCACCACACTGTCTTCCACAATGGTTGGACTAATTTACACTCACACCAACAGTGTAAAAGTGTTCCTATTTCTCCAGAACCTCTCCAGCTTCTGTTTTCTCCTGATTTTTTTAATAATCACCATTCTAACTGGCATGAGATGGTTTATCAATGTGGTTTTGATTTGCATTTCTCTAATGACCAGTGATGATAGCTTTGTTTCATATGTTTGTTGGCAGCATAAATGTCTTCTTTTGAAAATTGTCTATTCATATCCTTCACCCAATTTTTGATGGGCTTGTTTTTTCTTGTAAATTTGTTTAAGTTCTTTGTAAATTCTGATTATTAGCCCTTTGTCATATGGGTAGATTTCAAATTTTTTTTCCCATTCTATTTGTTGCCAGTTCACTCTAATCATAGTTGCTTTTGCTGTGCAGAAGCTCTAAAGTTTAATTATGTCCCATTTTGTCTATTTTGGCTTTTGTTGCCATTGCTTTTGTTGTTTTAGTCATGAAGTCCTTACCTAAGCCTTTGTCCTGAATGGTATTGCCTAGATTTTCTTCTAGGATTTTTATGGTGTCAGGTCTTATGTTTAAATTTTTAGACCATGTGGAGTTAATTATTGTGTAAGATGTAAGGAAGGGGTCCAGTTTAACCTTTCTGCACATGGCTAGCCAGTTTTCCCAACACCATTTATTAAATAGGGAATCCTTTTCCCATTGCTTGTTTTTGTCAAGTTTTTCAAAGATTAGTGGTTATAGATGTGTGGTGTTACTTCTGAGGCCTCTGTTCTGTTCCATTGGTCTATGTCTCCGTTTTGGTACCAGTACCATGCTGTTTTGATGACTGTAGCTTTGTAGTGTGGTTTGAAGTCAGGTAGTGTGATGCCTTCGGCTTTGTTTTTTTTTTTGTTGTTGTTTGTTTGTTTGTTTGTTTTGCTTAGAATTGTCTTGGCTATGTGGTCTCTCATTTGCTTCCACATGAAGTTTAAGGTGGTTTTTTCCAATTACGTGAAGAAAGTCAATGGTAGCTTGATGGGGGATAGCATTGAATCTTTAAATTACTTTGGACAGTATGGCCATTTTCGTGATATTGATGATTCCTAACCAGGAGCATGGAACGTTTTTCCATCTGTTTGTGTCCTCTCTTATTTCCTTGAGCAGTGGTTTCTAGTTCTCCTTTGAGAGGTCCTTCACATTCCTTGTTAGTTGTATTCCTGGATATTTTATTCTCTTTGTAGCAATTGTGAATGTGAGTTCTCTCATGATTTGGCTCTCTGTCTGTTATTGGAGTATAGGAATGCTTGTGATTTTTGCACATTGATTTTGTATCCTGAGACTTTGCTGAAGTTGCTTATCAGCTTAAGGAGATTTTGGGCTGAGATGATGGGGTCTTCTAAATATACAATCATATCATCTTCAAATAGAGACAATTTGAGTTGCCTTCTATCTATTTAAATGCCCTTTATTTCTTTCTCTTGCCTGATTTCCCTGGTCAGAACTTCCACTACTATGTTGAATAGGCATGGTGAGAGATGGCATCCTTGTCTTGTGCCAGTTTTCAAAGGGAATGCTCCCAGTTTCTGCCCATTTAGTATTATATTGGCTGTGGGTTTGTCATAAATAGCTTTTATTATTTTGAGATACGTTCCATTGATACCTACTTTATTGAGATTTTTTAGCATAAAGGGCTGTTGAATTTTGTCAAAGTTCTTCTCTGCATCTATTGAGATAATCATGTGGTTTTAGTCTTTGGTTCTGTTTATGTGATGGACTACGTTTACAGATTTAAGTATGTTGAGCCAGCCTTGCATACCAGGGATAAAGCTGAATTGATGGTGATGGATAAGCTTTATGATGTGCTGTTGAATTCGGTTTGCCATTATTTTATTAAAGATTTTTGCATCAATGTTAATCATGGATATTAGCCTCAAAATTTTTTTTACTTGTATCTCTGCCAGATTTTGGTATCAGGATGATGTTGTTCTCATAAAATGAGTTAGGGAGTATTCCCTCTTTTTGTATTATTTGGAATAGTTTCAAAAGGAATGATACCAGCTCCTCCTTGTAACTCTGGTAGAATTTGGCTGTGAATCCATCTGAACCTGGACTTTTTTTGGTTTGTAGGCTATTAATTGCTGCCTCAACTTCAGACCTTGTTGTTGGTCTATTCAGGGATTCATCTTCTTCCTGGTATAGTCTTGGTAGCATGTAAATGTCCAGGAATTTATCAATTTCTTCTAGGTTTACTGGTTTATGTGCATAGGGGTGTTTGTAGTAATCTCTGATGATAGTTTGTATTTCTGTGGAATTGGTTCTGATATCCCCTTTATCATTTTTTATTGCATCTGTACAATTCTTCCCTCTCTTCTTTTTTATTAATCTGTCTAATGGTCTATCTATTTTGTTGATCTTTTCAAAAAACCAGCTCCTGGATTTATTAATTTTTGGGGGGGTTTTTTGTGTCTCTGCCTCCTTCGGTTCTGCTCTGATCTTAATTATTTCTCATCTTCTACTAGCTTTTGAGTTTGTTTGTTCTTGCTCCTTTAGTTCTTTTAGTTGTGAATTAAGGTGTCGATTTTAGATCTTTCCTCGCTTCTCATGTGGGCATTTAGTGCTATAAATTTCTCTCTAGACACTGCTTTAAATATTTCCCAGAGATTCTGGTACTTTGTGTCTTCATTCTCATTGGTTTCAAAGAACATCGTTATTTTTGCCTTCATTTCATTGTTTATACAGTAGTCATTCAGGAGCAAGTTGTTCAGTTTCCATGTAGTTGTGCTGTTTTGAGTGAGTTTCTTAATCTTGAGTTCTAATTTGATTGCACTGTGGTCTGAGGGACTTTTTGTTATGATTTCCATTCTTTTGCTTTGGTGAGGAGTGATTTACTTCCAATTATGTGGTCAATTTTAGAGTAAGTGCGATGTGGTGCAAAGAATGTATATTCTGTGGATTTGGGATGAAGAGTTCTGTAGATGTCTATTAGGTCTGCTTGGTCCAGATCTGCATTCAAGTCCTGGATTTTATTGTTAATTTTCTGTCTCACTGATCTAACATTGACAGCGGAGTGTTAAAGTCTCCCACTATTATTGTGTGGGAATCTAAGTCTCTTTGTAGGTCATGAAGAACTTGCTTTATGCATGTTGGTTCTCCTGTATTGGGTGCGTAGATATTTAGGATAGTTAGCTCTTCTTTTTGCGTTGATCCCTTTACCATTATGTAGTGCCCTTCTTTGTCTCTTGATCTTTGTTGGTTTAAAGTCTGTTTTGTCAGAGACTAGGATTGCAACCTCTTTTTTCTTCTCTCCATTTGCTTGGTAAATCTTCCTTCATCCCCTTACTTTGAGCTGATGTGTGTCTTTGAACATGAGATGGGTCTCCTGAATACAGTACACCAGTGGGCCTTGACTCTATCCAATTTGCCAGCTGTGTCTTTTGATTGGGACATTTAGCCCAATTACATTTAAGGTTAATATTGTTATGTGTGAATTTGATCCTGCCATTTTGATGCTAGCTGGTTGTTTTGCTCATTAGCTCATGCAGTTTCTTCATAGTGTCGATGGTCTTTACAATTTGGTATGCCTTTGCAGTGGTTGGTACTGGTTGTTCCTTTCCATGTTTAATGCTTCCTTCAGGAGCTCTTGTAAGGCAGGCCTGGTGGTGACAAAATCTCTCAGAAGTTGCTTGTCTGTAAAGGATTTTCTTTCTCCTTCACTTACAAATCTTAGTTTGACTGGATATGAAATTCTAGGTTGAAAATTATTTTCTTTAAGGATATGAATATTGGCCCCCACACTCTTCTGGCTTGTAGAGTTTCTGCCAAGAGATCCACTGTGAGTCTGATGGGCTTCCCTTTGTGGGTAACCCGACCTTTCTTTCTGGCTGCCTTTAGCATTTTTTCCTTCATTTCAACCCTGTTGAATCTGATGATTATCTGAAGGATTATGTTCCTTCTCAAGGAATATCTTTGCAGTGTTATCTGTATTTCCTGAATTTGAATGTTGGCCTGCCTTGCTAGGTTGGGGAAGTTCTCCTGGATAATATCCTGAAGAGTGTTTTCCAACTTGGTTTCATTCCCCTCATCACATTCTGGTATATCAATCAAACATAGATTTGGTCATTTTACATAATTCCATATTTCTTGGGGGTTTTGTTTGTTTCTTTTTACTCTTTCTGGCACATTTTCTAAGTGAAATGCAGGTGTGTTAATTACCCTTCTCAGATCTGTGCCAGTGTGGTCAATTCCTAGAGGAATACTTGGGAGGACATTTTAAAAGTTAACTGTTTGAAGGGAAATCTTGATGTCTTTTTAAAATTTTCTAAGTGCTGGTAAATTGTTGTTATTTTCTCTCATTTTCTAAATCAGATTTTTCCACTTTTGTCATCTCCTACCACTCAATCCTAGAAAAAAAGACACGATGATTATGCATTTCTATGCAAACAACTTTATGGAAATCAATATGACATGCTTGGGTTGGTGTGGGACTACATTGCAAATGTTTCTTCCAGGAAAGAATTTTTATTAGACCACACCAGCATGCAAAGGCAGGATGATATTATGGCTTGTGCACACACTAATATTTTCTATTTTGTAGGGTGAATAATCAGTGGCTTATCATGAACTCAGTTTAATCAGACCTTATAAAAATAATCTCTCTAGTCAATATCAACGTCCTGCTCAGAAGCATTCAGGGGCCTTCTACACCCCAGGACTTTAGCTTCTCAACCAGAGGCCTTCACAACCTGGTCCCAAACCACTTTTCAGTCTTGCCTCATACTGCTCCCTCTCATCTTGTACACTACCCATCCTAAACTAAAATATTAAATTCTTTCCACACATCCTCCAAACTTGTTCCCCCATGACTTTACTTTGGCTTTTCTCTCTGCCTCATATCTCATGCCTACCCCTCCATCCCTGTTTTTGCCTGTCCAAAGTGTACTATTATTTATGAGACAACTCTCTTGTCACCATCTACCTAATATGCTCTCTCTCTCCCCTCCCCCCACTCTTATTCATTCCCTCCCTCTTTCTCTCTCTCTCTCTCATCAGGACTTTCAGGGCAGTTTTGCCACATTTCTTTTACAAAACTTAGTCTTTATTCCTTGCATTATATGGCTCTCCATAAATGTGCCTTATAAAACCTCTTTGAGGACAAGATTGAAAGGAATTCATCACTGAAAATCTCACAGCATAGTTCAGCATAGTGGAACATGGTAGCTTTCAGAAACTGTTGGTGAAATGAGTGACCATGCTTACGGATTGTGTTCTAATCCAGCAGTTTTAAAACTACTACTTTAGAAGCAGAGCAATTATGTACCTGAAATCTTACATGCAAAACAAGTATATAAAACTGATACATCCTCTGGATGAAGCTGAGGTGGTGGTGGGCTTTATCCACTGCCTCCCTCTTATCGATCTACATAGCAGCTTCTGAAGTATCTATGCAGAATTTCCATAATTCATCTGAAGGCAGTTTGAGAAACATAGGTCTGATTTATGATAAGCTTTATTATTTTACACACAAGTCCAGACTTGTAGGCCCCACTGCATGTGATATGAAAGGAGCTAGAATTGCCTCAGACCAAAAATCAGTTTCAAAAATAATCCCTCATTGTCCTTCCTTATTACCTGATATTCTCACCTTCAAGTGTTTCCAAAAAACACCTTTAAAAATACAAATGTTACTATAAATCCCTTTAGCAAATTAACTGTGTTTGCTACCTCAAATAACGAAATCTCCATTCACCAATTGTACAAGCTTAAACCCTGACTCCATTCTGTCATCCCTTATAACCAATCAATCAACAAATTCTTTTGATTCTACCTTCTAAATACCTCTTAAATATGTATTCGTTTTTACTTGCCCACAATAATCACCTTAATTGAGAACGCCACTAGCTCTTGCCTAATTACTGCATTGGGAGCTTCCTGATTTGTCTCTGTGATTCCACTTATGACATTTTCCATTTCATCCTACACAATATAGTAGAAGGAATATTTCTAAAACATAAATCTGATGATTGTCTTAAAATGCATCAGTGCCTTACTATTATAAATGTAGCTTCCAAACTTCCTAACATAGCCTACAAGGCCCTATATAATCTGGCCCCTGTCTCTCAAGTCCCATCTGTTGACACTGCCCTCTTCATACTCTTTATCCCAATCACATGAAAATGCTTTTAATTCCTGAGATGTGCCACAATTATTTTTTTAACTTATGGGCTTTCACATACACTAGTTCCTTATCCTAAATACTGTCTCTTCTTCTCTCCAGATCTCAGTCTTTTACCACTGGCTAATCTGCAACTCTTCCTTTAGGTCAGAAGTTAAGTATCAATTATTTCAAGAAGACTTTCTTTATATCAATCCTCTCATCCTGCCTGACATTGAATAGATGATTTCCCTGCCTTCTTCCATAGCACCCATACTTCCATGCTGACATCATTTAACTCACTGGCTTATAATTTTTTATTTTCATTTCTTCAGCTTCTACCTGAAGGTAAACTCTATGAAAGCAGAGGCCATATCTCTCTTTTTCACAGTTCTAATTCTTGTTAAAATAAAAGTACAAGGGTATAATTCTGGCATGTAGTAGTTGCACAATAATCTTTTGTTGACCGGATAGAGAAACTAGCAGAAGTTTTCTTATGATAGAAACGAAAAAGATGGAACTTGATGTAGGTGGCAGAAAATGGGGGGCAAACGTCTCAGGTACTACATGAAGTGTGATGACCTGAGGCCATGAAAACTGGTTTCTTCAAATTAAACATCTCCCTGTATTACTTAAGGTTGTTTCTTTACTAGTAGACTGATAGAACCAAAGGAAACAAAGACCCCTTTATAACATACTGCAATTCACTTGAAGAACTGGAGATGGCAATTACCTACTGTCAACCAGTGTTTTCTGTCACTCCCTTTCAGCCTCTTCATGTGAAGGTTACTTGAATCTCACTCTGAGAGCTAGTTGATGATAGATGCAGAAAAACAAGTACTTAGGTCTTTTTCCTGCCTCAGATAACTTTTCCATTCCTCTTTTCTCCTCCTCAGAGCTTCTTTCATCTTGAATAGGTACTCAATACTCTATGCTCTGTACTTTATTCTGTTTATCTAAGCCTATAACCTAGTCAAGATGTGACTATAAGCCATTTAAATATTAATATAAATAAAAATAACATCTCACGTTCTATTGAGCAGATACTATGAATGAGGCACTATAGTAAGTGCTTAGCATGTAAAAGCTTGCTCAATTCTCAATAAGCCTATTAGGAAGTTGCTATTATCCCTATTTTACAGAGGAGATAAACTGGACTCAGAAAGATTAAGAACTTTTCTAAATCCACATATCTAATAAGGGGTATCTGAGGTTTTAACTCAGGTTTATTTGACTTCAGGGTTTTAAAAGGAAAATACTATGTCTTCCACATAAGTTTATTTTCATGTTGCCCAGATCTAGAGATGTGCTTGTGTGATTGTTCTCGGCACCCTGAGTAAAACAAGAGGGCTTCATAGAATAAGAAGCAAGTTTAGAAAGAGCAGGAGAACCTTCTTGGAACTACTCAGACCATATATAGAATATGCGCAGACCCTGCCCTAAAGATGACTTAAGAACTTCTAGCCTAAGTCTGGGACAATGAGAGAGAGCATAAGCAAAACACAGCAATTTACTGAGTATAAGGGCTTCCCAGGTGAGTAAAGTATACATGGTCTGGGCACAGGGAAGAGATTTATGCAGTAGCCTTGGTCAATTAACCCACAAATGTCTATTGTTAAATCTGCTTAGTGCCAGATGCTGGGGTGAACACAGAAGGTAAGAACCATCCCTGGTTACAATAATTGCATTGAGAAGGTATCACTAACACAGAAAAGCTATTAACAAGTACCTCTGGAGTTCTGATGATGTTTTTGAAGTTTCATTGAGCAGGGGAAGATGTAAGCAACACTGGAATGTGGATTAGACTTCCTTGAGAAGGCAGGATCTGACTTAAGTCTTGAAGACTGAATTGGGCTGGGTTGAAGAGAGAATAAATGAGGGAGTACAGGGAATATGAGAACATCTGATGGGGAAGGAAAAAAGTTAAAGAAACTACCAGAAGTAAGACTAGGGGAAACGATGGGGAAGGCTGGAGCTGCAAGCCAGTGCTTGTTGGGAAACACTAGCAAAAGGCCAGAATTGCTTGCTGTGTTCCCACACTTTTTGACTCAGCTCATTCTCCCATCTTTTCAGATCCCCTTATTTGTTCCCTGGGCTCTGAAAAGCAGCAACAGACAAGTTTGGAAAATCCATTAGTATGCTGTGTAAACATACTGCTATCCACATAAAAGACTCAGGGCAGAAACAATGAATGAACTCTCATGTCTTCTAAAGAAGAATGGCCCATGCCCCATCAGCAGCCTACATGTGGTTCCAGCCAGCACCAAGGCATATGCAATTTCTCAATTCCAAAGCAATAAGAGACTTTCTCACAAAGGACTCTATTCAGGAGATGTTTTATGATGTTTTTGGTAATAAGAAACTATGCCCAAGGTGAACAAGCTTACTTGAGATAGCATAATACGGAGTGAAGAGTAGCAGTTTATTGACAAAAGAAAGGGAACCAATAATTATTGAGTGCCTAATCTAGGCCAGCTTCCATGTGCCTAATCTAGGCCAGCTATATTTACAACCATCACCTTGTTAATCTATCATAACATTGTGAGAAAGATACTATTCCGATTTTATTACTTGATCAAATAAAAGCTGAGAGAGGTTGAAAAACCTACCTAAGATAAAATCTCTAGTAAGTTATAAATCAGAGATTAGATTTGAATTTGAGTCTATTTGGTGAAGGATATTATGGCAATCAATTCATACTGCATTGTTCTGAACTATTCTACTTTTATAACTGAAAGTTCCATATTCTGAAAATTCCATTGATCCCAGATTGACTGGGATGGTTGGTTACCCTAGGAGAGATATAATATTATTTACTAACTCTGACAAAGTCACATAACTTCTGTAAACCTGCTTTTCCTATATGAAATATTGACAGCAAAACCTGCCCTATGTAACTAAACAAGACTGTTGTGAAAATCCAGTGGACAATGAATGTGAAAGGCATTTGAGTATTATAAAGAACTAGACAAATAAAAGGAATCAATATTCTTTTTTCTTTACTATCATCGGATATGATTTAAAACAACTGTTAAAATTTTAAAAAGAGGATTCTGAACATGTGCATGTGCGCACGTGCACACACACACACACACACACACATACACACACAATATAGAATATTCCTTCTCCCTTTAAAATGTTGGCATTATGAACTAATAATATCCAGTTTACAGCCTTGGATGTTGAACCATGTTTTGCCTTAGCAACTTGTCAGAGTAACTAGTCAATAATTCAGTTTCTCAGCTGTCAAGGAAAAGCTCAATTTGTTGACTAGTAATGAGAGTAAGAATAAGACTAACTTCTAAGTTTCCTGGGGTGATATTTATTTCCTGTTCATTATAGTATCTGGTGTATGCACAATACCTGTCACATAATAGAAGCTCAATCAATATACAGTGATTGTGAATGAATGTAAGGATGAATGAGTGAATGACATGCCTGCCTATATGTACATAGTGCATACCATTGTTTAAAAGCAAGTCTTTGCATGAGAACAAAAAAGGATGGCTACATATAAGTCATGCACCTCCTAGTAAAGTTTTGGTCAACAATGAACTACGTATATGATGGTGGTCTTATAAAATTATAATGGAGCTGAAAAATTTCTATTGCCTAGTGACATCATAATCATTGTAACATCGTAGTACAAATGATGTTTTTTAGTTTACTATAATATAAGTGTACAGTGTTGATAAAGCCTACAATAGTGTACAATAATGTCCCTAGGACTTCATATTCAATTACCACTCACTGGCTCACCCAGAGCAATTTCCAGTCCTGCAAGTTTTATTCATAGTAAGTTTCCTGTACAGATGTGCCATTTTTAATCTTTTATACCATATGTTTGTAGTAGCTTTTCTATAGATATTTTTAGATACAAAAATATTTACCATTGTGTTACAATTGCCTACAGTAGTCAGTAGTGACATGCTGTACAGGTTTGTAGCCTAGGAGCAATAGGCTATCCCATATAGCCTAGGTGTATAGTATACTATACCACCTAGGTTTGTGTAAATATACTCTGTGATATTCGCACAATGATGTAACCACCTAATGACACATTTTTCAGAATATATTCTGTCATTAAGTGGCACATGACTGTGTTTAGATTTGAGGAATTATAGGTAGGTTGCTTACCCTAAAATATCCACTCTTCCCATCCATGCCACCCCTACCCTAGTTCTGTCATGATGCATAAACCTTCCAGATTTATTGCTTTGTACATACGAGTTACATACATTTTCTGGAGTCCTATAATCATATCAATTTTTTTCAACATCTTGCCATGGATTCATACTAGTAAGCAAGAATAATTAGATTACATAATTACTTAGGTCTTAGGTCATATTATAAATTGTTTTTTACTGTCATACATCTCCTGACACAATTATATTCACATAATGGAATCTTAAATATTGTACAGACTTAGTTTTAAAATGCCCCCTAGAGTAACTTAATTTATTTTCTTATAGAGAGGAAATTAAAACCCAAAGAAGGAAAATGACTTAGTCATAAATCCCAGTAACTCTAAAAAAGCCATAATGTGGGTTAAAAAGACTGTGTGTTCTTGAATATCAAATAAAGCTGATTTATTATTATGACTATTGCCATTTTTACTAGTCAAAAAATTTAGTATGAAAACTAAGTTCTTTTGACACCTTGTTCTGTGTTTCAGGCATTATATCACATGGACACTCACTCTTCACATATAAATGGGCGAGATCCCTGGAGGAACAAGGGTTGGGGTGAGGTTAAACACTTCCCCATTAAGCTTAAATGTCATGATCTTCATTCCTAAATAAACTATAAATGTAGGCAACTAATAGGCCATGAAATTATCCCATTTCTCAGATCACATCTATCCTCTACAAGATGCAGGCCTCACCCATCCCCTACCAGATTTAGAGATTTTTTTTCTTTTTCTTTTTCTCTGAAGGTAAACATGAGGTTTGTTAGCCAAAATGTATCAAACTTTCATATTACTGGGGGCAGCTAGGAAATGTAACAGAAAATGGATCAGAAAAGATAGTGGTGTATTAAAGAGCACTAATCCAGTCTAAAGCAGCAGCTCCTTCTCAGTTTTCATGGGCTATAGCCATATTAGAATGTGGACCAGTGTTGTCAAGCTAACAATATTCCAAGAGAAAGAAGAAATCTCATTTTCTATGTGTATAAAATATTTAATTTTTCATTTTTTAAAATATTTTAATTTTTATTTTAGGGTCACAGGTACATGTGCATATTTGTTATATAGGTAAACTCATGTCACAGAGGTTTGTTGTACAGATTTTTTCATCACACAGGTACTAAGCCTAGTACCTAATAGTTGTTTTTCTGATCCTCTCCCACCTTTCACTCTTCACACTCAAGTAGGTCCCAGTATTAATTGTTCCTCTCTTTCTGTCAATGTGTTCTCATCATTTAGCTCCCACTTTTAAGTGAGATTATGTGGTATTTGATTTTCTGTTCCTGCATTAGTTTGCTAAAGAAAATGACCTCCAGCTTCATCCATGTTCCTGTAAAGGACATAATCTCATTCTTTTGTAGGGCTGCGTAGTATTCCATGGTGCATATGTACCACATTTTCTTTATCTACTCTATCATTGATGGGCATATGGTTGATTCCATGTAATTGCTACTGTGAATAGTATTTCAATGATAGAATGACTTATATACCTTTGGATAAGTACCCAATAATGGAATTGCTGGGTCTAATGGTAGTTCTGTTGTGAGGTTTTTGAGGAACTGCCAAACTGCTTTCCACAAAGGTTGAACTAAATTACACTTCCATCAATAGTGTATAAGTGTTTCTTTTCTCCACAACCTCACCAGCATCTTTTATTTTTTGGCTTTTTAATAATAGCCATTCGGACTGGTGTAAGATGATATCTCACTGTGGTTTTTATTTACATATCTCTAACAATTAATGATATTGAACATTTTCCATATGCTTACTGACATCATGCATGTCTTTTGAAAAGTATCTGTTAATGTCTTGTTCATTTTGTAATGGATTGTTTTCTGCTTGTACATTTAAGTTCCTTATAGATTCCAGATATTAGACCTTTGTGAGAGGTATAGTTTGCAAATATTTTCTCTTATTCTGTAGGTTGTCTGTTTACTCTGTTGATAGTTTCTTTTCCTGTGCAGCTTTTCAGTTTAATTAAATCCAACTTTTCCACTTCTGTTTTTCTTGTAATTGATTTTGGTGTTTGGCAGAAAATCCTTGCCAGTTCCTATGTACAAAATGGTATTTCCAGGTTATCTTTCAGGGATTTTATGGCTTTAGGTTTTACATTTAGGTCTTTAAACCATCTTGAGTTAATTTTTACATATGGTGTTAGGAAGGGGTCCGAGTTTTAGTCTTCTGCCTATGGCTGGCTAGTTATCACAGCACCGTTTATTAAATAGGGAGGTCTTTCTCATTGCTTGATTTTATCAGCTTTGTCACAGATCAGATAGTTGTAAGTGTGTAACTTTATTTCTGGGCTCTCCATTCTGTTTCATTGGTCTATATGTCTGTTTTTTGTACCAGTACCATGCTATTTGGGTTACTGTAGCCCTATAGCATAGTTTGAAGTTGGGTAACGAAATTCTTCCAGCTTTATTCTTTATACTTAGGGTTGCCTTTGCTATTCAAGCTCTTTTTTGATTCCACATGAACTCTATAAGGGTTTTTTCTAGTTCTGTGAAGAATACCATTGGTAGTTTAATAGGAATAGCATTGAAACTATAAATTGCTTTGGACTATATGGCCATTTTAAAGATACTGATTCTTCCTATCCAAGACAATGACATTTTCTTCTATTTGTTTGTATCATCTCTGATTTCTTTGAGCAGAGTTTTGTAATTTTCATTGTAGAAATCTTTCATTTCTCTGGTTAGCTGTATCCCTAGACATTTTATTCTTTTTTGCTATCGTGAATGATATTGCATTTCTGATTTCTCTGTTGTCTTAGATCCTGTTAGTGCATAGAAATGCTACTGATTTTTGTACATTGATTTTGTATCCCAAAACTTTGCTCAAGGAGCTTTTTGGCCAAGACTATGGCTTTTTTTCTAGATACAGAATCATGTTGTCTATAAACAGGAATAGTGTGATTTTCTCTTTTCTTACTTGGATGTCTTTTATTTCTTTCTCTTTCTTGATTGCTCTGGCCAGGGCTTCCAGTACTATGTTAAACAGGAGTGGTGAGAGTGGGCATAATTGTCTTGTTTTGTTACTATTTTCAAGGAGAATGCTTTCAGCTTTTGCCCATTCAGTATGATGTTGGCTGTGGGTTTGTCTTAAGTGACTCTTATTATTTTGAGGGTGTATTTCTTCAATATTGTTTGTTTATGATTTTTAACATGGGGAATATTGAACTTTATCAAAAGCATTTTTTTAAAATCTCTAAAGATGATCATGTCCTTTTTTGTTTTTAGTTCTGTTTATGTGATGAATCACATTTATTGATTTATATATATTAAAGCAAACTTGGATGCCAGAGATAAAGCATACTTGATCATAGGTGAATTAGCTTTTTGATGTGCTATAGATTTCGATTTATTGGTATTTTGTCACAGAATTTTGCATCGATGTTCGTCAAGGATATTTGCTTGACATTTTCATTTTTTGTTATGTTTCTGCTAGGTTTTGGCATCGGGATGATACTGGTCTTATAAAATGAGCTGAGAATTAGTCCCTCATTCTCAATTTTTTGGAATAGCTTCAATAGCAATGTTACTAGTTCCTCTTCGTACATGTGGTAGGATTTTGGATATGAATCTGTCTGGTTATGGGCTTTTTTTTTTGGTTGGTGGCCTATTTATTGCTAATTCAATTTCAGAGCTTGTTATTGGTCTGTTCAGGAAATCAATTTATTTCTGGTTCAGTTTTTGGAAGATGTATATGTCCAGAAATTTACCCATTTCTTCTATATTTTCTAATTTGTGTGCATAGAGGTATAAAGATAATTCATGGTCAGAAATATCTCTGACTTAAGATATCAGACTCTGATTGGACCCTTCTGTCACAAATTGGAACAGAGAGATGACCTTACTTTGTTGAGGTGTGAAGTAATTTCACTAGGGAAAAGTGGCTTTTCACCCCCTCCCGTTTATTCCCAAGATACAAACACACTCTCCCTCTTTCCCTCTGGGTGCATGCACAGACTATGGAAACTCCTAGACTTGGACATCTGTCACTGCTAATGTTCAAGGTTACCTTGGAGAAGAAGCTGGCCACCCTCTTGAAAAAAATAAGTTCTACAACAATAAAAACTCCCTATCCATGTCCCAGAATGACCACTTGGAACACTACACTCAGCTTGAGACTTCCAATCCAGCTACTAGGAAACTCATTGTCTTCAAGAGTCTACAACAGTCCCTGATTTTCACACCCTGCTTAAAATGAAGCCTAATTTAGACCAACACATACAAAACCCTTAGTTGGTTAACCTAGCCCCATGCTATCCTATGAGATGCCCCCTTCCTGCTATTGTTTCCTTAAAAATCTGACTGTGTTTGAGAAAAATCTGTAGGCTCCTAAGTAGCGAATGTGGAAAGAAAGGAAGAAGGTGCAAAAAGCAGTAGCAGCTTAAAGGTATTGACTGGAGCCTACTCCTAGGCAGAATTTGCCTCTGGTGATATCCTGAATGAAAAATATCTCCTCTCACCCTGCTGCATTGTTATTATTGTTTTCACTTTATTTTTTCACAGTCAGAAAGTCTACAAATTGGTCAGAAAGTTTGCATATGGTTTAACAAAGCACTCTCCTGTAGTCACTTCTAGGAAAGTTGAGGAACCATTCCTCATTTACTCACATTTCTTATTGCATTAAGTCATATTGCTTTCATCCAAGTTTCATTGTTCACTGAGATCTCACATCCTGAGAATAGAGTTAGGGTGATGTGGGTGAAATTCTAAAATCTAGGAGAAGGATAGATAAAATTCTGGAACATAGAAAATTCAGTTGTGAATACAAGACCTATTTGTCACTCCCCACCCACATCCTCACCCTGTCGAGAGTCCTAAATAGTATGAAGAAACTGGATGCCAGAGAAATGGGGCAGGGAGCCATGGAAGATGACCACATTAAGGAGGAATACCAAAGAGTAACTTCACACATTGCAAAAGTTTGTCCAAGGCCAGTACTCCCATCAAAACAACAATTACTTCTTCTTCTTCTTTTTTTTTTTTTTTTCGCTCTTTGTTTCCCAGGTTGGAGTGCAATGGTGTAATCTCAGCTTACAGCAACCTCTGCCTCCCAGTTCAAGAGATTCTCCTGCCTCAGCCTCCCGAGTAGCTGGGATTACAGGAAAATGCCACCATGCCCACCTAATTTTATATTTTTAGTAGAGATGGAGTTGCTCCATGTTGGTCAGGCTAGTCTTAAACTCCCAATCTCAGGTGATCCACCCACCTGAAGTTCTGGGATCACCACACCCAGCCCAGAACTTCTTGTCATCCTTAACTTTGCCCATGTCTGGATGAGCAACACTAGACCTAAACTACAAATGCAGATTGATCAGGCTTGCAGGCCTAGCCTGGTAGCCTTAAAGATGGTATAAAATGCTGTTCATAAAAGGAAAGTTAAATTTTGAGCACTTCACTAAAAACATACTGTCAACTTTCAGAATGCAGTTCATCTGTTTATTTGGGGTTGCCTCTCTGGGCCTCCCTTTCTTCCTTCATCTTATTTTAGCTCCTGAGCTAATCTAATTTGCAATATTATTTCCCAAATTCTGTGGGAAAATGAGCTGAAATGCAGTCACTCAGTATATACTTCTCTATGCTTTAAGATAATTTATGCTCTTTATTTATTTATTTTTTTAACAGGAGGAAGGAGGGTTTATTTGGCTGGGAGCAAGGTGGCATAGTTGTCTAAAAGCCAAGCTCCTCTAACAAAGGAAGGTTCTGTCTTTATATAGGCTTATACTTTAGATGTTACAAGTGGAAGAATCTTAGGTTTATAGCTTTACATATGAAAAGGGTCTCGGTTTACAGTCTCAGGAATTACATATGAAAAGGGTTTCGGTTTACAGTCTAGGGAATTAAATATGAAAATGTTTTTGGTTTACAGTTTTAGGAATCACATATGAAAAGGGGAAGTTGATCTAGATGCCTGGGTCTCCCTCTTCAACTCCCCGCTTTGCAGACCCTCACCACTTTATAATATTAGTGAGAGGTCTCACTTTCATTCTCACTTTCCAGATTTTCTGAAGAAACTGACTGATAATGTTTCATATAATATACTTGTGATGTCATTTTTTGGCTAACTACAGTAGTGATGAATCCCTTAATCATCTGAAGGAACAGGGGGAGTAGACAAGGGAGTAGCAAACAAACAGCTATTATTATTATAACACTTATGATAAGGGTTTTGAATCTTCCCAAGGATGAGAACCAACCTCCAAATAAGGACTCAAGGTTAAATCCATGCCAGTTTGGTCATGTCTCATGCAATATCCTCTACTGCTTGCCCCTGGTCATCTGGTGTACATACTGAGGGCATTCTTCAAAATTAGTTAATGTTCCCACTGTACATGTCCAAATATTAAGAAGAACAAGTCCCACGATGAATTTCCTCATGCTTCAGCCGTGCGTGGACCATCCGGCTTCTAGGATGTGGCTGGAGCAAGGCTTGTTGTCCTTTTTAAGGTGATTCCAAAGTCCTTGCCTTGGTGTAAGTCTCAGTTGTTGCTGTTTTTTTTTTACACGGCTGTGGTGGATTCAGGCTGGGATTTCCTCTATCTTCACGACTGTGGGATTGGTCAGGCCCAGGTCTCAGGTCCTTTCCATTGTGGCTTTAGAGGGGCTGTACTCCCGTTCTTTATCTACACGTGATTACCTAGTGAGAAAGGGTGAACTGGGGAGAAAAGGCTTGCAGGACATTTGTTATTTACTTAGGTTGAAGTATCCTAAGCGATTCTCCTTAGAGCTGGTAACTAGCGTCCTAACTCAATCTCTCCCCAATTCTGAGGGATGGTTTACACTCTTATCTGATGTTTAAGAGTTGAGATATCACTTCTTTTCTAGTATTTTTCTTCTCTTTAAAATATTTTTGTTATTAACATGGAAAGACATGTTAAGATTTAATATTTTCCAACATTCTTAATACCTTTTACATAAGAGTTTTTAAAATCTATTATAATAAACATTAGCAAAGCATTTTTATGTGAAGGCTCTACTTTATCTCCTACTAGAGGTAGTTTGGTGAAAAAACTTGAGTTGGAAGCTTAATAAAGCCTTGGTTCTAACCCTGACTCTGCTACTAAGAAGTTGTGCCATCTCCAGCAAGTTGACTAATCTCTCTGGACCTCAGTTTCTTCATCTGTAAAAAATGAGCAATTTCTATCTTATTTTCTTCCCAAATTGGTAAGAATGGCCATAAAAGATAATTTACCAAAAAGGATGCATTATTATAAATATAAAGCATGATTATTATAGGATATCCCTCAACTTCTGAACTGGTTGCATTAGAGAAGTTTGTTACTATGTTTTAGATTTACAAATACATCACTAAAATGAATGGGGATAGGAATCTTTGCCCTGCCTATCCCTACAGGGATATGATAATGACCAAATGAGATAATGGGTATCAAAGTGTTTAGTAAATCCTAAAGTACTGT
Source organism: Ateles fusciceps (assembly GCA_036589455.1). Taxonomy (NCBI): domain Eukaryota; kingdom Metazoa; phylum Chordata; class Mammalia; order Primates; family Atelidae; genus Ateles; species Ateles fusciceps. The sequence goes on along the minus strand of JAZHEH010000920.1, from coordinate 15,568 downwards.
CACAAACATTAGAAGTTTTTGTTTGGGTTGGTTTTCAGATTTTTTTATATACTTTAAGTTCTGGGACACGTGCAGAACGTGCAGGTTTGTTACATAGTTATACATGTGGTATGTCGGTTTGCTGCACCCATCAACCCATCTTCTAGAGTAGTGTCTCCTAATGCTATCCCTCCCCTAGGAATCCATCCCTCGACAGACCTTGGTGTGTAATCTTCCACTTCCTGTGTCCAAGTGTTCTCATTGTTCAACTCCCACTTATGAGTAAGAACATGTGGTGTTTGGTTTCCTGTTCTTGTGTCAGTTTGCTGAGAATGATGGTTTCCAGCTTCATCCATGTCCCTGCAAAGGACATGAACTCATCCTGTTTCATGGCTGCATAGTATATTCCATAGTGTATATGTGCCACATTTTCTTTATCCAGTCTATTGTTGATGGACATTTGGGTTAGTTCCAGGTTTTGCTATTGTGAACAGTGCTACAATAAACATACGTGTGACATGAGTCTTTATAGTAGAATGATTTATAATCTTTTGGGTATATACCCAGTAATGGGGATTGCTAGGTCAAATGCTATTTCTAGTCTCAGATCCTTGAGGCATCGCCACACTGTCTTCCACAATAGTTGAACTAATTTACACTCCCACAAACAGTGTAAAAGCATTCCTATTTCTCCACGTTCTTTCCAGCATCTGTTGTTTCTGACTTTTTTAAAAATAATTTATTTATTTTACTGTAGGTGCTTACTATATCTGGTATTTCTCCCCATGTTATCCCTCGCCACCCTCCCTTCCCTCCCCACACCCCGTTGTCTCTCCCCCTACGCCCCCTCAAACTGTCCCCTATGTGTGATGCTCCTTTCCCTGAGTCCATGTGTTCTCGCTGTTCAACACCCACCTATGAGTGAGAACATATGGTGCTTGGCTATCAGTTCTTGGGTCAGTTTGCTGAGAATGATGGTTTCCAGATTCATCCAAGTCCCTACAAAGGACACAAACTCATCCTTTTTAAGGCTGTGTAGTATTCCATGGTGTATATGTACCATATTTTCACATTTTCATTGTCCAGTCTATCATTGATGGGCATTTGGGTGGTTCCAGGTCTTTGCTGTTGTACACAGGGTTGCAATGAACATATGTGTGCATGTGTCTTTATAGTAGAATGATTTATAGTTCTTTGGGTGTATACTCAGTAGTGGGATTGCTGGGTCAAATGGAATTTCTATTTCTAGATCCTTGAGAAATTGCCACACTGTGTTCCACAATGGTTGAACTAATTGACACTCCCACCAACTGTGTAAGAGTGTTCCTATTTCTCCACATCCTCTCCAGCATCTGTTGTCTCCTGATTTTTTAATGATCGCCATTCTAACTGGAGTGAGATATCTCAGTGTGGTTTTGATTTGCATTTCTCTAATGACCAGTAATGATGAGCATTTTTTCATATGTTTGTTGTCCTCATATATGTCCTCTTTTGAAAAGTGTCTGTTCATATCCTTTGCCCACTTTTGAATGGGGTTGTTTGTTTTTTTCTTGTATATCTATTTTAGTTCTTTGCAGATTCTGGATATCAGCCCTTTGTCAGATGGGTAGATGGCAAAATTTTTTTCCCATTCTGTTGGTTGCTGATTCACTCTAATGATGGTTTCTTTTGCTGTACAGAAGCTCTGGAGTTTAATTAGATCCCATTTATCTCTCCTGGCTTTTATCGCCATTGCTTTTGGTGTTTTAGTCATGAAGTCCTTGCCTATGCCTATGTCCTGAATGGTATTGCCTAGGTTTTCTTCTAGAGTTTTTATGGTGTTAGCTCTTATATTTAAATCTTTAATCCATCTGGAGTTAATTTTTGTATAAGGGGTAAGGAAGTGATCCAGTTTCAGCTTTCTGCATATGGCTAGGCAATTTTCCCAACACCATTTATTAAACAGGGAATCCTTTCCCCATTGCTTGTTTTTGTCAGGTTTGTCAAAGATCAGATGGTTGTAGATGTGTGTTGTTACTTCTGAGGCCTTTGTTGTGTTCCATAGATCTCAATTTCTGTTTTGATATGAGTACCATGCTCTTTAATTACTGTAGCCTTGCAGTATAATTTGAATTCAGGTAGCGTGATGCCTCCAGCTTTGTTCTTTTTGATTAGGATTGTCTTGGCTATGTGGGCTCTTTTCTGGTTCCATATGAAGCTTAAGGTGCATTTTTCCAGTTCTGAGAAGAAGGTCAATGGTAGCTTGATGGGGATAGCATTGAATCTATAAATTACTTTGGGCAGTATGGTCATTTTCATGATACTGATTCTTCCTAACCATGAGTATGGAATGTTTTTCCATTTGTTTGTGTCCTCTCTTATTTCCTTGAGCAGTGGTTTGTAGTTCTCATTGAAGAGGTCCTTTACATCCTTTGTTAGTTGTATTCTTAGGTATTTTATTCTCTTTGCAGCAGTTGTGAATGGGAGTTTGCCCATGATTTGGCTCTCCATTTGTCTATTATTGTTGTATAGGAATGCTTGTGATTTTTGCACATTGATTTTGTATCCTCAGACTTTGCTGAAGTTGCTTATCATCTTAGGAGATTTTGGGCTGAAACCATGGGGGACTTCTAAATATACAATCATGTCGTCTGCAAATAGAGACAATTTGACTTCATCTTTTTCTAATAGAATATTATTTCTTTCTCTTGCCTGATTGCTCTGGCCAGAACTTCCAATACAATGTTGAATAGGAATGATGAGGGGAGAGCACCCTTGTCTAGTGCCAGTTTTCAAAGGGAATGCTTCCAGTTTTTGCTCATTCAGAATTACATTGGCTGTGAGTTTGTTGTATATAGTTTTTATTATTTTGAGATACCTTCCGTCGATACCTATTTTATTTAGTTTTTAGCATAAAGGACTGTTGAATTTTGTCAAAGGCCTTCTCTGCATCTATTGAGATAATCATGTGGTTTTGTCTTTTGTTTTGTTTATGTGATGGATTATGTTTATAGATCTGCACATGTTAACCGGTCTTGCATCTCCAGGATGAAGCCTACTTGATAGTAATGGATAATCGTTCTGATGTACTGTTGCATTTGGTTTGCCAGTATTTTATTGAAGATTTTTGCATTGATGTTCATCATTGATATTGGCCTGAAGTTTTCTTTTTTAATTGTGTCTCTGCCATGTTTTGGTATCAGGATGATGTTTGTCACATAAAATGAGTAGGAGGTTTCCCTCTTTGTATTGTTTGGAATGGTTTCAGAAGGAATGGTACCAGCTCCTCTTTGTACATCTGGTATAATTCAGCTGTGAACCCGTCTGGACTTTTTTTTGGTTGGTAGGCTATTAATTGCTGCCTCCACTTTAGACCTTGTTATTGATCTATTCAGGGATTCAATCTCCTCCTAATTTAGTATTGGGAGGGTGTAAGTGTCCAGGAATTTATCCATTTCTTCTAGATTTACTGGTTTATGTGCATAGAGTTGTTTATAGTAGTCTCTGATGGTAGTTTGTATTTCTGTAGAATCATGATGATATCCCCTTTATCATTTTTTATTGAATCTATTCAATTTTTCTCTCTTTTTTTATTAGTCTGGTTAACAGTCTGTCTATTTTGTTGATCTTTTCCAAAAAACAGCTCCTGGATTTATTAGTTTTTTGAAGGGATTTTTGTGTCTCTATCTCTTTCAGTTCTGCTCTGATCTTAGTTATTTCTTGTCTTCTGCTAGCTTTTGAATTTGTTTGATCTTGCTCCTCTAGCACTTTCAATTTTGACAATAGGGTGTCAATTTTAAATCTTTCCTTGCTTCTCATGTGGGCATTTAGTGCTATAAAATTTCCCGCTAGACACTGCTTTGAATGTGTCCCAGAGATTTTGGTATGTTGTGTCAGCATTCTCATTGTTTTCAAAGAACGTCTTTATTTCTGCTTTCATCTCATTGATTACCCAGTCATCATTCAGGAGCAAGTTGTTTAGTTTTCATGTAATCATGCAGTTTTGAGTGAGTTTCTTAAGCCTGAGTTCTAATTTGATTGCACTGTGGTCTGAGAGACTGTTTGCTATGATTTCCATTCTTTTGCATTTGCTGAGAAGTGATTTACTTCCAATTATGTGGTCAATTTTAGAGTAAGTGCGATGTGGTGCTGAGAAGAATGTATATTCTGTTGATTTGTGGAGAGTTCTGTAGATGTCTATCAGGTCCACTTGGTCCAGATCTGCATTCAAGTTCTGGATATCCTTGTTAATTTTCTGTCTTGTTGATCTGTCTAATATTGACAGTGGAGTGTTAAGTCTCCAACTATTATTGTGTGGGAGTCTAAGTCTCTTTGTAGGTTGTTAAGAACTTGCTTTATGTATCTGGGTGCTCCTGTATTGGGTGCATATATATTTAGGATTGTTAGCTCTTCTTGTTGCACTGATCCTTTTACCATTATGTAATGTCCTTCTTTGTCTCTTTTGATCTTTGTTGGTTTAAAGTCCATTTTATCAGAGACTAGGACTGCAACTCCTGCTTTTTTTTGCTCTCCATTTGCTTGGTAAATCTTCTCCCATCCCTTTATTTTGAGTCTGTGTGTGTCTTTGCATGTGAGATGGGTCTCCTGAATACAGCACACTGATGGGTCTTGACTTTTATCCAATTTGCCAGTCTGTGTCTTTTGATTGGGGCATTTAGATCATTTACAGTTAAGGTTAATACTGTTACGTGTGAATTTGATCCTGATATTTTGATATTATCTGGTTGTTTTCCCTGTTAGTTGATGCAGTTTCTTCATTACATCGATGACCTTTCCCATTTGGTATGTTTTTGCAGTGGCTGATACTGGTTGTTCCTTTCCATGTTTAGTGCTTCCTAGAGGAGCTCTTGTAAGGCAGGTCTGGTGGTGACAAAATCTCTCAGCAGTTGCTTGTTTGTAAAGGATTTTATTTCTCCTTCACTTATGAAGCTTAGTTTGGCTGGATATGAAATTTTAGGTTGAAAGTTCTTTCCTTTAAGGATGTTGAATATTGGCCCCCACTCTCTTCTGGCTTGTAGGGTTTTTGCTGAGAGATTCACTGTGAGTCTGATGGGCTTCCCTTTGTGAGTAACTCGACCTCTGGCTGCCCTTAGCATTTTTTCCTTCATTTCAACCCTGGTGCCTCTGATGATTATGAGCCTTGGGGTTGCTCTTCCTGAGGAATATCTTTGTGGTGTTCTCTGTATTTCCTGAATTTGAATGTTGGCCTCCCTTTTTAGGTTGAGGAAATTCTCCTGGATAATATCCTGAAGAATATTTTCCAGTTTGCATTCATTTTCCCCATCACATTCGGGGTACACTAATCAAACATAGATCAGGTCTTTCCACATAATCCCATATTTCTTGGAGGCTTTGTTCATTTCTTTTCACTCTTTTTTTCTCTAGTCTTGCCTTCTCATTTTATTTCATTGAGTTGATCTTCAATCTCTGATATCCTTTATTCTGCTTGATTGATTCAGCTATCAAAACTTGTGTATACTTCGTGAAGTTCTCATGCTGTGTTTTTCAGCTCCATTAAGTCATTTATGTTCTTCTCTCAGCTAGTTATTCTAGCTAGCATTACATTCAAATTTTTTCAAGGTTTTTAGTTTCTTTGTATTGGGTTAGAACATGTTCCTTTAACTGAGAGAAGTTTGTTATTACCCACCTTCTGATGCCTGCTTCTGTCAATTCATCAAAATCATCCTCCATCCTGTTTGTTCCCTTGCTGGTGAGTAGTTTTGATCTCTTGGAGGAGGAGAGGCATTCTGGTTTTTGGTGATTTCATCCTTTTTGCCTTGGTTTCTTCCCATCTTAGTGGATTTATCTTCTTTTGGTCTTTGAAGTTGGTGATTTTGGATGGGGTCTCTGAGTGGACATCTTTTCTCTTGATGCTGAAGCTCCTTCTTTTTGGTTTTTAGTTTTCCTTCTAACAGTCAGGCCCCTCTGTTGTAGGACAGCTGGAGATCCACTCCAGACCTTGCTTGCCTGGGAATCACCCACGAGGGCTGCAGAACAGCAAGGATTGCTGCCTCTTCTTTCCTCTTGTAGCTTCATCCCAGAATGGTACTTGCCAGATGTTAGCCAGTACTCTCCTGCATGAGGAATCTTTTTGTTTATACTCAGGTCAGGGAGTCAATTGAGGAGGAAGTCTGTCCCTTGTCAGAGTTGAAGTGCTGTGCTGGGAGCTCTGTTGCTTTATTTAAGGCTGCTCGGCAGGAGCAGTTAAGTCTGCTGCTTTGGAGATGTCCTGCCCAGCAACGATGAAGTCTAGTCGCAGTCTGCCTGTAGAGGCACTGTTGGGCTGCCACTGGTTCAGTCCAGCATCTGTGTAAACATCCTCTGACTTTTTGTTTACACAGATAAGTTTATAACTGTCTCGGCAATGGCAGATGCCCTTCCCCCCCACTGAGCTCAATCATCTTGGGTCAAGCTTGAACTGATGTGCTGGTGAAAACTCTCAAGCCAGAGGGTTTCAGTTTGCTGGTCTTTGTGGTGGTTGGACCCACCATGCCATATCACTTGGCTCCCAGGTTTCAGCTCCCCCTCTTTCTGGGGGAGAGGGAAGTTCTGTCTTGCAGGCACTTCAGGCGCCAGCCAAAACGTCTGCCCAGATGTGCGCTGACCACCTGCAGCACCAGCTGGAACGGCCACTCAGATCTGTGCTGGTAACTCATGGCACTTGTCAGCCCAGTGGAGATCTCCTGGTCTGTGGGTTATAACAACCATGGGAGAAGTGCAGTATCTGAACTGGAATGCCAGAGGGAAAAAGTCCCTGATGGCCTCCATTCAGTAGGAGAGTCTTCCAACCTGTTGCACTTCCCAGGTGAGGCAGCACCGCACCCTGCCTTGGTTTGCCCTCCCTGGGCTACACCCACTGTCCAACCAGTCTCATTTAGATGAATCTGGTATCTCGGTTGGAAGTGTGGAGATCACTCACCTTCTGTGGCACTCTCGCCTGGGAACTGCACTCCAGAGCCGTTCCTATTTTGCCACCTTGGCACAGAAAATCTATCAAATTATTTTCTATAGATCATGCTTTTCACCATGCATGTAACCATTTAGAATTTTTTTTCTCTAAACCTGTTACAATTATACTCTCTTTTATTTTCTTCTTGAAGTTTTACAGTTTTAGGTTTTATACTTAGGTCTATGATCCATTTTGAGGTAATTTTTGTACATAATGCAATGTATGGATAAAAGTTCTTTTTAGCAAGTTTCGATATTCAGTTGTCCAATGCTGTTTGCTGAAAAGACAATCTTTCTCCATTAAGTTGTCTTTTTACGTTTGTAGAGAATCAATTGTTCATATATGTGTGGGACCCCTCTGGATTCTCTATTCTGTTCCTTTGATCTACTTTACATCAGTATCACTCTTTTGATTACTGTAGCTTTATAATAAATCTTGAAATCAGATAGTGTTAGTTCTCTAGCTTTGTTTTTTATATTCAGATTTGTTTTGCCTATGCCTATGTCCTTTACATTTCCAAATCAATTTTAGAATCAGCTCATAAATTTTTACAGAAAAAAAACCTGTTGGAATTTTTATCTAAATTACCTTAAATATTCAAGTTAATGTGGAGAGAATTTGGCACATTAGTAACGTTGTGTCTTCTAATCTATCAGCAGGTTATAGCTCTCTATGTTTTAGATCTTCTTTAATTCCTTTTAGACTTTTTTGAAATTTTCAATATGAAATTCTTTTTTTAACCTGCTGCTATGTTCTAATTCAAGTATTTTTTAAGGTTTTCAGTATACAACCCTTTCGTCAGATTTATCGCTAAGTATTTAATATTTTCAAAGCCATTGCAAATTTTGTATTTATTACCATTTCTCATAGTTTATTGCTAGCATATGGAAATTCAATTTATTTCTATATATTACTCTTCTATTCTGTAATCTTGATAAACTTATGTAATAATTCCAGTTGTTTTCTTGCACTTTCTTTTGCATGATTGCACTCTCTATGTATATTGGCATGCCTCTGTGAATAAGGACAGTTTTCCTTCTTTCTTTTTAATGTAGGTGCCTTTTCTTTCTTTATCTTGCCTTATTTAATTGGCTAGAACCTCAAGTTGAATGTTGAATAGAAGTGGGGAGAATGTACCTCCTTGTCTTCTTTCTGATTTCAAGTAGAAAGCACTTAATCTTTCTTCAATAATTGTTATATCAGCTATTGAGTACTTTTAATCTTTATGAGTACGTAGTAGATATATATATTTATGGGATATATGTGATATTTTGATACAAGCATATAATGGATAATAATCACATCAGTGTAAGAGGGGTATCCATCACCTCAAGTATTTATCTTTCTTTATGTTGCAAACATTCTAGTTACACTATTTTAGTTATTTTTTAATGTACAATAATTTATTGTTGACTATAGTCATCCTGTTGTGCTATCAAATATTAGATCTAATTTATTCTATGTAACCCTATTGAATTTTTATAGATATCCTTTATTTGTAATTTTTGGTAGTTTCAAATGCATGTGGAGAGAATTTGGCACATTAATAACATGTGTCTTCTAATCTATCAGCAGGTTATAGCTCTCTATGTTTTAGATCTTCTTTAATTTCTCTTAGACTCAATTCCTACTCAATTCCTATTGCTCCATTTTGGTAAGAAATAAAAGTATGTCCCCTTGTCATTATTATTTCTTACCTGAACTTATTTCTTACCTAGTCAGCCTTCTGACAAGTTTCCTTGCTTCCAGTCTTCCCCTATTGTAATTCAATCTCTATACTAGAATAAGTTTTAAACATGTAAATTTGATTATGGCATATCTCTAATAAAATTCTTTAATTATCCATAGCCTTCTCACCATGGTCTGCATATCCTTGACATGGCACCAAAGTGCCTTCCCAAAACTAGTCCCTGCCTCCTTTTCAGTCTCACCTCTGCTCCTACCCCCAATCCAATATTATATGTTCCAACAACCCCAAACTACAGGTTATTATCTACAGAAAACACATACTTTTCCCAAAGTGTGCAACTTTACACTCAATCATACTGTTCCTTCTGCCTTCCTCTTTGCCTATTTAACATTGTTCATTTTTCAAGACTCAACTCAAATAGCAATTAGTCTGTGAAGTTTTCCCATTTCCCACAAGTGTTAGTCTTCTTCCTTTTAGTTTCTCTGAGACAATTTGTTCAATGCTCTTTTGTAGAATTTCCTGTGTTTTATTATAAATATTTGTTGACATATCCTTGATGTACAAAAGTGAGGGTTGTGAGTGTCAAGATGAATTGTGTTTTTATTTGCACACCTAACGTCTGGTGCTTGTACATAACACAATGCCTGATGCAAAGCATCTGCTCAGTAAATAGGTGTTGAGTGGATAACTGAATGAATAGTTAACTACATTCTGAGTTCCCTTTATAAGTATAGAAACATTTCTCAAAATTGAGCTATTCACTGGCCACTTTAGCAATTTTGTCATGTCAGCATACCATTGCTATGATTGTTTACTTTATGTTTTACTTTAAGTCAATGCAAATTTTTGCTTCAATACCTAGGCCAGCCTGTTCTAAGCAACTGTATGTGGGAATTCAGAAGCATTGTTTTAGTTATAGTTTTTTGATAAAATGTTCAGACTTCTACTCTTGGTGATAATTGGTAACAGATGCCACTTGCTCAAAAGGATAGCTACTTTGAATAAGTATCTTTGTATGAGTCTTTTTTTGATAAATAATAATTGTACATATTATTGGCCATATGTGTTATTTTGATACATGCATACAATGTGTAATGACAATATTGGGGTATTTAGAATATCCATCACCTCAAAAAATTATCAATTATTTGTGTTGCTAGCATTTTACCTTTTTTTTTTTTTAGCTATTTTGAAGTATACAGTCAATTATCCTTAACTATAGTCAACTTACTGTGCTGTTGAATACTAGAAGTTATTCCTTCTAACTATATGTTTGCACTTGTAAACCAACCTCTCTTCCTTCCCCCATCCATCCTTCTCAGTCTCTGTTAACCACTATTATACTCTCTTCTTCCATAAGATCAAGCTTTTTTAGCTTCCACATATGAGTAAGAACATGTGATATTTGCCTGTCCATGCCTGGACTATTTCACTTAATGTAATGTCCTCCAGTTTGCTACAAATGACAGAATTTCATCCTCTTTATGGCTGAACCATATTCTATTGTGTATTTACACTACATTTTCTTTATTCATCTCTGTTGATGGAGTTAAGTCAATTCCATATCTTAACTATTATGAATAGTGCTTCGATAAACATGAGGGTGCAGGTATCACTTTAATATACTGATTTCTCTTCCTTTGGATAAATACCCAGTAATGGGACTGTTAGATTTTATGATACTTCTATTTTTAGCTTTTTTGAGGAACCTCCATATGGTTCTTCATAATGGCTATACTAATTTACAGTCACACCAACAGTGTGTAAGAGTTCCCTTTTCCCACATCTTGCCAGCATTTTTTTTGTGTGTCTTTTGATAATTGCAATTCTAACTGGGATACGATTATATCTCATTGTGGTTTGATTTGCATTTTCCTGATAATTAGTAATGTTGCACAATTTTTCATATACCTCTTGGTCATATTCAGACCTTTGCCCACTTTATAATGAGATTATTTGTTTTTGGAATGTTGAGTTGTTCGAGTTTCTCGTATATTCTGGATATTAATTCTTTTTTTTTTTGTTTAGTAGTTTGCAAATATATTCCCTGATTTTACAGATTGTCCCTTTAGTCTTTTGAATTTTTTTATTTTGCTTTTTCTGCTGTGCAGAAGCTTTTTAGTTTAGTATAGTCACAGTTGTCTGTTTTTCTTTTTGTTTCCTATGCTTTTAAAACCTTAGCCATAATTTTTTTCCCCTCAATTAATGGCCTAAAGTGTTTCCCTTACGGTTTCTTGTAGTAATTTTGTAGTTTTTGGTCTTATATTTCAGTTAGCTTTTTAGTTTGTTTTTGGACACGTTGAGACATAGTGGTCTAGTTTTATTATTCTGTGCATGAATATCCGTTTTCCTAGCACCGTTTATTGAAGAAGGCATCCAATCTGCAATGTATGTTCTTGGCACCTTTGTCAAAAATCAGTTGGCTATAAACATGTGAATTCATTTCTGGGCTCTCTATTCTGTTCCATTGCTCAGTGTATCTAGTTTTCTATAGATTTGTAGTATATTTCAGTGTCAAGTAATGTGATGCCTGCAACTTTGTTCTTTTTTACTCAGAGTGCTTTTAGATGTTTGGTGTCTTTTGTTATGCTATGTGAATTTTAGGATTGTTATTTCTATTTATGAAAAGAATATCATTGGTATTTTGATATGAATTACATTTAATCTACAGATGGTTTTGAGTAATGTGGACATTTTACAAAATTAATTCTTTTGACCCATGAACTTCGGTTATTTTTCCATTTGTTTGTGTCTTCTTCAATATCCTTCATCAATGTTTAATAATTTTAGTTGTAGAGGTCTTTCACCTTATACTTTAAGACCAACATCATCCTAATACCAAAACTGGGCAGAGACGCAACTAAAAAAGAAAAGTTCAGGCCAAAATCCATGATAAGCATCGACACAAAAATCTTCAATAAAATACTGGCAAACAGAATGCAACAGCAAATCAAAAAACTTATTCATCATGATCAAGTAGGTTTCATCCCAGGGATACAAGGCTGGTTAACATACGCAAGTCTATAAATGTAATCCATCACATAAACAGAACCAAAGACAAAAACCACATGATTATCTCAATAGATGCAGAGAAGGCCTTCAACAAAATTCAACAGCCCTTTATGCTAAAAACCCTCAATAAACTAGGCATCGATGGTACATATCACAAAATAATAGAAGTTATTTGTGACAAACCCACAGCCAATATCATACTGATTGGGCAAAAACTGAAAGCATTCCTTTTGAAATCTGGCACTAGACAAGGACGCCCTCTCTCACCACTCCTATTCAATATAACATTGGCAGTTCTAACCAGAGCAATCAGGCAAGAAAAAGAAATAAAGCGTATTTAAATAGGAAGAGAGGAAGTCAAATTGTCTCTATTCGCAGATGACATGATTGTATATTTAGAAGACACCATCATCTCAGACCAAAATCTCCTGACACTGATAAGCAACTTCAGCAAAGTCTAAGGATACAAAATCAATGTGCAGAAATCACAAGTATTTCTATACACCAATAACAGACAGAGAGCCAAATCAAAAGTGAACTCCCATTCACAATTGCTACAAAGAGAATAAAATACCTAGGAATACAACTAACAAAGGATGTAAAGGACCTCTTCAAGGAGAACTACAAATGCCTGCCCAGTGAAATAAGAGAGGACACAAACAGATAGAAAAACATCCCATGCTCATGGTTGGGAAGAATCAACATCATGAAAATGGCCATACTGCCCAAGGTAATTTATAGATTCAACACTATTCCCATCAAGCTTCCAATGATCTTCTTCACAGAACTGGAAAAAAAACACTTCAAACTTCATATAGAACCAAAGAGAGCCCACATACCTAAAACAATACTAAGTGAAAAGAACAAAGCCAGAGGCATCACGCTGCCAGACTTCAAACTATACTACAAGGCCACAGTAAACAAAACAGCATGATACTGGTACCAAAACAGAGACATAGATCAATGGAACAGAACAGAGGCCTCAGAAGCAACACCACACATCTACAATCATCTGATCTTTGAAAAACCTGAGAAAAACAAGGAATGGGGAAAGGATTCCCTGTTTAATAAATGGTGTTGAGAAAACTGGCTAGCCGTGTGCAGAAAGCAGAAACTGGATGCGTTCCTGACACCTTACAATAAAATTAACTCCAAATGGATTAAAGACTTAAACATAAGACCTAACACTACAAAAATCCTAGAAGAAAAGCTAGGCAAAACCATTCAGGACATAGGCATAGGCAAGGACTTTATGGCTAAAATACAAAAAGCAGTGGCAACAAAAGCCAAAATAGACAAATGGGACCTAATTAAACTCCAGAGCTTCTGTACAGCAAAGGAAACAATCATTAGAGTGAACCAGCAACCAACAGAATGAAAAAAAATTTTTGCAATCTACCCATCTGACAAAGGGCTAATATCCAGAATCAACAAAGAACTAAAACAGATTTACAAGAAAAAAACAAACCCATTCAAAAGTGGGCAAAGGATATGAAGAGACACTTTATAAAGGAAGACATCGATGAGGCCAACAAACATGAAAAAATGCTCATCATCACTGGTCATTAGAGAAATGTCAATCAAAACCACATTGAGATACTCTCTCACACCAGTTAGAATGGGGATCATTAAAAAATCTGGAGACAGCAGATGCTGGAGAGGATGTGGAGAAATAGGAACACTTTTACACTGTTGGTGGGGGTGTAAATTAGTTCAACCATTGTGGAAGACAGTGTGGCAATCTCTCAAGGATCTAGAAATAGAAATACCATTTGTCCCAACAATCCCATTACTGGGTATATACCCAAAGAATTATAAATTTTTCTATTATAAAGACTCATGCACACTTATGTTCACTTCAACAATGAACAAGAGCAAAGACCTGGAACCAACCCAAATGTCCATCATCAATAGACTGGATAAAGGAAATGTGGCACATATAGACCTTGGAATACTATGCAGACATAAAAAACAATGAGTTCATGTCCTTCATAGGGACATGGATGAATTGGAAACCATCAGTCTCAGTAAACTGAAACAAGAACAGAAACCAAACATCGTACGTTATCACTCATAGGCAGGTGTGGAACAGTTAGAACACGTGGACACAGGGAGGAGAGCATCACACACTGCCATCAGTAGGAGGTGTCTAGGGGAGGTGAGCAGGGGTGGGGAGGGTGGGGAGACATAATGAGGGGAGAAATACCAGATATAGGTGATGGGGGAATGAAGGCAGCTAACCACCTTGCCATGTATGTACCTATGCAACAATCCTGCATGATCTGCACATGTACCCCGAGAACCTAAATTACAATTTTTAAAAAAAGCAAAAAAAAAAAAAAGAAAGAAAGAATATGTAGCAATAAATTTAAAAAAATTATTCCTAAGTATATTTACTTCTTTTTAGCTATTGTAGATGGGAATGTATTCTTAGTTTGTGTTTTACAGCTAATTCATTATTGGTATATATAAATGCCGCTGATTTTTATGTTGACTTTGTGCCCTGCAACTTTACTGAATTAGTTTATCAGTTCTAGGAGTTCTTTTGGTGGAGTCTTCAGGTTTTCTATATATAATATTATGTTGTCTCCTAAAAAGGATAATTCGAATGCATCTCTTCCAATTTGGATGTCTTTTATTTATTTCTCTTGCCTGATTTCTCTGGTTAGGACTTTCAGCGCTATGTTAAGTAAGAGTGGTGAAAGCGGGCATCCTTGCTCCAGTTGTTGCAGGAAAATATTTCATTTTTTCCCTATCCAGATTATGTAGGCTGTGGGTTTCTCATATGTAGTCCTTTTATTATGGTGAGGTATGTTCCGTCTATGCTTAATTTGTTGAAAGATTTTATTATGAAGGGGTGTTAAATTTTAGCAAATGCTTTTCCTGTATCGATTGACATAACTGTATGGCTTTTTGTATGATGTATCACATTTATTGATTTGCATACATTGAAACATATTTAGCTTCCTGAAATTAATCCCACTAGATATGGTATATTGTCTTTTTGATGTGTTGTAAGATTCATTTTGCTAACATTTTATTGAGGGTTTTTGAGTCTATATTTATGAAGTATATTGGCCTATACATTTGGTTTTTTGTTTGATCCTTCTGATTTTAGTATTAGGGTAATTCTTGCAAAATGAGTTAGAAAGAATTCCTGTCTCTTTAATATTTTGGAATACCTTAAGAAGAATTTGTGTTAGTTCTTCTTTTAAGTTTTGTGGAATTTATATGTCAATCCCTTTACTTGTTGGGGCATTTTTATTATTGATTCAATCTTATTCCTCATTATTGGTATGAATAGTTTCCTACCAATAGGAACAGATTCAATCTTTGTAGTTTATATGTGCCCAGTAATTTATTCATTTCTTGCTAGGTTTTCCAATTTGTTGGTATATTGCTCTTCATTAGCTCTAATGATTCTTTATATTTCTGTGGCATCAATTTAATTTTCCCTTTTTATCTCTGATTTTATTTATATGGGGCTGTTCTGTTTTTCTTAGCCTAACTAAGGACTGTCTATTTTGTTTATATTTTTAAATAACCACCATTTTGTTTTTATGACCCTTTGTATTGTTTTTAAGTCTGAATTTTAATTCTACTCTGATGCTTATTATTTCTTTCCATCTACTAATTTTGAGTTTGGTTTGTTATTAATTTTGTAGGTTCTTTAAGTGTATCAGTAGATTTTTAATGTTTTCAATTTAAAATATTTTTACTTTTTTGATGTAAGTGGTCAGTCCTATAAACTTCCCTCTTAGCACTGCTTTTGCTGTATTTCACAGGTTTTAGTATGCTGTGATTCCATTTTCATTTGTTTCATTAAATTTTATTTTTTTAAATATTATATTGTGATGTCATGTTGTTGTTTAGTTAAGTTGAGGTTCAGTGTATAACATCACCTCAGCCACACATAACATAGCATTACCCATTGCTAA